>VYXH01011730.1:120604-292182 GCA_013397275.1 Burhinus bistriatus | reverse complement strand
CATTCGGCTCTCTCGTAGGCAAAAATTCTGTCTTCGCTCCAGCCTGCGATCATGAGATGGAGAGGACTTGGCAAGCACCCCAAGGAGCCCTAAGGTAGGGGCACCAGGTGGCACGGAGATGCCAGGCTGCCCTTGGGTGGCTGCACCTACTCCCCACCTACTCTTCCCCCACCCGGCAGCGTGCAGGGCTCCTGCAGGGTGCTGGTGGGTTGGGGACACCCAGATCCATCCCTGTGCACATGCAAGGGGGCATGGCAGCTCTCTGAACAAGTCCTCCTCCCAACCACGCTGCTGGCCGGCTCCACCAGTGTCTTTACGCACATGGGATGAAGGTGTGGGGGTGTGTGGCTGCAGGTGTGAGCACACACGGGCCTGTGCACAAGAGCGTGTGTGCGTGCGTTCGTGGGTGTGCGCGTGTGTGAGGCTGTTCACGCAGAAGCACGGTGATGGTTATTTATCAGGGAGCACGCACGGCGGAGGGCTGGATGAGGCGGGGGTGCGTGCACGCACGGAGCAATGCCCAGCAGGGGGAAGGCAGGTCCCCAGGACACCCTGCTCTGGCCCTGGGGTGCCTTGCTGATGCAGGGCTGCCCCCAAAAGGCTCCTTGCCAGGCTCTGCTCCACGCACCTCGTCCCGGTCTGAGTGGCAATGGCATTTTATTGCTGCTCCAGGGGACAGGCACCGGAGCTGCTGCGGAGAGCATCCTGGGAGGAGCTCCCAGCCCATCCATCACACACAGACTTGGCATTTATGAGGGATCTGAAGCCGTAAATTCTCCCTGGGACGTGCTTGGGAGTTGGTGTCAAGGACGGGCTTGGCACAACCTCTGCAGACGCCATGTGCCCGCACGGCAGCTGCCGGCCGGTGCTGCACAGCCCGTGCTTGTGGCCTGCTCCCTCCCAGTGCCCACAGGACCACCCTGGGTGGCCCAGGCTGAGGGTGCTGCCCTTTCCCAGGCTTAAGTGTCCCCTCGCCATGCTGCAGCGTGCCAGCCTGCCAGCCTGGTCCCATGCTGGTTGTTGGACAGAGGTAGGGACAGCCGTGGTTATGAGCTTCTCTCCAGGACACGCGCACCTCCCACAGCCTGGCCCTCTGATGCAAGAAATCATTGGAGAGCTAGTTTTATTTTGAAGACAAGCGAGGTGGCATCTGGATTGCTGCACCCAGTTGTGGGCTCCCTGGTACAAGACAGACGTTGGTGTACTGGACCGAGTCCAGCGAAGAGCTGTGAAGATGATTAAGCCATCGGATCTTGTCATGAGAGAAGCAGTGCTCTCCATCCTTCAAGATATTCAAAACCCAACAGGCGATGGCCCTGAGCAGCCCGCTCTAGGCAACCCTGCCTGAGTAGGGGATTGCACTCGACCATCTCCAGGTGTTCCTCCAACCTCAGCAGTTCTGTGAGTTTCTAATGAGACTGTTGAGCCCTGGAAAGATGAGGCAAATGTCCAAGACCAGAAAACAAAGAGAAATAAGAAGAAAGTCCACACCCTTTCTCGTGTTTTTTTTGGAAGCATCTCCAGTTGCAGAAGATGGACAGCAATGAAGGGCCAAGCTGGGTGGTGGTGGGATGGAAAAGAAGAACTAAACTCCCAGACCTTCTTTTGGCTGTTCAGCATCACGGGAGGGCATCGATGGGGAACATGGCATGTTTCCAAAGAAAACAACATTTCAGACCCAATGCCACATGTCTCCACCCGTTACTGGATCACAGTAACAAAAAAGATGATAAACAATACACAAATTGTCCAAAATTTGGCATTTTTTTTGTGAAGGGTGCTGGGATTCTGATTAAACCTGTTTTTACTGTGATATTTTGCTCTGTGAGAAAACTCTTCTTGGCTGTGCCCAACGCTGTGTGTTGCTCAGCAGAGCACAGACAGCCTGACAACAATTTGGCTGCTAAAACTTCTAAAAATAAAAGCTGTCCTTGTTTCTTTTTTTTTTTTTTTTTTTTTCCTCCAAAGAAACATTGCAGCATCACACCTTCCTCCTGGTCCAAACCATCAAGCCTCTTCAGGCGCAGGGGCTGCATGCACAACGCTGAACTCCAAGATCGTGTCGTTTTGGTTTTCTGCAATATTTCATCCTGAGAACGGAGGTTTTTTTCTCAGGTCTTGGCAGTGGCGGAGGGAAGCAAAGGTCACACGGTGGATTCAAACACTTGTTGTTGGTTGGGGCTGCCCAGAGAGGAGCATTTGGGGGTCCCTTCTGGAAACCACCTGCCCAGGTGAGGAGGTGGGGCTGGAGCTCACCCTTCTGCTCCCTGGGCCGGAGGACGGTTCCTGTTGTTTTGTGCTGGACTAGTTTAAACTGGGAGCTCCATCACGCAGCATCACCCCTCTTTGAAGCGGGGTGGCTACCTGGGGCTTGTAGCACCAAGGCTGCTGCTGAGACCGCGGCTCCTCGGGTGCTGCCCCGGGGCTGAGCTGGCAGACGGAGCCGAAGCTGTCCCTGATCGTTGCTTAAAAGCCAGGAGGCTCAGGAGTGGGGCTGGAGGAAGAATTGAATTTTTAATTTAGTGCATGAACCATAATTAAAAAATAATAATAGATTCTTCTAATCTGAATATGTATATATATCTATATTTAACAGGGCTTTACTCAAAGCTATGCATTTCTCATCACCCGAAATGTCCAGTTAAGAGGAATTGCTGTAGTTCGCGGGTGTTTTGAAGGGGCTGGAGAAGGCTGCCAGCCCTCCCGGTGGGGTTTGGTGCTGGGAGAGACGGAGGCGTGCAGGGCTGAGCCGGCCACAGCCGCCCCAGGACTCTCCACTGTATGTTCTCACCTGCTGCACCTCTCCAAAGATCCAGTGCTCGTTCGCCCCAGTTTTCCCACTGGTGGGTGTCCCACCGCTGCGCTTGCAGGCAGCTCCATCAGCCACCTCCCAGAAGGATTTGCCATCATGGCACTGCTGCTGCCCACGTGGCCCCTGTCCTCCTTCCCAAGGGAAACTTGTCACCGCTGTGTGTCTGCCAGAGGATTGGGGATCCCTGGTGGCTTTGGGGACCCACCCAGATGTCACCCCCACCTTTTGATGTGCCCACCAGCTGCGCTGCAGGAGAGAAAAGGCACCCAGCCCGCCCCGGGACGGAGCCCTGCCAGCCCCCTCGCAGCCCCCCAGCCGAGCGCGGCTGGCTTCCCTTTGAGCACCAGTCTGCTCTCGGTTTTACCCATCTCCCAGGTTTTCACTCAGATTGCATTTCCCTGCCTTGTTTAAGAGAATGCCACGCAGGACAGCACCAGAGGCTTTGCCTAAGATGTATCACATCCAGCGCTGCCTCTTCCTCCACTAGACCAATTACCCTGGCTAAGAGGGAAATTAGATCGCCCTGACACGATTCATTCTCAATAAAGCTGTGTTGGCTGGTTTTTATTCTTCATTTTTATCACATTATTGTCCTCTAGGTGTTTACAAATGGATCATTCAATAATTTGTTGCAAATTTTTTCAGGGAACTGAAGCCAGGCTGGCTGATCTGTAACTCCCCAACTTCTTAATCTTTTTTTTTTTACAGCTAGACTTCTGTGCTTCTCTGAGATCTCTTGAGCCTTTAAAATTTGTCACAAACTACTGCTAATCGTTCAGACATTGCTTAAAATTTACAGGGTAATTTTTCTTGACCCCTGACTACTCACATACATTGAGCTTATCTCGGCATCCTGTAGCGGCTTCCTTCCTGACGTTGACCTCAGCTCCTAGCCCCTCGCTAATGATAATTATCCTAGATACTGGTTATAGCCTTATACTGTGAAAACGGTGGTCGGGAAGGCACTGTTTACTTCTCTGTGTAATCTCTTTGCTTCTTCTATCCGTCACAAGACATGAGTGCCCGCTCTCTTTCCTGTCCATCACAATTTCAGTGTATTTCTGGAACATCTTCTGTTGCTTTTTATGCTCCTCACTGACTGTAACTCACTTGGCTCTTTAGCCTTTCTTGTTCTACCCCCATGCGCTTGAGCTTTCCCTTTACACTCATCCTTACACCCTCATTCCCATTTTTATAGGATTCCTTTTTGATTTTCAGGACACTAAAGTGCTCCTGAAGCAGCAATATTGGTCTTTTACTGTTGTCCTGTGGTTCCTCTGCATCAGGATGTTTAGCTGCTGTGCACCTAATACACTCTCTTTTAGTAACTTCCCGCAGTCCTGTATTTCTTTTTTTCCTTAGGTGCTCTCCCGAGGGATTCTTGCTGGTGGTAAAGCATCCCCATGAGTTCCTTAATTTTGTGTTTGTGCAGCCAACTGTCTTTTTTTGGATGCTCTCTTTCTTTTAAGGTCAAAACCAACAAACCACGCTGCCTGTGATCACTGTCCCCCACATGATGCCCGATCGGTCCTTCCATATTGGTCAGAAGCAAGGTTGGAAGAGCTGCTCCCAGTCTACCTCCCCAGTCCCAGCACTTTGGAAAAGAAAAAATGCCAGGGA
Organism: Burhinus bistriatus; assembly: GCA_013397275.1. Lineage (NCBI taxonomy): Eukaryota > Metazoa > Chordata > Aves > Charadriiformes > Burhinidae > Burhinus > Burhinus bistriatus. The sequence goes on along the minus strand of VYXH01011730.1, from coordinate 287,750 downwards.
ACTTTCCAAATGTTGTCTGGGTAAGCTACATCCTCCTGCATTTGTTTTTGTGATGGAATGTCAAAATGAGATGGTTTAGACATAAAAAGTTGCTGTTTATTCAGCCAACTGCTTGCTGAATGAGGCCTTAACTTGAGAATAATTGCAGATAAAATGAAGCTATATTTTTGATGAATAAATTGTTCTTCTTTCAAATGTGCTCAATTTGAGGTTTAGTGCTATGATAAATCTTCACTAACTTCTGTTCCTGAGAGAAGCAGCAGACAGGGAGGGAACGTGCCCAGCCCCAGTGCGGGACAGATGGTCCACGCAGCAATCCTGTGGGAACGGAGCCTCCTTCCCACTGGCAAGAGTGATGGGACCTGCCAAGTCTAAGCACGGGCGCGTTCCCTGTGGTCTGCTCAGCCCTGAGGTGTAATGGGAAGGGGAAGTGGGAATGCAAGAGAGGTGAGTCGAAGACTGTTTGTCACCTAGAGGAAATGTGCCCAAAATGCCACACTTGCTCTCTAGCCAGAGAAGAACAGCTGAAGCTGGTCCATCCATCCCTCCATCTGTCCTTCCGTCCATCCATCCATCCATCCATCCATCCATCCATCCATCCTTTAACAATGTAATGTGGGAAAAGGGACTATATATTCTGCAAAACCCTCTGAGCCAAGGAGCCAGAGGTGCCCAAACCAAGACAGGTCTGAAGGTGCTGTGGTAGCCTGGCCAAGGCTGCAGGTGCAGCCCCATGCTAACAGCCAGGAAAAGGTCAACACTGGTGAATGGAGGCTGGGATGGAGGACAAGGACTCACCCAGGGGCTGGAAGATGGAAGGAGCCAGGAATGGTGAGGAGTCAGAGGCACCAGAAGACAATTTCCTGTCCCGAAATGTGAAGCCATGTTCTGCATCAACAGAAAACAAAGTTGTGGCCTCTGCAATCAACGATACTCAATGAACTCGTAAGGACATGTGATGGGAGTAGCCCACTCATGAGAAAAAATGTCCAGCACTGGTCCTGCCACATCCTTGGGGCAGTGAGGACTGTCCTGATGGGAAGGTCCTTCCAGCACCGCCTTTCTCTCCCCACATTCTTGTTGATATTGCCCATCATCTGGGACCACTGGATCGAGGCTGGGGAACAATGGCCAGTCACCATGAGGATGATGCCAGCCCAGACTGATGGGGTAACCCTCTGCCCTGCTGGGAGAGGTGGTGATGGCCATCATCGCATGCTGTCTTGCCCCTCACATCTCTCCCCAGGTCCGAGAGGACCGTGGACCCTGCCCTTTGCCTGGCACAGTCTGGGCAATGTGGAACCCAGAGCCACAGACGTGGCCCTCTTTGGGGGACACCTGCTGCTTGTGCCACCAGGGAGGGCAGCGCAGGGCAGGGTCGGTCCCTGACCCAGAGGGCTGCCCAGAGCTGCCCTTGCAACGGCCGCGGCTCGCGGGGCCACACGTCACAAATGTGACCTCAAAAGGGAAATTCTAAGCCGCTCTGCTTTCGGAGAAGCTTAGCACTTAAAGCTGATTTCAACAGCTTTTGCCTAAAGTTTTAAGACCCGTCACTAATCAGCAGCTGGTTTATGGCTGTTGTAAAAGATCAGAAAAAATAAAGAAACGTCCTGAAGTTGGGGGGGGAGTGCCTCCCAGCTCCCGCATCCATCACCGGCCGTGCCGACATTTACGAGCACGGGGAGCCATAAATCCGTGTGGGGCCGACACAGGCCTGGGACTCGGTGCTGAAGGGGAAGTGTTGTGTCTGAATCTGTGTCCCTGCCCTGGGAGAAACTTTATTAATGCTTCGCATGGTGAATGAGATGCATCCAAGCCCTGGGACATTCCTCTCTGGATTTTGCAGGCTCTCCTGCCCGCTCCTGCCGCAGCCTGGCACTGCTGCCGGGTGATTTCCTGCTCCTGAACCTTCTTTGAGCAGGAGAGCTGGGCGTTTTGTTGGCAGGGGGGACAGGTGGTGGCACATTTTGCTGGGATTTCGGTTACCCTCCCGCCTCCCCTGTTTTGTGGAGCCGCTCTGGTGCAAACCACATCCCTCCTCGGACTGGGAAGGGAATGGAGGAATTGGGTCCTGCCTGGTCTCCTGTGCAGAACTGCCTGTCCCCTAGATGAAGCCGCTTTGCCTCAGAGCCTGGGATGCTCTGGCCCCTGGGGAAAAGCCCCTTTGAGAGATGGCCATGGTTTGGGAAGGTCTCTTTGAGATGTCACTCTGCAAGTGCTTCTGCAGATAGTGTGTCCAGGCACTGCTGTCATAGACACCCAGTAGGGAAGGCTCCCAGCTCCGCGCTTCAGGCTTGCGGTAAAATCCAGCCCAAGAGGAGGGTGCTAGAGCAGCACAGCAGTGTCCCTGCTCTGGTCTTTGGGCACAGCTGGGACCTCCTGGGGCAGCGGGACCTGAAGGGCAGCAGGGGAGCAGAGGAGCCGGGGGGGACCCCAGCCAGCCCCCGGCACTGGGTATGGGACCTGTCTGTGGGTCTGCTCAGCCTGGAGCTACCCCGAGCTGAGCCTGCTGCCGGACCATCTCCCCTACGGCTGACGGCCGTCCCGGAGCACCCCTGTGTGTGCATCAGCCTTGCTGCATGACGGCAGTCACCCACCACGACCAAGCCACCAACGAGGCCATGTGCTCGCTTGGCCGCTGGCCCTGCAGCAACCCTGCTTCCAGGGAGAGACCTCGCTCTTTTGCCTTGTAAAATATTTTCTTTGCAAACCTAAGGAAACGGTGCGTGTGTGTGCAGGGGGAGAGGCCTGAGATGTCCCCAGCCGCGGCGTTCTCTCCGATTACACATAAATTGACATCTTGTAAGAGAGCTGTCCAGAATACTGAGTAATTATAGCTCATACTGAATCACAGAGGAATGTGGGCACAGCATCGCTCTTACAAATCATTGCAAAGACCCTGCAGATTAAATCCTTCTTCCCCCCCATAAAGGGCTGCATTTGTGCTATAAACAGTAAAAATAGCAAGAGCTGTTATTAACAAGGATGTACGACAACTGCTGACTCCAATGCAAAACACGTCTCCATATGGTCATTACAGTTGAAGGACCAAAACAATATTTTATGTTTCTCACAGTTATTGTTCGTCAAATGTTTATGAAATTGCATAATGACTGTGTATGATGAGCTCGTTGTTCGGTAAAGGGAATGAGGTGAGGACCCAGGTGAAATTTCCAACATAAATAATAAAGACCATTACATTAATAACTTAATTATGTGATAAATTTAAAAACATTTTCTGGAATCCATTTTATTTTTATTTAACCTAATAACATGTTTATCTGCAACTCTTTCTGGGATTTGTACAATAAACTCACAGCAACGGTGATGCATCCCGGAGTCTCAGTTTCTATTTTTATTGCCCTTCTGGAAGCTGCCGAGGGCCCAGGTCCCGCTGCCGTTCGGTCCCACGGCACGCACCAGGGCCGGGGGTGTGTGATGCACAGACGGGCTCCAAGCAGGGCTCGGAATGACTTATCTCAGAAATGCTGCATTCATTACGGTGCCCATCCCCCTCCACCAGGGCCCGCGTGGGTTTGTTCTCCTACTCGCACACTCCGAGGTGCCGTCCTGCCAGCTCAGGGCCATGCGCAGGCTGTGCAAGTGATATTCAGTATCGCATTTTTCCAAGCAAGCAATTACTGCTCATTAACTTCACTTCCTCACTGTGCAACTGTCCAGCTTCATGCGAAGTCCATCACTGTGCGCAGCCGTACTCGGCTCTAACGAGTTGGCGACTGGATCCTCCAGCCAAGGTTGGCATCCCTGCTTTGGCACGGGTGTTGACAAACTGGAATGTTATCAGAAAAGAGCTGCAGGAAGGGCAGAGTGGCTGGAAAACCTGCCTCACCCCGGGAGGTGAGTGGGCAGGTCGCAAAGTGACCTGCCTGCAGTGCAGAAGTCCTCGCTTTGGGAGGACGGTGCTGGGAGGAGACAGGTATTGGGATGAGCAGAAGAGCACACAGGGAAGAGCCAGTGGTGGAAACGGCCACTAGGATGAGTGTTGTGGTTTGTGCTGGACTGGGCACTGAAACGAACAGCAGATGCTCTCCCCCACCTCTCCCTCCAGGGAGAGGAGGAAGAGAGAGAGACTCATAGTTAAAAAGAAAACTAAACTACTTTGATGAAATATTAATAAAATAATAAAAAGAAAATGATGAAATCTGTACAATATATACAAAACTGTATGGAGCTCCCAGGATGATGACCACGTCACCAACAGGCATGGGGAAAGTCCCAGACTGGACTCAGCAACAGATGGGAGCTGGGTTCCAGATCTGGATTCAGGATGGGGATCAAAGGCAGACGAACAGACAGAGTCCTCCTTGGACACCGGCCATTGAAGAAAGCGGGCTGAGCCTTTGATCCCTCAGCTTTTATACTGAGCACGAGGCAGATGGGATGGAATACCCTGTTGGTCAGTTTTGGGTCACCTGTCCTGTCCACTCCTCCCCGCAGGTGCGACACCTCTACACTTTTCCGCTTCCCACCCTCCAACGGGGCAAATAACCCAGTTGCTGGCCTTGGTTGTGATAGCAATAAGTACAAGCAAGAGCCTCTCTGGATACCGTCCCTTGGCATAAATTATAAATAATCAGGTCTTATCACTCTGGGAGTGGACTACAGTCTTAAAAATACACCGGTAATTTCGGAGAGTTCAGTTAGTTAGAAGAGGTTTAGCTAAAAAGTAAAATTACTGAACAGGAAATAATTTCTGTTTCACCTCAAACCAGGGCAATGAGTCAGACCAGGAATAAAAAAAAGAGCGTGAACAGCTCAATTAAGGATCTGTCAGATTTAGTGTCGCTGACAGTCTTCCAGTGGGGAGCTGTCAGGGAGCCTTGGGTCTCTACCCCGCCGCATCAGTGCTTCGAGGTCAGTGGAGAGAGAGGCTGAGGGATGGTCTGAGCTAAACCCTGTGGGTTTGGGGTGCGTGGGGATTGCTGGGGCTGGGGCTGTTCCTCCACGTCCACTTCCCTTGCCTGCGCCCGTGTCCTTGTCCCCTTGAAGCCGCATGCCCTCGTGCACCTCCAGTCTCCTCCTGCACCTCCAGTCTCCTCCTGCACCTCCAGTCTCCTCCTGCACAGCCTTCATGGTGCCTGCTCAGCCAAAATACCTGTGTTCACCCCATGGTCCAAGCAAAAATGGGTCACGTAGCAGTTTTGGGAGCTCTTGGTGGTGTCCCATCACTGTCCTCTTAGGGTTCCAGGGTTCAGCCTGTGCACATTGCTTTGGAAAATCAGGGCAGTTTCTCTCCAAATCCATGAGATAAACCAGCAATCGAGGTCTTTTCCATTCCACTTTCCGGCTGCACCATAACTGGAAACGTCCCTGCATGCAGTTAACGTGTCAGGCAAGGAGATTTGAGGCTTGTGCTGCGCAGCTAAACGCTCTCTGAAACACAGCTACGGGTAATTCAGTAATAACCATTGCCCCATTAACAGCAAGCAAGGCCTTGCAGCAGGCTTCTGAGAGGCATCATGTAATTAGTTGAAACTTCTGTAAACTATAAATATATAATTAGAGTCTGTCTAACGAATTACAGCTGTGTGTGGGGGGGGTGCGTGCACAGTTCCCTGGCACAAACGCCTCCCTGGCTGAAAGCAGAGCGGTTGAGCAGCATCTCGGCGTTTATGCCCACTTAATATTCCACTTGCAAAAAGGTGTTTTATTAAATGACAATTTGAAACTTAATTGTATTAATTTTCCATTGATTGCATATCTAATTCTAAATTAACTCACTGGCACCTCACTTCCTTACCTGCACGTTGAATTAATCTCAACACTTGACATCCTTGCAAACACAAAAGCTGACGGAGTCACAGGCTTGTCACCTGTGTGTCACCCATTTATGCAGGTGCTGAATACCCACCCTGTACCCCCCAAAGAAAGGGGCTGGTGCTTTTGCTCTGCAGAGGCTGGTGCTCTCATGGGTTTCCATTCAGTCAGTGCTCTTGGTCCGACCTTGGCTCTTGGCTCTTGGTCCTCTGCTCATTGAAGCCCTGTTGGAGGAAAGCTCATGATTCAAGCCAAGCATGCCAGGCTTGTCACAAACAGCCGCCATCAGCAGGTGTGGGTCTCTGGGAGCTGGTGTCCCACCACAGCAACCTGTTGGTGTCCATGGCCACATACTTGCTCTGGGGATGGTCAAGCCTCTAATGGAGCAGGATTCCTCTCCACTTGCTTGGAAGGAAGAAGTGCCTCTGGCCAGGACCTTCTCTGTGTCCATGAATTTATCTTCTGTGCTTCGCCATGGGGCTATGCCTCTCTGTCCATGGCCACCACTGGTCCTTAGCGAGCTTCCAGGCCCTCCTGCCCTGGTGGTACCCCTGTGTGCCCAAGAGCTGAGGTGCACAGTGGCTGGACAGGTGGATGCCCACCCCCAGGCATGTACAGAAGGGTGGGATGGACTGTGAAGACCCAATGAAGTGACCACAGCTTGTCTGCCATCAACCACATTTACTGTTGTTCTGCTTGGTGGGTCCTTCTGCCCCACTTGCCCCTGACTAGGGCTGTCCTTGTCATCAGGACCCATGCTGGGTCAGTGGTCCTGCCTGGTGTACTTAACTCCCTGGGGCAGGGATCCAGGACATGGGAGGATCCACGATGCAGCTGAAATCCCCTCCTGCCAGCACAGAAGTTTCTCCAAACAGCCTTGGAGGTATGGGAGATCCTGTGCGGCTCTTGCCCCTCAATACCCTCATGTTTTCTAATGCTGGCTTCAGAAGATGTTTCTTCATTCTGGATCGGGATCCCCAGTTTCTTCATCCCTAACCCATCCAGGGGTTACCCCAGATCCTCCTTGCTTTGACCAAAACATGACAAGAAAGGAGAGATTCCCGAGAAACACTGTCTGCAGGTGCTGAGCGAGGACCTTGCTAAGCCCATGAGAAACACCATGGGCTGTTCTCAGTGCTCTGCGGTCCTGAACCCTCCCCAGCCCCAAATCCACAAAGCAAAGAGCACACTTCTCACTCAGGAATACTCATGCCTTGGTTCCCACTCCCGGAGCAGCTTCTCCATCCACACTGGGTCATGAGACGATGTCCCTGGATGGGCAGGTTCCTGGTCCCAGGTCCCAGTTCCCTGGATGGACAGGGTAATGGCGAGACACTGCAGGGAAGGTGGGAGCTGCCTAGTGGCCAGGATGGGGGTGGTGGTGCTTCCCTTCAAAGGGATGTGGGACACCTTTGGCCAGGAGACTGTGGGATAATAGCCAGTCTGTGAAACAGGCTGCCGGAGCAGGCACGTGGTGCAGCATTGCCCGGTAGGTCTTTGGGGCGCGGGGCGCTCTTAGCCGCATGCACTGGGAATGACCACAGGAGCCGCGCGATGTCCTTGCCCCAGGCACCAGTGTCCCTGCTGCTGCTGCACCCTGGCTCAGCGTCCCTGCTGAACACGGAGATCGTCGCTTTTATAGGCACTACAGCAGTCATCGCTTTATTCGAATGGAGGCTTCTTATGGTTTAATATCATTAAATACAGATGCAACTTGTGTTCTCTAAAGCCATAATGCCCCTTCCTGTTACTGCCTTACAATTAACTGGGCTATAAAGCTTTCAAACATATTGCAGACACTAATTCAACTGGATGGTGAAGAAACATGGTTTTATTGGGCAATTACAGTGCCTGGAACATGTTCCAGTCCCCGCGATATCTTCCCAATAGAAACAGGGTCTACCAGGCCATGCCACTAAGAAAGGTTCAAAGGTTGTATCAGCACAGCCGCGTCTCCGGGCTGCAGGAATGGTTTTATTTACATCTTAATAAAAAGCTATCCAGGAATGATGTCAGAGCTCGTGAAAGCAGATAGCGCAGCGAGCTGTGCAGATCGGAGCTGGGCCAGCTCCTTTGCACCTCCACTCTGCGCTGCCCGCCCAGCCATCCTCCGTCACCCTGCTGATGCCCATCTGCTCACCCTGCTGCTCCCAGTTTAGTTTCAGATGCCTGGGCTGTGCCCTCCACACTCAGCCCACACCTAGAGTTGTGGTCTCTGGAGAGCTGTGTGGAGAATCCCTCCAGCCCCCGGCTCCTGGCAGACCCTGAGGGTGTGCAGATTGCTAGACAGGAGGAGGAACGGGGACACGGCAGCTCTCTGGGTCTTGGTCTCACGTATGGGATCCCAGTCCTTCAGCAGGGACCTGTCCCAGTGCCAGGGCACACTGGGCAGGGGGGGTGAGGAGAGGTGCTGGGCTGGGTGGTACTGGGATGCCAGGGGAATTCGGGAGCCTGGGGAAGCTGGGAGGGGCCCTGGGACCATTGCTATGACAGCTACCAGGTAGGAGAGGGTCTTCATCTGCTGTGGTATCTGCAGGTTGTCCCAGTGACAGATCTCTCTGTGCCTTTGCTCCTGACATGGGAGACACATGACATGACGTGGCTCACATCAGACATGCAGGCATTCCTGGGCATGTGTCTGGGCAGGAGATGAGAGCAGAGACGAGTTTCTTCAACTGCGCTGAGTACAGGGCTTTCTCTGGAGGACATCCTCCCACCAAAGTGTCTCTCCACATCCCTGCAGGCCCTTGGAAAGGTGAATCCAAACACTGTAAGCAAACAAGGGATAGGGCTGGGCAGGCACAAGAGAGACAAAGGCAGGTGACCACGTCCTTACAGCACCCTCAGCCCATTCAGACTGACCTGCTTTGGGGCTGTGCTGAAGACATATTTCCCTGCAAAACCACAGCTGATATTTGTCTGCTGGAGCTGTCAGAGGGTGCCAGGCTGTGAGCTGACGGGGGATCTGTGACACAGGTGACAGTCCAGAGAGGGGCTGGGTGCTCTTGCTGTAGTGCCACGGCTGCTGGTTCCAGCTGTGTCACGTTGCATCCTGAGAAGCATCAGGGAAAAGTTGCTTTTTGGTTCTCTGCAAGGTCCAGCAAGACACTGTTCACTTTCTGGGAAATTCCCTGGCTGGCAGAAGCAATGCAAAGCAAAATTGACAGACCTGGGTGTGAGCATCCACTGTGCTCCCATGGGGACTTTCCTGGAAGAGGCATGACACTGAGATTTCCCCGCGCCATTCAGGGATGGAGCCCTTCATCTGGGGCAGAAGCAGGCTAAATGCCTCACCCCAGGGATTGACCCCATCCATGACACCACGTCCTTGACAATGAGCCTGCTCTCAGGAGCAACTGAGTAGACCCTATTCCTGCCTCTTCTCCAAAGATGTTTTTCCTGTGGTGTCCAGCTCCCATGGAAGTGGTGCTGGCTGCATCTCAAAGCTGGCAGAGAATGCCTTGTGCTGCTGATGGCCACGGGTGGCGCAGGCATCCTTGCTGGGAGGAGTGAGGGGACAACCTGGTTGGAGAATGATTTTCTCAGCAAAGGGGTTATTTCCTCAGTGTGGAGAAGGGAGGTTGACATGCCACCCTCCCGGCAGCCCCCAGCCCCCCTCCTAATTCTAGCTCAGTCCTCCCCATGTCCTCTGGTGGGAGCAGAGGCTTTTTGTACCTCTACAAACATCCTGAGCTCTTGGGGCTGGGTGAGAGCAGGTCCCAGATGGCAGCTGGGGTCTGCTGGGGCAATGCTTCCCTGTCCCAGTTTCAAGAATGGTCTGTGCTACAGGACAGCTTGGTGTGGGATGGAGCCTGTTCAGAGACTCCTTGATACAGCTGTGCCAAAAGGTAGCAAATACCTGAATATTCACAGGACGCCAGTGTGGTGCCCTGGTCTCCATCCTCCCAGGTGCACAGCTATTCCCACTACAGTGCTTTGTTACCCTGCACAAAACAATGTCTCCTATGAAGATGGTTCAAGGGAAGGGGTGGCAGAAATTCTTCCTTGTCACATGTGGTACCTCTGCTGGTGCAGGGCCCAGGGAATGGGCTTAACCAGGTCTCCCTCATGCACAAGAGATGCTTCAGCCTGTCTGCATAGAGGAAGACCTGGTGACACCAGATGTGGATGCTCAGCAGGCCTGGAAGACAAGACATTCAATTCTGAGGAAGGGAAATGAAGTCTGGGTGACTCTTTGTCCTTGACAGCTTTTTCTGGTTGTCCCTGAAGGTCAGCCACAGCAACCACCAACGCAAGTGGCGTGGTCAGAAGCAGCAGCGGAAGGATGGCTGTTGGGTTGGGGACAACTGCTGGTGCTGGCATGGCCCTGAAGAGCTTCTGCAAGCAGGAAGATATGAGTGGGGCATTCGATTTGGGGATTTCTTTGAGTTAATAACCACATCTGTGAAAGAAGTTGGAGTCAAATACACCCTCTTGACCACACTGATTTACACAGCCCAGACTGGGAGTAAGAGCAGTATATTCATATTCCTTTTTATTTTTTTTAACTTTTTGGAAATGGAGAAAATTTGTTACGTCTTGAAGGAAAATGTTTTTATTTCTGCTATAATAGCAGAACTTTGTATCCCTGTTTATCCTTGATACGACTGCTGCTTTCATGGTATTGCCTTCAAGAAACAGTTTCTCATTTGTATGTTTCTCTCCGGAGAGGAAGGTCATATCCTTCACGACTGGGGAAACTAATTAGAGAAGTAATTCAGCAGTTGCCTGATAGGTCAGATATCGGAAATAAATATACAGGTTAGTGCATTATTATGATGATGGGTTTTGCTCCTTTAGTGAGTCATGAAAAAAAACATGTTTTATTAAGAAAAGATTAATTTTATCACCCACTGGTGGAGCAGAGGGTGTGTAGCCACAAATCGTGCTCAGCAGCAGTCTGCACACAGCCTGGGAGCCTCTCCTCCGCAGCTCTCCGGAGTAACTTCACCTCCTCCCTGCAGTCCTGAAGTCCCATTGCGTGGGACGCCGGTGTGGTCAGCAAAGCCTGTTTGTAAAAAGACATGCGTGATGCAGGTGAACTCCAGAACTACGTGAGAGACGAGGAGCAGAAGGGAGTGAGAAAGGGGGAAAGTGCAAGGGATATTCCTTTTCCCCAGACTTTGGCAGAAGGTGTAGCTGCCGTTATTTGGTGCATGGAGAGGAAAAAATGAAACCCCACTTCACCAGCAATGAGCCTACCTGAGATCCCTTATGACATCTGCTGGGTTTAGGCACTTCCCAGGCAAGGCACCGTTGAGCAGCACGTCTGGACATCCTCCCCATCACTCTACACTCTGCAGGATGCACTGGCATCTCATTCCTTGCCCTTTCCTTGAATGTGCCTGTCTGGGAGTGGGCTGAGAAGACCTGTGAAACTGGCAGAGTGTTTGTAGGCTCGTTAGTGGATTTATGCTGCCTGTGATCCTTCCGCTGAAAGCGCAGCGTTACTGTGGGGGATGTTCATCTCTGCAAGTCCCCAGCACCGCTCCGAACCTGCGGGGCAGGAGCAGGAGCAGCATCTCCTGGGTCAGCATCCTATGGGTGGGAAGGCATGATGGCCCTCCACTGCAGCCTCAGAGCTGGAGCAGACGTGGTGGGGCCAGCAAAGTGGCGTTTGTGCTTGTAGCTATTTACTGCTTGCAAAGGAGCTACAGCCTAAGAATGGTTCACAGGAACTGCTCCAAGTAACAAAGTCATTTGAGAAAGCCGCAATCTGCTCATGGCTAATTCGAGAACAGAAAGACAGGAGGACTGGTGCATGTGATGAATTATTCACAACGTGCCGAGGCATGTGTGTGAGGTCTGTGGTGCAGAGGTGTGACACATGCACGGCTTGGACTTCACAACCTCAAGTAGGCTGTAGCCTAAACTGGCCTCAAGCCAGGAAGCAAATTCTTCTCCCTGCTTTTGAAACAGGGAGAGGCAACCAAAATGCCTGACCATCAAAGCTGGTCGCAGGCAGTGAGGTAGCTATGTATGTGCCCGTGCATGAGCCTGTAAATCACCGTGCAGCAGGCAATGCGGTTACACCTGGGAGGAGAAGTAGGCATGTACATTAGATGGTACTGAACTGGGAAATAAAACCTACCAGCAGTCCAAGAGAGTCTGAGCAACCACACGGGACAGCAGGTTGCACAGCAGGTGAGTGTGCTTTGGTCTCAACAGCTTTTGGTGGTGCTGGGTTTAGCTCCGGTGGTATACCTGTGACCTGCCAGGCCAGGATGATTACTGACATTAAACTGTGCACGTGCAACTCCAGAACTACATGAGAGATGGGGAGAAGAAGGGAGTGAGAAAGGGGGAAGTGCAGGAGGACAAAAATGGCATTGACATTCAACAGAGATGCTGAAGATGATGGTGGAGCTGGGCTGGAGGCAAGGAAGGAGTGGGAGAAATGTCTATGGGAGGTGAAAAGGCCAAGGATCCTGAAGTATTCAATAAACCTGACCCTGGGAGCCATAACCACAGACAGACAGACTGCTGAAATGGGCGTTTTGTTCCATGGGATTGGACACAGCAACAGTCCAGACCGTCTCACAAAGGTGTTACCCCCAGGGCTGGAGACTTCTGGATTGTCATGGTCCAGCCTGGCTGGGAAACCTGCCTTGGACCTGGGGCTGTGCAGATACAGGTCAGCGGCTTCCCAGGAGTCCCGCTGGACTCAAGATCTCCTCAAACTGGATGTCAGCAGGCACAAATACAACCTTGGGCACAGACCATCTGGGGGAATTAGGCATCACCAGCACCCACCTGGCCACTGCTCCTGAGGGGCTTAATGATAGCAGGGAAAAAAGAGATTGGTCAGGAGCAAGAGCAAACGTTTTTGTCTAGGATTGTCCAGAAAAACAAAACCTTAAGCCAAAGATAGTCCAGGTGAAGCAGTAAAGTGCCATTTTCTCATAAAAAAAGTTTTTTACCCAAGAGGCTCCTTGGTCTCTGTGGATGAGATGGGAATGGAGCAGAAGAAGGGTGGCCACTCTGTGTCTCCTCTTCTGGAGTGCCCTGAGCCCTTTGCACTGCCCTGCCTCTGGTCAGCCCTGGCAGGGGGTTTACGATGACTGTAGGTGCTCTCCAGCTCCAGCCTGCTCTGTGTGACAAGGCTTTGAGCATCTCCCTCCTGCAAATGCCATCCCTGCTCCTCAGAAGCCTGAAGGGCATTTTGGACCCTGGTGCTCCAGCCCATGGTGCATTGGATTTGGCTCTCCCCTTTCTTTCTGAAAGGTAATGTTTGTTGATGACAGGTCTCCTCGCTGCAGGGCCCGGGGAGGGGAACCTCCACTAACCTGCCCAGTGCCTGTGAGAGGAACCATTGACCCTGCTGTTTGTTACGGCTTTGTAAATTAATTTGAGTTTATTGACTTGTTTGTCACAGTCTGGGAGCAATCACTGCAGTGCTCAGGAGCCGGTGCTCGGGAGATGCTACCTGCTTCTCCTGGCCAGCCTGGAGCAAACCCCTGAGGCTCAGTGCCCATGGATGGGATGCGAGCAGACCCAGGGGACCATCACTCACATCACCCACGATGCCAGTCGGCGTCTTTGGGAAGGATCAGGTTGACACTGCCCACCCTCCACACACATGTTAGGAAGGCAGCCTAACAGGTCATTAATTGATAAGGGGCACCTCTTGGCAGGTGTTCTGCAGAGCTCTGATCTCTAGAAACACTTGTATCTCAGTGACATTTTCTGAGCGATTGAAGGAGCAGTTAGGAGAGTTAGGGTAGGGGGTGCTCCATTAAATGGGCCTTCCCAGGGGAGGAGCAGTCCTGCTGTCGGCATGGACATCTCCTGTCAGAGGGCAGAAAATGCTCACAGATGACGGGGACACTCACTGAGAAAGGTGGGAGACATGTGGTCCTGCTGCAGGCCTGAAGGGACCCTAGGAGGAGCTACTGGTCTTTGTTGTGAGCAGAAGCCACCTACCATGGGCCTCATCTCTGGTACCACACGGCTTTCTCACTGCCAAAGGAGCAAGCCCCGTCATTCACTTCCAAGACTCTACTCTCAAACCCTCCAGCTGGATGGAGCATTTGATCCAAAATCCAGTGTGAGCCTGGACCCAGAGGCAGGCTCCGTGTGCTCCACAGCATCCCTCTCGCCCCAGTCACACTGTGGATGCTGTATGTAGGTGGACAACACGCTGACTGCAGGTCACCACATGCATCAGAGTGTGTCCCTGCCAGGCCCCATCAGCTCCAGGGCTGGTGGGGACACCACCAGATGCTGCAGTAAAAGGTGCAGCACCAAGAGTTGCGTGTGGGGGGTGATTCTGTTTTCTCAGAGCTAGAGACTGGCTTCCTCGCAAGGTACCAGGCAAAGAGTCTCTGCCAGAATCACTGCTGTGCTCAGCAGGACATGAATAATCTCGTTATCTGTGTAAATGCACGAGACCTGCTTCAGTCTTGCTGAATTCGTAGACCAAAGTGTCTTCTGGTACTGGGGAGGCCCACAGGTGTCTCCTGCAAGAAGGTGTTGCCTCTCCCCTTGGGAGCTGCTACTTTCCAGTTCCACTGAGTGTCTTTGGATTATAAGGCAAGGAGAAGAAATGCTGACAATCACTCTTTTCTAGATCCAGAGAAGCACCCCTAGGCTGCCCGACCTCTCTTCAGAGCTGGGCTGCCCCAAGCTCCAGTCTCAGCCTGACGTTCTCCAGGAGGAGTTCAGCTCTGCCGCTTTTTCTAGTGGCTCCATTTGCCTGGTTTAAACCTTGACATCAGCACAAACTGAAATTTTCAACCATCCACATTTAGTAGCAGACTGTGGAGGGGCGTCACCTCACGAAGTTCAACCAGGGCAAGTACAAGGTCCTGCACCTGGGTTGCGGCAATCCCAAGCACAGTAACAGGGTGGGCAGAGAATGGATGGAGAGCAGCCCTGAGAAGGACTTGGGGGTGTCAGTTGATGGGAAGGTCAACATGAGCTGGCAATGTGCGCTGGCAGCCCAGAAAGCCCCCTACATCCTGGGCTGCATCCCCAGCAGCGTGGCCAGCAGGGTGAGGGAGGGGATTCTGCCCCTCTGCTCCGCTCTGGGGAGACATCCCCTGCAATGCTGCCTGCTGTTCTGGGGCATCAGCACAGGAAGGACGTGGACCTGTTGGAGTGGGGCCAGAGGAGGCCACAAAGATGATCAGAGGGTTGGAGCACCTCTGCTGTGAGGACAGGCTGAGAGAGTTGGGGGTGTTCAGCCTGGAGAAGAGAAGGCTCCGGGGAGAACTTCGAGCTCCTTCCAGTCCCTAAAGGGGCTCCAGGAAAGCTGGAGAGGGACTTTATACAAGGGCATGTAGGGATAGGACAAGGGGCAATGGCTTCAGGCTGGAAGAGGGGAGATTTAGATTAGATCTCAGGAAGAAATGTTTCACTCTGAGGGTGGTGAGACCCTGGCCCAGGTTGCCCAGAGAAGCTGTGGCTGCTTCATCCCTGGAGGTGTTCAAGGCCAGGTTGGACGGGGCTTTGAGCAACCTGGTCTAGTGGGAGGTGTCCCTGCCCATGGCAGGGGGGTTGGAAGTAGATGGATCTTTAAGGTCCCTTCCAACCTAAACCATTCTATGATTCTGTGATTCTATGGTCACATGCCGTTTCCTTCATGGCAGGTGCCCTTGCAATGGGACACTTGCTTTCTGAATATGGTTGTCGAAAGGTCGTGCACCTCTTCCATGCCATCAGTGTGCTGTAACCAGTTATGATACAAGCACTGAGTGTGCCTAAATGTCTTGTGTCGGGTTTTTTGTGTAGCCTTGTCCAAGTCCACCTGGAGTCTGCTCCTATGGGTAAATCTCACCCAGGGTTTCACTACAACATTCAGAGGATCTGAGGGCTGTGGAATGGGATTTTTCCCAGCAGACGAGGTGGGTGAGCAGGTGACATCTGTCCAGCAAAACCTAGAGATGGCCTCAGACAGACCTCCAGGGTGGATGCTGCTGGAGATACTGCTCCATGGGGAAGTGGGGACCCTTACTGGGAAAGCTGGGCCCATGAAGAGCAGGGAGACTTGTTGCATGCTGGGGCTGCTATCTGAAAAAGGCTGCAGCAGGGCTATTTTTCTGAATCTTCATTGTTTGCAGTGGGAGATAAGGCTGCTGGGAGAGCTGTGATAGCAGTGCTTTCTGCAAATATTTGGTGAGTGCACTTGATTCCCTCTGAACAGAGACAACCCACGTGCTCTGTCCACCATGGAGACATTGTTTTCCACATTGTCAGGGAAATTCTGTTTGTTGTCTCCATCTGGAGCTGTTTTCAATCACAAGCTCATTTCCTCAGCCCACATACATTTTGGTCTTGACCCAGCCTGGGACTGACCCAGCAGTGCCAATAACAAGAGATGGAAAGCTCCCTGTACCCTCCTGGCCAGGAGCACAAGCAGGAGCTGGGATGCAACCCTGATGGACTATCCTCATAGTCTGTCTGGTGACAGGGACACGTGCTGCATCCGTTTGCTGTGTGGAGGTCCAGGCGGGAGCAGAGGAGTTCCCAGGAGGCCAGGGCAGAGTAAGACATGCAGAGCACAGGGGAACCCTGGCTGCTGTCCCATTATGAGACCCCTGAGGTCTACCCTACTCCTTGCTCAAACTTTTCTTCAAAAGAGTCTTCTCCAGCATCACCCCGGCTGTGAGAAGAGCTGTTCCGAGAGGCCCATATTATGGTCCCCCTCGCCTGTCTCAGGCTGTTTCCCCTGCCCTCCTGTTAGTCGAACTGGTGTCTCATGTGATGGACCTGCAGGACGTTGAGTGGCTTGCAGAGAGCTGTGCTGGTCCCAGATGTCCTGCTGCTCTCAAACTCTCCAGACCGTTCTCTCCAGGTATTGTTTTTGACCTGATGGATCCCTGACCCAACCTGCACCTTGGGATGCAGCCTGTCTCCAGAGGTGGTTTCTCACTGATGCCACCTCCAGCCATGGGAACACTGAGTTTTGCTATACTCTGGTGAATGCATTCTATCGATCAAGGTTTCTGGTGGCAGCTGGGCTACAGCAGGCTCTGGAGGCACGTCCCCACCCGCAGAAGCTCTGAGTACAGGGGCAGCTCCTCCGTAGGGATAGAGTGTGGGGTGACAAGCTCTCTGCTCCGCTGCAGCGAGACCAGCTCTTTCCTCACCTGCCCTCAGGAAACAAACAAAGAGACCGCACATTTACGCGCTGGTAGGTTTGCCTGAGCGCGTGTCACGGCAGTGTCTTGTTTTCTCGGAGAAAAATGTAAACATGAACAACAAGCCTTTGGCCTCTATCTTGTGGTGAAAGATCCTTTCTTTAAGGGGTATCAGGGTTTGCCCAAGGAGTGGGGAAGCTTTGCTGGGTGCGGACCTTTGTAAGCAAGGTGCTCAGAGCAAGGAAGAAGAAACCAGGGACAAAAACGTTCAAGCAAGGATTCTTTGCAGCTACCTGGTCTCCAGCACGTCACAGCTGATCATGTTTCAGCCACTTGGCGCTCGTACAGAGAAACGTCACTTGCCTTCAGTTCAAGCATCCTCAGGACAGCGTCCCTGTCCAGGAGACGTGGAGACCTGAGGAAGGCAGTGCTCCCCATGGAGGGTCCGAGCACCTGCCTCGCCTGCCCACTTGCTAGGGCATTTCTCTGCTAGTTAAAGCTCCTTCCAGCACAAAGTGTTTCCTCCACAGGAAGGTGCTTATGTGGGATGATTAAGTCAGCCTGCGGACTTCTTATTTGTCAAGATACATGTGTTGAGCTCTTTCAAGTCCCTCATTTCCCCATCCGTCTCATCACTGACTGGCCTCCCGTCTGCTCAGGCAGGCTGGATGCAGCATGCACACCGCTTCTGCCCGTTCTGTGCTCAGAGGTGAAATCACTGCCCCCTTCCTGCCACCCCCTAACCCACCCAGGAGCTCCACAGAGGGTCCCACATGCAGTCACAAGGACCCGCAGGTGGTCTGCAGAGCCCCCTGTAGGACCCCTTGATGAAGCATGTGGCTGAAACACAACACTTATGGGAAAGGGTCTAGTTTCCTGGGTGATCCCAATCTCTCTCCATCCCTGCCGAGAGCTCGATGTGATTTATCAATCTCTCCATTCTTTGTGTCAGCCACAAATTTTTTATGAATGAGTTTTTAATATGTATTTTTGAATCATTGATGAAAATATTGACTACTTTAAGCCTCCTGCTACAAAACATTATGAGAAACACAGATTTAATGACAGATCTCCATCAGCGACTGCTGTCTGAGCTCTTAACCGAGTCTCAGTCTGTCTCACGTGTTTCTCACTGACGCAGTCGAGTGCTCATTTTTAATCAGCCGTGCAGCACTAAGTCAGGCACATTCCCCAAGCTGGAGTATATCACATCTCTTCAGTTACTTTTATCAACCACACATGTAATCTCCCCTGTGAATGAAATGAAGGCTGACAAGACCTGTTTTCCATAAAACCATAATGATTGGTCTTAATTCTCCAGCTCCCTTTCAACGGGCTCCGGCATCACTTTCCCTTGGCTTTGCTCGTGTCTGATGCTCAGAGGCAGACTCACCCAGCCTGCGTTCTCCTTTGGGATGGCCTGGCTGCAGCTTCCCCAGTGGTCCAAGATTTACCCGGGGTGCTCCTGACCCGCCTTCTCTAGACCTGGACATTGTGTCACATATCCCCGCTCCCTGCTGTTTAACACCATCCTTGATCTGAAAAATGCTGGTGAGTTTTTCAGCATCCTCTGGTGATACAGACACAAAGGCAGCCCAGAAACATTTATTGCATTTCTGCCCCGTCAAGAGTTTGGTCATCTCCGTAAAGAAAAACCTCTGCACTACTTTTTTTGTTCACAGAGCATTTCAATTGCCTTCTCACTGTCATTCATTCACTAAGTCATGCTTTTTTAACTGATGATTGTCGCTTCTCATATCAATTTTCAGTACTTCATAACTTCTAATTCAAAATCAATGTTTATCTATTTCCCCTTCTACACTCCACTTTGTTATATATTGCTTTTTTTTATTTCTAATAGCTGCCTCCACTTCATCACTGAAGAGGATGGGCATCTGGCCAAACACATCCTCTTACTTGATTATGGAATTACGGCTTTTGCCCTCTAAGAAAAAGATCCCTGGTTTTGCTCCCATTATCTGTCAATTTTTTCCTTCCCACTCATTTCTGCTTGCAATTCACCTCCCTGCTGGGGATGTTGTTCTTCTGTAACACCAAGCGAGCTACTTTTGGTTGTGGGTCCTTCTGTCTGCCACAGCTCCGGGGAGAAGCGTGGCTCTATCTGCTTCTCCAGGTTCCCTTCTAGCTCCATGTCCAGTAATTCTACAACCATGATAATTAAAGGAGTCTTCAAGCCACTTTCACTCTTGTAATTACTTTCCCTACCACCTTCCTGCTGGGTACCTCCCGGCCAAGTTAACCACACTAGAGGTGGATTTCCAACCACTACAGGCCAAACAATGAACCCGTTCTCAGCTTGCGTGTGTTTTTCCCATCAATATATGCAGTTTGCTTTTCACAAGACTGACTATATCAAAGCGTCCAGATAAAAGCCCTCTCGGGACTGATGTGGAAGGACTGACTCCCTCCAAAAGGCTGAGGCAGCCCGTTCTGGTGCTGGGGAGAATTGCTGCCCTTCTCCAGCAAGGCAGAGCACTTCTGGGGCATGCCTCCAACAAGAGCCCCTGCTCCTCGAGAGCCTGCAACCCTGAAAAGAGAACAGGGCAAATTGAAATTAATAATTTATGAGTGACAGTAACAATTTCCACCATTCGAGGAAGCAAAGAAAATTGTTCCATAAACATTTTTCTTTTCAATTTCCTACCAGTTACTTGAAATTTCATTTCCATCTAGTTTGTTTCATCAAACCTCCCCAAAGTGATTTAAAAAGTGTCGCTGGCAATTACCCAGCCACAGAAAGAAAGAAAAGGTAGTGAGGCAGCTCCATTTCACCAGCCCAAAAGGAACCAGGAGGAGGAAGGCTGGGGTCGCTGGCAGAGGAACAATTAGACAGCACCAGAAATTGCTGGTCAGAATTTTGGCTAGCACCTCAGCTGCATGGCACTGCCTTCAGTGTGGTGAGGACGACATGGTCCACTTCACAGGGCCAGCAGAAGAGGTTCAGGGACTGTGGGTAGCAGCAGGAGGCCGTCTGATTGAGTATGAGCCCGGCACATCACCTCCCCTCCAAACTGCCGGTGGGTCCAGCATACAGCTGGGGGCTGAAGTCTCAGCACTCCTAAAGTCCTCCGTTGAAGCCTCCCATTTCTAACCCTGATGTGGCTGGGGTTGGTTTCCACCATGTGCTCTGGTTCTGCCTTTGCTGGAATGAGGGGTCCTCTGGGCTTGGGATGTGTTTGGCAAAGGGCACCCATCCTGCACAGTGCTGTGAGCAGGTGGCAGCTGGCTTGGGTGCACAGCTCATGGGGCTGCTTCTGCTGCTCTGCGACTCCGACTTGGCTGTCCCACATATTTTCTAGTTTGGGCTCTGCCCGTGTCCCTCTCCTAGCGATATTCTGCATCTTTTCCAAGTAGCAAAGGCCCATCTCTTCTGCAGATCCAGGTCTCTCTGATGCTAAAGCACAAGCAGTCCAGGGTCTCCATTACTTTCTTTTGCAGTTGTTCTCCCACATGGCTGATCTAGCCTTCAAGCACCACCCTGCACTGTTCAAGACTGCCATGGTAATGACTTTGGGGCTAGATGGAGTGCTTGCATCTCAACAAGAGTGATTCCTCCTGTCTCCAGTTTCCTCCAAGAGCTGCCATCCTTCAAGTGGCCCCGGGCCATGCATGCTGGATGCTCTCAGGGAGCTGCCGGTGGAGCGGGGCTGGCTCACCCTCCCAGCAGTGGGGATGCTTGTGTGGAGAGCAAAGACGAGGGTTCTTCTGCAGACTGAGTCTGTGGAGGGCACGGAATAGAAGAGGTGTTTGGGGAAAAGGCCACTGGAGCCCCTTGGCTGGATCTCCATGTCTACAGTGAACATTGGTTTAAAGACCACAGACTGAGAGCAGGATCATCTGCGAACAAGTGATTCCAGGGGCTGGAAGTCAGGTAGTGAACAAAACTCCACAGCATGCAGTGAATCACTGCTCTGAACGTCCCTGGGCATGGATGTCCTGATGCCAGGGGTCTGGGGAAGGTGGGGAGGGCAAGCTGCCCTCCCCAAAAGCCTCCTGTCCTCCCAGTAATTGTGGGAGACAAGTGCTGAATAGGCAGCATCCCTCAATGGGCATCATCCAAGCCTGGAAGTGTTTACAGTGTCAGCTCTTTGAGCATAATAGGGAATTACATGAATAGGCTGTCTGAGTTTTAAAAGTAATAGCTTTGTTAAAAGCAGTTAGGATCCGGCACTGCTCATCAGTGCCATGGCTGTCTCATGGTCGTGGCAGACATAGGTTTGCTGTCCTGTGACTCTCTAGCCAAGTAACACAATTATTTCCCTTCTGAAATAAATGATAATAAATGAATACAGAAATTAAAAGCAATTCACAACACCTGTTTTGTAGGAACGCACTGATTGCCTAATGCCTTTGCTTAGGGCATGGCAGCACTAATCTCCCCACGCTGGCAAGGAGCTGTTCTCTTGATCTTTTGCTTTTAAATAAAGACCCAGGATGGCAATAACTGCTCTGAGTGTGAATTCACTGTCTGGCAGGGACGGGTGCAGGAAGGGGGAGGAAACCTCTCACTGCCTTCAGGAGAGAGGCAGCACGGGCTCCACACGTGGCGTGATGCCCATGCTCTCCCCCAGCCCCAAGGGAGAGCTCAGCACACATCCGAGGCGATTGCCACCATGCATGAAGGGCAGATGTTCCCCTCCGGAGAAGATGATGCACAGTGGGATGTGTAGGACCCATGCCAGGGGTTCAAGTGGGACCTGGCTTCGCAGGGATCAGACCTTCTTGGTTGGGCAGACAGACCCAGTGGTGGGCTCAGGTAACCTTGCGTTTAGGATATTATCTGACACCATTTTTCACCACGCCATCCACCGCCCTGCCCCACAGACCCTGGGCAGCAGAACATGCTGCAACACCAGTGTCACCTCCCTTCACCGTAAGGGCTAAAAGAGGTTTCTGTGGAGGTCTTGTTTTTACTTTTCACCCGGCTGCATTGCTCTAAAGACTCATGAGTGCACTCTGGAAGCTAATTAGAAGTTTCTTGCAAAGTTTCGGTAAAATTGGTCAAATTGTTAGGGGATCCAGGTCAGGAGGCATTACTCAGATTTGGAATTGCTCCTTAAATCATAGTTTTTGGTGTAGGTACATTTGTCTTAAGTAGGAAAACCTATCACATTTTCCACTGGACAGCCCAGGCCAAGGCAGGAGAGCAACAGTAAATAAATGCTGCTGCTAATGACTTTTTTAGTTAAGGGTTAGAAGCACACCTTCTGGCGGCAATTTTCAGCACAGAGCTCACAGGTGTGAAAAGCTCCTGATTTGCTTTTAATATCTTTTTATTAAACAAACACTAGGTGAAGACACAGAACTCAGTTCCTCTTCTCTGCTGCTATCTGGTGCAGGGAAACGTTTGCATAGCAGCCCCGTGACACCACAAAACCTGGTGCTGATCGTTGACTCTCACCCTTGCTGTGGGGCCAGCGAGTTGCATGGGGTGGGAGAGGGAGGTGACCGGGCAGGGTGTGATGTGCTGGGAAGGCGGAGCTTTGCTGCAGAGGAGAGATGAGGAACGAGCCAAAGTTTGGGTATCTTGTGGCCGTAGTTGGGCTGCGTGGGTGAAGACCACGGTCTGCGGATTAAAGGGCTGGGTGAAATGCTGATGTCTCCAAGGAGTGGGGATGCATGGGTGGAGACGCTCTGTGCGGGGGGTGAGGCAGAGCTCTCCCTTGGTGCTGGTGATGGGGCTGACCCATGGCGGGGGGCAGTCTAGGCTAGACTTCACCCACTATTGGGAACAGGCACTGCAGACTCAGGGCCACATCTGTCCTCCAGCTGCATGCCCAAGGAGACACAACCATGCCAGCGTCTCAGCTGTTCACATCACCTCCCATGAGGGCAGGCTCAGCCCTGCTCCCCCTGCCAGACCTGAGGGTGGATGACCACCTCTTCCTTTCATTGCCAGCCTGTTCCCTTGGCCCACCAAGACCAGCATGTGCATTTACTCAGCGGTTCTCCCATGTGTGGAGTCTCATGTCGTTGCAGAGCCCTGTGAGCTGTGCCAGGATGCTGTCCCTGTGCTGCCTGCTCAGCCCTACAGACTCAGCAGAGGTGGTGGGACGTAGTGTCAAGTGTGCTTTGGTGTCTCCATTCTTTGACAGAAAAGCTCCCAGGGCAAAGCATAACCTGATTTTAGCACTGGAGCACCACACCAGAGATGACTATGGCAAAAGATGGTTTGTGGGACTGCAGCGACGCCTTGGGCTACAAAGACATTGACGCAAAGCATGAGGAGCGCTGGCAATTAGCTGTGCTTTTCCTGTGTTTGATGGTGGATAACAGCCTTTCTAAGCAGTTAATACAAATACAGTGGCCACATATGGGACTTTCCCTTTGTTGATTGGAGGGACGTGGATTTGAGCTCAGAGCTGGTTTCCTCCTGGTCGCTATGCCTGGTGCCAGCAGAGCCACTGCCTTTGCCAGTTCTCACGGGGCTGCACGTTGGGTTGCTGTTCTGCTGTTTCAGAGAAGACAGAGCCCTAAAAAATTCATGTGAAGTTCTAGGAGGGGAAAAAAACAAACTTAATTTGGGGTTTCATGTCACGCGAGACCTCTATTAGGCCTTGTAAACTTTTTCTGACATTACCACTTCATGAAAACTTTGATTTCAGCTGTTGACTAAATCTTTAATCTCCTTCTACCTGCTAGGTCTGTCTCCTTTTCTTACTTAAAAAAACATTTTGGATTTGTCTTCGATGGCATCTTTCAAATGTCAGCAGTTACCAGACTAACACAGAATGTAAAGGCCTTGGCAAACAGTCTTTTAAAGAGCTGGGGCATATAAATTTAAAGGCATGATATAATCTAGGAGGAATCCATCAGCCAGGGAAGCCTCTTGCATGAAGTGTATTGAGAACTAAGCACAATATGAGCAGAAGGAAAATTGCTTTTTCCCTTTTGAATTTTTATTCACTTACCAGCAATATTTACTAGTAGCAGGCAGAACCTATTTTTCATTTTCCAGGGAGATGGGAGAATTCTGGTGCCACTCATCTTGTCACCAAATTAAATCTGTCGACTTGCTGCCAAGTCGCTGTGATATTAATGATACACTTGTAATCCCTTTCGTTTGGGAGGCCTGTGGATAGAAAAGTGAGACACTTGACCATTGTTCACACATTGTAATAGAAGGAAAAATAGTACTTCTGAAATCCTGGGAAATTGCAGCTCCCTCTGTCATTTATTCCCTTTATGTTAACAGAACCAGGCTGCAATCAGCTCTCGCAGCTCGGTGTGCGGATGTCTCGCCATCGCCAGCTTCATTTGGTAATTAGTCAGAAGACGAGGAGCCTGGTGCACTCAGCATGTGACCAGGCAGCTCTGCGCTTCCATCTTTTAATAAGCCAGGACCAGCCCGGGGACGACTGCGGTGGCGGCTCTGGCCTCGCATCCCTTCTCTCCAGTGGAGCAGATGTCGCCTCCTCCTTGCGCTGCTGTGGGGATGAGCAGCCACCAGCGTTAATTGCCTTCCACCGGGGCAAACTCCCAGCACATAACAAAGGAAAAGTCCCTGGGGCCGTTTGTCCAGAATAAAGGAATAAATCCTAGCTGATCTGAGAAAACTCAGAGCGAGAGGGCCCAGGCTGAGAAGATGTTTTTGGTCATGGCTGGTATTGTCCGTCCTCCTTTCGACAGTTCTGTCCATCAGAGAGCCGTTCCCCTGGGACAGAGCTCAGCGATGTCCTGCCCCAGGTGACATCGCTTTGAGTCCAGCTGTGAGTACAGCACCTGGGGAGTCCCTCCGTCCACCCCAGCATGCTTCCTGCCATGACAAGCTGCACCAGCTCTTCAGCATCCCGCGGCAGCCGGTATGGATGAAGCTGGTGTTGCTCATGGGGCTTTCGACTTACCCACAGCAATGCAATCCCCGAGGACCTAAGGGAGGGACCCATCTTCCAGGTTTGCCCTTCCAGGGCTGCAAAGTGAATGCGAAGGTGGAGGATGTACCACAGTATTCTCTGCTCCTTTTCCCCAAATGGAATTTCTCTCCTTGCAAGGTGCCATTGCAGGAAGGAGGTGTCCCTTGCTTTCAGGAAGAGCAGGAGGGCTGCAGTCTTTGCCCTGGAGTGGGGCTGGTGTCACACCAAGTGCTGCTGTGACTTTGGTTGGTGAGGAATCTACTGTGGTTGGAGAGGTGTCTGGGAGGTGGGGTGGCACCAGGGTATCAGCGGGGCCTGAAATCTTCAGTGTTTATCATGACCCAGCTGGGTTCATCATCAGGGTTTATCACGAACTCAGGGACAGGTGTCTTGCAACATCTGGAAAGGACTCCTGCTCTCTTTCTTGCAGTGGGGATTCCTCAGTATTTCAGCAAGAAACATCCTCTCATTCAAAGCTCCCAGAGATACCTGCTGAGTTCCAGCTAGAGCTGGTCAGGAGTGAGCTGGGACATCTTTACGACCCTTTGGCAGGACGACTTATTTCTCGGAACAGCTACGGATAATCACAACTCCAGCAAACTGGAGCCCCTTCAAAATGCTGTACATAGCTCAGATCTTCTGTGGCACCTTTCTCCAAAGCTTTGGGCTCTCCAAAACTTAGGTGTAGAAGGGGTGCTTTGGAAATGGAGCTGCTGAGGAAAGGGCTGAACTTCCAGTGATGGATTTGCCTTTGAACTTCCCTGACGAGACAGTCTCTGGGCTCTGGCTGTGGTATCCCAGGGGCTGTTGTTAATCACAGAGAGAAGTGTCCTCCACGCTAACCTGCCTGGCCATCTCCCAGACCAGATTGCTAGGCTCCGTGGCTGTGCCTTGCATCCCATCACCTCCTGGCTGCTCCCGAGTGGGACTGGAGCAGCCCCTTGGTGAATTGATCTCGGAGCCTCCCTGGAGCAGCTGCGCCAGGCAGTGACTGCTTCTCCAGGGCAGGATGGGGGGACTCAGGGAGGCTTCCTGTGATTACACCATGTCTGTGCCCTTCCCACTCACTGTCTCCTTAATTAGCATTCCTTTTGCACACTTAATTAGCACATTCCTGCCTTTAAGTTATGGGCTGCTTTCCTATATTTACACCCTCCTAAAACATCAAGGGAGAGGTCTATAAATTACATTGCATGAAAAACATTAATTGTGTGAACTCCTTGCAGGATTTATAATGCTCGGTTTGCTACCCGCTCGGCACACAGACTGCTTGTGCAAACGCACACACAAACCGAGAGATTTACACGTACACGCTTACCGCATCTATTCACACCTTGAACTATGGCTGTGCACGCACAGGCGCACTTGCACACACTGTGTCCATCACCCCCCAAGCCAGGGCCACCCAGCCCACCCGTGCACACGTGGAGCAGCATGTTGTGGTCTGTGAGAGGCAATGGTCCAGCAGGTAGCCCAGCATCTCCTAATCAGACTGCAGGCACTGTTGGGGTGGGAGGCTGTAATGGGATTCAGCTGCCTGTAAATCTCCCGGGAGAGCTGTTAGTGCATGCAGAGCGCCTGGTTTATAGAGCATGGGGGCCTTACCTCAGCCCAGGCAGGACGTGATGCCTCTTGCAGACACTGTTTTTCAGGAGAGAATTTCATGCTGGTGAGAAGTACTGGCAAATTTGCCAGCCTTCCGGAGAGCCCGGCAGCACTGATGGTGGGCACCGACCCATCACTGGGGACATGGTACAGGCAAAACGGAGTTTGAACAACCTGGCACCAGGATCCTGCACCCTTAGGACTCGCTGAGACTCCTGCCGAAGTGCAAGGGAAAAGGAGCATCCCAGCGAGGGATTTCACAGCAGAGGTCCCAGCTGTCTCAGAGCCGTGCTCACGAACAGCCACACCTCTCTGCCTATAGTAGAGGACTCTGGTTTCAAAAGGAATAAATATTCCTACACTCTGTTTTGTCTAATCTCTTTTGAAAGTCTCTGTAGCTTCCCTGCAATCCTGTGGCCCCGAGTCCCACCAGTTAACGACGCATTGTACTTGAATCATTTTTTTGAAGTCTGCTGTATCGTCACTCCATGACAGCCCCTACTCCTTGTTGTAAAACACACCGAGAAACCAACCCCTACCTGTTGTTCCCAGTTTCACAGACTGGTGTCACACCTGCCTCAGCCACCCTTTCCATCCAAGCTGACAGGTCCTGCTACGTTTAACCTGCTCCAAGCAGAGTCTGCTCCACTTTGCAGTCTGCACTGGTGGCTTTTCTACTTTTTCTCTACTTTTTCTGTTTCTGCTTTGGAGATGATCTGGCCAGAGACAAGAACAGTATTCAAAACACTCCGTGGATGTACAGATTTGCAGAATGATGTCTCATGCTTTTTTGTCCCTTCCTTTACTGTCACTTTTTGGCTGCAGCCTGTACCAGGTTCTGGTTCTGCATGCTTGTAGAGAGCATGTGGACTTAAAACATACCCAAACCTCCGGTCACAGTCCCCTTGTCTGTCTGTCAGACTTCCTCTGCGGGAAAGCAAGAATGACTTCTGGTCCCTGTTTCTGAGATGTGAATATTAGCCACTTTTATTAGCTTTTTGTGGAGGAGGCAGGCACACAGCAGAAACCCAAGGTAACAGTGGTGGAGCACTGAAGCTGAGACCATACCAGGGTCAGGCATGGACAGATACTCTGCTGTTCTGACACTGCTCCCTTCTCTGCTCTGCGACACAACTTGGCTGCTCTGGTCTCTTCAGAGGACCTTGGTGAGGACTGGTGATCGGATTGGTTTGACTTGCAGCTGGGACTAGGTGTGATGTGCTGATCCAGGCCTCGGCATTTCAGATCTTACCCTTCTCTTCTTCCCAAACATGAGATCAGAAGCCCATGGGTCTAAGAGAAAGTCTAGTTCAGACCCAGCAGGTCTGAAGGTTGCTCTGCAGTTGTCATCATTGAGCCACGGCTTCTACCTGATGCCCCAAGGCTCAGACCACACCTGGGGCAGCTCCAAAGGTCCATGCCACCTTCCCTCTGTTCACTGAGAGGCTGTGGCCACTTTTCTCGTGCCCTCAGAGCGTTGTGCTCCCAGGGAAGGGGATCTCCAGCTATTGAACTCTTATTAAGAATTAAATTGCAGCCAAGACCTCAGCTAATGAGGAAAATATGTCAACATGAAATCTGAGCTGGCCTGGTGCCTCCTGCTAAGCAGCTGAGACCATGATTGCTCTTCACGCCAACACTGCTGCCCAGTCCTGTGCACTGGCGGACAGGATCCCTGCTGTTCTGCAACAAATGGATTCCTCCACCACGCAAGGATATTGAACCTGGAGGAGAGACCAAGGGAGCTTGGGCTGTCGACTGTCTACCATTCTTAGACACCTCTGGAAAGGACATTGCTGGCATCTCTGGAGCAGGCGTCCTGGCCTGACCCGAGGGCAGGCGTGGGCAGCACAGTGTGGTGTGTGCATCCATAGAGTCATAGAATGGATTAGGTTGGAAGGGACCTTAAAGTTCATCTAGTTCCAACCCCCTGCCATGGGCAAGGACACCTCCTACTAGACCAGGTTGCTCAAAGCCTCATCCGACCTGGCCTTGAACATGTCCAGGGATGGGGCAGCCACAGCTTCTCTGGGCAACCTGGGCCAGGGTCTCACTACCCTCACAGTTAGGAATTTCTTCCTGAGATCTAATCTAAATCTCCCCTCTCCCAGGCTGAAGCCATTGCCCCTCCTCCTATCACTACATGCCCTTGTAAAAAGTCCCTCTCCACCTTTCTTGCAGGCCCCCATCAGATACTGGAAGGCTGCTATAAGGTCTCCCTGGAGCCTTCTCTTCTCCAGGCTGAACAACCCCAACTCTCTCAGCCTGACACCATAGCAGAGGTGCTCCAGCCCTCTGATCATCTGGGTGGCCTCCTCTGGCCCCGCTCCAACAGGCCCATGTCCTTCTTATGCTGGGGGCTCCAGAGCTGGACACAGTATTCCAGGTGGGGTCTCACTAGAGCGCAGCAGATGGGCAGAATCCCCTCCCTCGCCCTGCTGGCCATGCTGCTGGGAATGCAGCCCAGGATGTGGCTGGCCTTCTGGGCTGCCAGAACACGTTGCCAGCTCATGTTGAGCTTCTCATCCCCCAACACTCCCAAGTCCCTCTCCTCAGGGCTGCTCTTCATCCACTCTCCACCCAGCCTGGATTTGTGCATGGGATTGCCCTGACCCACATGCAGGACCTTGCACTTGGCCTTGCTCAACTTCATGTGGCTGCATGGGCCCACTTCTGAAGCCTGTGCAGGTCCCTCTGGATGGCATCCCCTCCGCTTCACACAGCTTGGTGTCATGGACAGACTTGCTGAGGGTGCACTCAGTCCCTACACTCATGTCACCAACAAAGATGTTAAATAGTACTGGTCCCAGTACTGACCCCTGAGGAACACTACTTTTCTCTGCATGCCACTTTGACATCGACCCATTGACCGCAACTCTTTGAGTGTGACCATCCAGCCAGTTCCTTATCCAATCCTTATCCTTATTATGTTCTACTGCAGTCCAAAATATGAAGGGTACATGAGCTGCCCCAAGGGCTGTGCAGGAGGAAGACTCAGACCTAAAGAAAAGGGACCATGGAGATACTAAGGCACTGGGAGCAAGCGTGGGCTTTTGTGGACCTCTGCACCTTCCTTGGGGACCTCTCCTCTCCAGGGTGTGTCAGAAGAGGAGTGCTAACCCATGCTGTTCAGAGCTGGTGTTTGTTTTACTGTTATTACACATCGAAGCCTCATGGCCCTCAGGTGCAACTAGGTGCAGTTACAGCCCCCAGTTCTGTAAAGGACACTGCGACAGTCCAGCATATTTCAGAGGGTCCCACTGGTTGGCACTGGGCAGCTCATCCGTGATTACTGCAGGGGACACTCGGGAAGTGTCTGAAACTTGGGCTCATATATCGGGCCAGCAGGGAGAAGCAAGCGGGGTGAGGACACTTTGACAGAAAGAAGAACTCTCAGTCCCTCCTACTGAGTGGGTCCAAATGGACTATGGTGTTTTGGAAACATCGTGCCACGGGCACTTGCCTGGCGCCCCAGGCAGCGTGCCCTGCTCAGCAGAGGTGAGCACCGCCTGGTTATGAAGTGAGGGATGTGTGTGCCATCTTCAGTTACTTACTATGTCATCCCAGGAAAAATGCAAGAATGCAGGCAGTAACTCTTCACCTTTTACAGGAGGTTTTATATCTACCTGGAATTTATACCTGACTGCTTCTGATACTCTCTCATGATCGTGGGTTTTTTTAGTAATATGGAAAAATTGCTCGTGCGTGAGGATTCCCCATGGACACCAGCAGGCCTTTCCAGTGGGAGAAACCCGGCAGGTTTTCTGCTGAGTGCTGCCTCCCAGGTCTCCAGAGCCAGCATCTCTGCCACTCTGTTGCGGCGCTGCACCATGGTGGCAGTATGCGGTCACTCTGCGTCTGTTTTCCATAGACTGAGTGGCTATTTCCTATGGGTTTTTTGGTATGTGTTTGGATATGGAGACTCACACCACGTACACAGGGCTACTTTTGATCTGTGATAGACCATGGAAGGAAACCAGAAACCCATCGGCCACATTTAAGAAACAGAGAGAGAATCCTTGTGTTTCCCAAGGGATTGTAACCTCAAAGAGGTCCTGCGTAGCAAGTTTGAGAAACCCACAACAATTTATTGTCGTTTAGACAATTATTCTATTACCCGATGACCCCTCCCCACCCAGGAAGGGGGAATCGGGAAGAAAACCAGGAAATCCAGGGGCTGAAATATAAACAGATTTAATAGAATAAGACTAAATAATTAACAGTAATAACACTAAAGAACCAAGAGTGATCCCGATACCAATCTAAAGATATATAAGCATTATACTCAGCCAACTATATCCGTAGGAAGCTGTGCACTCCTAGCAGTGGACAGTGAATGTTGGACACTGCGAGTGCTACGGCTTCGGGAGGAAGGGAAGGGCTCAAGGGTCCGACACCGAGGCAAGGAGTTCTCTGGATCACCGCCATCAAGGGAGAGCCTTCCTCCTCGGCAAACTTTCTAATTTATATTGAATGTGATGTTCATGGTATGAAATAATCCTGTTGGCCAGCTTGGGTCAAGTGCCTGGGTCTCGCTGCTCCTCATCCCTGCACCTGGCTAGCCTGAAAACACTAAGACCTTGAAACCCACCCACCATAGCTGGCTATAAAGTCAGTATTTTCACAAATTCAGACACTAGAATCTTCTAAAAGTACAACTTTCCCAAGCATTAGAAAAGAAATTAGTCCTGTGTCACTCAAACCAGGACACCAAGGGTGAAGCATCACTTCTTGCGTGCTTGGAGATCGTGTCCCATGGTCCTGGCAGGGCCGTGAGTTGCTGATGAAGGAGGGTGCACACCAAACACCAGGGCTTTGAATGGGGAATGTGGGAGGCAGATCTCTTGCTGAGATCTGAGTCATTATTCCTCAGGGAATATTCCTCAGGGGAATAATGACTGGAGAGGAATCACTGGAGTCGACGGAGCAGGGTGCCCAGCCAGGCAGGACTGCAGCAATCCTTTCCTTTGTGTGGTCAGCCAGAGTCCCAAGAGATGTGGCAGACCTCAGATTGCTTGATGTCACTCTATCCTGGCCCAGCTTATGAGAATAAAGACATGTTTTATTCATTGCCAGTTTGGATTCTCACTGTTCTTTGGAGACTGGCAGCTCATGTCATTCAGCGTGACCTGGGAGGGGATGGCTCAGACAGAAATACTCAGCAGACAGGGCTAAGTAAGAAACAAAGTTCCTGCAGAGGACAAAAAGTATGAGCAAAACTGAGTACAAGGGAAAACAGATGTAAAAACATGAATGAAAATTTTATGTAAGAACAGGTTTGGTGTTCAGGGGATTAGCTGCAAAGAAATGAAATCTTGGAAAAACTCTCATAGTTTGGAAAGAACAGTATTTAGAAATTAGAAAATCAATATATGGAAAAAGGAAAAATGCTTGGGGATTGACACCAAGTGAGAAGAATCCTTGGAAACAGACATAGGAAGTGACAGCCATTAGTAAAACCCATATTTGGGCTTTATTTGCACCATGTTGTGCTAAGATTTGTGTGCCCGGTTCTTCTGAGCTCCTCTGCAAAGCTCAGCCCGGCAGAAGACTCCACCACCCCCCAGCAGGGAAGATGTTGCTGGAGCTGGCTGAGATGGAAGATGCTTGGCTCATGGGATGTACGGCTTCAGGTGCACTCCTGTGCAAGGCAGGGGGTTTGTTTGAACTTCAAATGGTGGGTTCCAGCTCGATTACTACTTTCCCCAGCTTCTTTCTTGTTTCTTGCCAGATCCTGTTCTTTTCTGTAATGGAATAGTGACAGATTGCTGGAATGTGCACACGCCATGTAGCCGCTTGCAGAAACGCATGCACAAGTGATCTCGGACAGGCTTTCCTTACTGAGATCCTTGTAGTAGAAATTGTGCCATTGATTTTCCAGCATCCTATAAGCATTATTTATTTTCACATTTGCCAAATGCATATACTCTTTTGTACAACCACAACGCACATCCCCTTACCATTCGTCGGGTGGTGAAGTGTTCCCAGGCAAGACACAGAGCCGTTCTGCACCTGCTCATCTGGAAGGGGAAATGATGAACACTACCTCCAGCTGAAAAGGAGGGAATTTAGACAGCATTTAATGATGGGCCTAGAATATGGCCAGTAACCAGAAACAGCAGTCTTGCTCTTGCAAAAAAGCCCCATCCTGATTATTTTAATGTCCATGAGGAATCAGAGCCTCTGTTTTAGCTCTTATTTGAAAAATAACAACTCCTATTCAACCAGGCAGCTTAATATGCTGCAGTGCCAAAGTCAAGGAGAGAAACCTCCGTTTCAGTGCCTGCGGTGCTGCACAACCAGCTCACCTTGCCAGTTTTGATATTACAGTAGTGTTCTGCTGCTGGCTGCAGAATTTATCAGCACAGCAGTCATCTCCAGAAACCCAATCCGGGCGGATTCTGGTGGTTCTGCTGCTTATCTGAGAACTTTTGTTTCCCTATGAGTCTTTCAAAACATGCCAGAGATTTCAGCCTAGTCACAGTCCACACCTTGCCCTGAGTAAGGGAAGTATTTACTGACAAGAGTTTCCAGAAGGATGAGATGGGTTCTATGTTCCTATGGTCTCCAGAAGCTGGCTGGCCAAAGAGTTCAGGATGGAAGAAATGTCTGCAGGCATTTGAGAGATGGTCAAAAAAACCCATCCTGTAGGCAAATATGGATACGAGACATCTGCATCCTGCCCCAAGGCTGGAAGGTGAAAGCATCTCACTAGGAGACTTCTTCTCCTCTGGGTCTCTGCAGAGCCTCATCAGTTTTGCCAAAGGACCTTGTCAACGCTGCTGTTAGTGTTGCCCCACTGTCCTCCCCCCGCCACGGCTCCCCTTCCTCTTTGCTGTGGGACACTGCTGGGTAGGTAACACCTCGGGTCATGTCCATGCTCACAACCCTCTGTGGTCCTTGGGATGCCTCTCCGCATCCAGGAGCTGGGTGCGCAGTGCTGTGGGTGAGCCCTTCCCAGGGCAAAACAGGGCTGCACCGGACTTCACATCACCAGAGAACCGGGCGGAACAAAGGAGCAAAATCTCCTTTTTAAAAAGTTTAGTGGCTGATTTTTGGAAGACCTTCCTCAGGAAAAAGCTGCCCTTGCTGCCCCCAGGGAGCCTGGCAGGGACCTCTGCTGGCTGAGGCACCCGACCTCAGCAGAGGGGGCTGGAAACGGGGTGCCCGTGGTTCAGGGAAGCCGAGGTCTGATCGTTCTAACGCGACCCCCTTTTTAAAGCACCTCTTGGTGCTTTTGGTTAATTTTGCAGACTGAAGCACTCAAATCCCTCTCAGCAGCACCCACACTCCTTGCTCCATCGTGCCTGTGTCACCTTCAGCCTGACCCGGCTGTCCCGTGCCGTCCGGACCCTCTGTGCAACGTAGCAGCTCAGAGGGCAGGAGAGGAGGCAAAGCACGGTGGACCTGAGCTCCGCCTGGCTTCTCCTTTATCCCGCTGCCTTGGGCTCTGCTGCCTCCCTCATCCATGCCCAACCTTTCCCCCCCACCCCTCCTTATTTCCCCCATGTTATGTCCCTTCTCTCTTTTTCTGCCCACATCTTTGTTGGGAGAAAGCGCTCTGGCCCTTGCTTTCTCACAGCCAGCAAGGTGGTTCTGGGGGCTGGAAACAATCTTGCCAAGAACAGCATTTTGCTGCCCCCGGATAGCTTTTCTTTATCTGGCAACCTTGCAAAACCCAGTTAATATAACCACAAATAAAAATGTGCATAGCAGGACATATATTATGAGAGAACTGGCTAAATCCTCAGTGGGTGTTACTCAGTGTGGCATCACTAGCTTCCAAGGGGCTACCCTGATTTACATCCGCTGAGCTCAGACCAAACATTTACATTTACAGTGTACAGACATGATAAAATGAAATAAAAACAAAATACTAAACCCGATTCCATCTTAAAGCTTTATGTGAGCCATAAATGGGTTTGGAATAAATCACGTACCTCTCACGGGTCTTATAAGTCAGACCACTCAGCTTCCAGAGGAGTGTGGTGCAAAGCCAATTGCCCACCCCACCTCCTTAACGACGTGGAGGTTTGTTACTGGGTGGAGGTGTGCGCCACACAAAGCACTGCTTGCCTTGGCTGAAGAGTCAAACACCTGAAAGTTAGGGAACGCTGCAATTAGGAGTGCCTGGGGAGTAAGAACTTACTTTTCCTGGTGCTTCGGAGTTATGAAATACCCTCTAGCCACAGCCACGGCTGGTTTTCCCCACCTCATTCATTTTTTTGTGGCTTCATAATTTTTTTCAGATTTTATGATTTACGGGAAATTCCTTTAAATGTTGGCCGAGACACGAAATAGCATTTCCCTTACAGATGATCTATCACTGTGTTAAATTTCAGGTTCATATTGGGGGCATCTGACATTACCGTTGTTGAAAGAGATGGAAAGACAGCAGCTAAATTATTCCCAATCTTGTATCCCGGGCTGTTTAAAACATGGTTGTGCTGCTTTAAAAAATACATATACCCCTAGGCAGAGAGCAGGGATTGCAATGAGAGGTCGGCAGGACAGGTGCAGTTTAAATTAGCTAAAAGCAGACTTACGGAGGCAGCTGTGGCTCCTGCCCTCAGTGAAGCCTGCTGGATGTTTCAGGGCCCGCAGAACAGAGTATCTGTTTTCTCTGCTGCTTTAAAGACTTCTCCTCAAGTCCTTCCATGGATGTGGTGTGCATGGTGCTGGGTCATCCTGGCGTCTGTCCTCCCTCTTGCAGCTGACATGCGAAAAGGCAGCTTATTGGCTTAGGGCTGCTGCATTTTGCAAGAATTTGCGTTAACTTCTCCTTAGTGACGTTCGAGTGACCTTGAAACACAAGGCAAAAAAATCCTTCCTGACACACCGCAGAAAAATACTGGGGACGAAGTCCCTTCTGGCGAAGGGAGTCTTGCTGGTCGGTTGTGTCCATGTGCCCCTGTAACGAACCCTCCTGCTTTTCCGCAGCAGCTGCTATACGAACTTTCAGATGACTCAGGAAAAGTGCCTGGCTTGTGGATTCGCAAGCCTTTTGGCGCAGGGTGTATCCGGGCAGCCCTGCAGCCCGCGGGCCGGATGCCAGTCTCTCCCAGAAGCTCCCCGCTGCCCGCCGCAGCCAGCCTGTCTTCTCGGACAAAGGGAGCTAGCTTGGGGGATCTCACTCGATCTTGCCGGCTCCGCTGGGACCCAAGCCCAGGGAGGGGCCCTGGGCACGTCTGTTCTGCACCGCGGCTGGAGCAGCAGGCAGAGATGGGGGCATGAGTGCATCCCACCTCCACGGTGCCCGACGGCAGGGGAGAGATGCGCAGCTCACCCAGCACCTGCAGTGTCTCCACCAAGCCCCTGCCTTCCCATGTCTGGGTTTTTAACCGTCCAGGTTACACTCTGAATGGGACACAATGGACATCCTGGAACCGGAGCCGGGCAAGGCTGTTTATCCAAAACCTCTGGGACCTCTGTTTACTAAGAAAAAAAATAAAAAAAAATGCTGCAAACTTACGTGATAAGCCAAATCCTGCGATTTATTGCTGCCTCCTGAGGGATTAGAGTAGCAGGAAGGAGCTGAGCCTGTGTTTTCTTTCTGATGGGTGATTGCAGTGGAAAATGTCTCTTCTTAGCCTTCCCTGACAAGAGCTTCGGCTTTGCTTCATGCATCTAAGCTGTGTGATAAATTGTTGGGGTGATCCCACAGACCTTTGCAGCAGGTTAAGCTACTGTGTGGGTTTTTTTGTTGCTTCCCAAAGTACCTGGTGAAGCAGGAGCAGCCCTGCCGTGACAGCACATGGCCCCACTCCCACGTCTTTTCGGCTGGGGCTCTTTGCTGTTTCTGTGCTTTCCAATGCCTGTCACGCTTGTCCCTGCAATGGTGATGTTTGCTGCACAGCACGTGTACGCCACGGCATGACCCAGGCTGTCCTTGGATTGCTCCCTCCAGGTCCTTCTGGCCCCATTTGTGGGCTACAGGGGCCTTTCTCTAGGGGATGGACTCTGTGCTTGTCCCTGTGTGACTTTCAGGCTCTGGCCACCCTGCTGTGTCCAGAGGAACCACCCACCTCCGCCTCTTGTCTCCTTTCGACGCTTCACTGGCAACGCAAGGACTGTCCCCTTTGGCGTCTGCAAAAGGCCAGGTAGACATATGGCTCCATAACGGAGCGAGGCAGCATTATCATATCAATATCCCATTATCATAATGAAACCCAAGGCAGGAAGCAGACGGCCACATGTGGAACAAAGCCTGCCAGATGTAGCCAATTCCTTTATTACCAGTTTTGACAGGATCACAGAGTGCACGGCAAAGCACTTCCACTCCTCCGGAGTCATCCCCTCTCATGTTGATACACACTCGTGAACCTGCACACTTATGTGTAAATCTGATTATTTGCTAGCACCATCCCCCTCCACCCATATGAAGACAAAAAAGGTCAGTGTATGACTCAACCCTGCTGGATAATCACCACGGCAGATCTGACAGTGATGCATACATCGTATTTTCAAAAATTCTTTATTCTGTCGGCCCATCATTCACAAGTGATGTATTTCATAGGCAGTTTTCCCCAGAGATTCCCCTTGTCTCTTCTCGCCCTGATCCTGCCAGCCGATGGCATCTCTCCTGCCTCTACCAGGGAGCGTTGTCCTTCTCGCATCCCCTCGTAGCCCTCCACGCTCTTGCTAAACCAGCCCGCGTCTCGCCTCCTTCCCTGACACCATTACGGAGTCAGGAGGCAAAGGGACTGCAGCAAAAGCACCGCGTCTTAACTCGGATAAAACATTTGATAGAAAAACTCACAAAACCTTTCTGGCAAAGCGTCAGATATCCTTGGCTTTGAGAGCTGTGCAGTCAGCTAGAGAAGGAGCAGCAGTCCATAAAGTGGGAGCATTTTCCAGAGCCAAGGGTCAGCCGGCCGGGCTCTGCACTGAGATGGGTGCAGTCTGGATTTCACCGGGCAGCCAGGATGAGCCCCAGTCTCGTTAGACTGATTATCCCAGAGTTTACTTGTGCTACAGAACCACTGGAGGGGGTGGTCAGGTGCCATGGAAATGCGTGTCAGGCTGCAGGGGCTGTTTTTGGACAGGTTGTTGAGAGGCAGCCCATGACCATTTGGGAGATGGACCCATGGATGTGGCTGATGCACAAAAGCCAGCACACACAAAACCCCAGACGTGCAGAGACGTTGTGCCCAGCAGCGCTCAAATTTGGGTGCTATAGGAGCTGTCTGAGAGCAGCCCTCAGTCCTTGCGCACTTGCCATGGGAGGAGGAACAGGAGAGCCTGAGACAATGGGACGTGGTGGCGATGGGCATTTGGCCACACTCTGGCTGGTCTGTGAAGGGGAATCAACTCCCAAGATAAAATGTAGATCTTTCCAGCTGTGCCAAACGAAGCTGAAAGTGCTGAGAGACTGAAATATCTCAGGAAGCACACTCCTCCCAACGTTTTTGCCCAGCATGGCTCTCTGAGCCTGTCCTTAGGGAGAGGAGACAAAGAGATCGGACCTAGATGGTCCCAAACCTCCTCCTCCTTCCCTTCTGAAGTAGGGGAGAAACACCTGGGAAGCAGAAAACACGTAACAGGGAAGAGGACTCAGTGCATGACAAACACAGCATGCCGAAAGGACTCAGTGGGGGGACTCAAATATTATCTCAGAGAGCACAAATATGGTAGGGCTGCTACAGGAGGAGGTGGAGAACAGTCGTCAGCAGGCGATAGGCAAGAATGGCTGGAGTAGAGGGGTTGCTTGGTCCAAGGCTGGGGAGGACACAACCATTGTGGACCAGTCCAAGGGTTGTGGTCCCTGTCAAAGCCCCAGCGTGCATGGGAATTTAGGAAGGGCTGAACGTCGCTGGGAGCCCTAATAATGCGATGCAGTTTTGGCTCAGTCCAGGCTGGTAAGAGAGCTGGAAGGGACAGGGTGCCAAGGAAAAGTGGCATTTGGACTTCAGAGGCATGGATGAAAAGGCACTTCAAAACAACTGATCCTGAGAGGCCCAGGGCTTTATGATGGTGCGTGGTCATTTGGCACCGGGCATGTACTAGTGAGCCTTAGTTCTTAGAAATCAAAGATTAGGCCTTTTTCTTCAGAGATAAAGGAGAAGAGCTGGTACCCCCCAAGTACTCAGTAAAAAAAACCAGCCCGGAGAGGAAAGGAGCCAAGCTCAGATCTTGTAAGGTGATCCAGGGGGAACCGGATTGAATAAGTAAAACTTCTGTCAATGCATTTTAGCAAATCAGTACATCCCGTTTGGCCTGGCTTTCCTCAAGTAGGTCACTAGTTAATCTGATGCAGGCAATGAGCCACTTTATTTCTTTTTATTCTTTGATTTTGCTTTTCTAGCAGGTATGGTTTTGCAACCAGCGTGATAAAAGTATATTTATTGCTGGTACCTGAAAGCATTCTGCTCCAATAGGTGTCTGTAGTTAATTTCAAACACATCAAGATGTCCCCAGTTCCCCGGCCAGAGGAAGTTGGGCGTTGTGAACTTTGGAATAATTTTTCATTAGTTCTCTAGTAGGGCTGTAGTGAAGCTGAATTTTAAAAGCTAAGGTAAAATGTCTGCTTCTCCAATTAGAATAATCTCTCTTAGCAGTGAATGGTGAAAACACCTGCATTATGTGTGTGCATGAAGTTCTTGCAATTGAAAGTTATGAAAGCAGGAAAATTCTCAGAAGTCTCCAAAAGAGCAGAGAAAATATCATTAATAGACTCTGGGAATAAGGGTTGTGAAAGGCAGAGAATTGGGAAATATTTACTGCAATATAATAGAAGAAGTAGGAAGGCAACCTACCGAAAAGATTTTTTTCTTTTTTACTTTGGAGGATGTATTAGAAAACTTCCTTTTGGAAGCACAAGGCAACAAGGAAGTGTTTGACATTTTTGTGATCCATGTTTGTTACTGTAGTTTCTAAGATAAGCACACTCTCTGAATGTTTGTGATGAATAAATCACAACTGGGAAATGATTAATGTTATTTGCTTTCAAAATTAATGCCCTGTCCAATTAATAGGCAGTTCATAGCTCTTTTGGAGCTTTTTTCAGGCTGCCTTCAGGTGCAGGGAAGAGATTGCTGCATTTGATCCACATTTGCAAGTTTGCCCAGCCAAGCATCAATTTTGTAAAATTTTATTTGCAATGACATTTTACGTTGTGGAACACTCTGAGGATGATTTCACTAATTACCTCACATCTGAAATAAAATGCGGGAGCAAGCCTGCGCGTGCAGATTTCATGCACGAGGAGCTGCTGTTTGGGACCGGGATGCATCCCGATCCTGCTGCTGCAGTACAGTCAGGCAGCTCTCGCAGCACAGAGCAACCGCTGTTCTCCTTCCTGATCCCTACAATAAACTCATCCCTCCCAAGGGCCAGTCCTAGCACAGGGAGAGTGATGTGACCATCCTCCACCCCTTTGATTCACGCGAAATATCTGTAGTACATGACGTGGAAGTCACGGAGCATCTTGGACTTGCTTCAGTACTGTTGGTGCTCAAACGTTTTCAGTAAAAATAGACGTAAAGCTGAAGGACATTGCCTTTGAGTGCATAAGTCTGAAAGGAACTCTATCAACTTCTGTCCGCAGCTGAAACAGAATACAGAAAAAGAGGATGAAGATGAAATGAGACATCTGTCCACCTCCCCTCCCAAGTGCATCAGCTTGACGGATGCTCACCTAACAGACTATTAAACCTCTGATTAGGAGGATTTCTCTGACCACCTATTATAGTACTCTGCTTTTCAGATTATGAGAAGCTTTCTCCAAACACCAGACAGTGTTTAATCTTTGCTGGACTTCAGGCTCAGACCTGTTTTGAACTTACAGTTTTTTTCACACTCACTATCTTTGTACTCCCGTTGTATCAGGAGCAAAACCAAAAATGATACGCAATTAAGAGCCTCCCGAGAGCTGAAGCTGTGTGAAAAAGTTCAAAACAAATGGAGAATGCTTAGCACCGTTTCACTGCTCATTTTGCTTCAAGAAACAGCTACCGGAAAAAAAAGGAAAGTTTGAAGGCAGCTTTACTTGACAATTGCTTACTCTGAAGTTTCACATTTTTCAGGCAAGTCAAGCGGAAGAGGCTAAGAGCACCCAGCTGTAGTACAGTAAATTGGTACCCGCTGCAGTCCATGTAGAAAATAAAAACCATGAGCAATATGCTTTTAAGCGGAGGGCACACAAAGAAGACAAAATCATAGGATTACTTGCGATTGATCTAGAGAGAAGAGCCAATCTTGCAATTTTGGGGGCTTGCTGAGTCTCTGATAAAAGACAAGTGTGTGACTGAGATCTGAGGAGGAGGAAACACGGGGAGGAAGGGAGTGAGAAATGATGCACGGGAAGAACCAGCTGTAACTCTCGACAAAACAGTCAGGATTTGCTGGGCGAAAATGTCTCTGTGATTGGAGAATTTGGTCACTGAGAGGAAAAAAGGGGAGTCCAGATGCTGCCAGATGGGACTAATGCTGTAGAAAGGAAACCTTCCTAAATTTCTGAATACAAGGATAATTTGGAAAAGCACCTGATGTGACCAGGCATCTGGTATGTGCCAAGGACTGCCGCTTATCTGAGCTCATCACGCCGTGACTCTGCCTGCAGGGACGGGGTCTGACGCAGGTGCTTGCAAGGCTGATGCCCAGTTTGGGTGGAGGATCCCTGCCCTCCGCGGTGCCCACGTGAATGGGGATCATGCGGGGATGGGAGGTGGCTAACGGGGGCAGAAGGTGAGCAGGGCAGACTGCCTGTCCTCACCGGGTGCTTTGCACTGAGCATCACGCGTGCCGCTTTGCCGGACGTCCTTGCAGTGCGCGTTGCCG
Organism: Burhinus bistriatus; assembly: GCA_013397275.1. NCBI lineage: Eukaryota > Metazoa > Chordata > Aves > Charadriiformes > Burhinidae > Burhinus > Burhinus bistriatus. The sequence continues at coordinate 246,634 of VYXH01011730.1, read as the reverse complement.
CCCGCGGCACAAAGCCAGTCCTGAACTTTCAGCCAAGTGTAGGCACCATCTCTGATGACAGATTTTTCACTTATGAACTCCCAGGTAATGGATGATGAATACAAATCGCCATGTTATGCAATTTAAAGTGAATTTTGCCTGTACAGCACAGCTAAAATAAACTTGTTCATTTGCACAAAATGGCCGATCTGTCCCGTTAACCCGGGTCCTCGTCGCCTCTCCAATCGAGTCTAATAGTGGGAATCGGAGATCTGATTGTTTTAAAAAGTGAATTTATCATATCCTTAATTTCCGTCTCATATGAAGAGCCAGCTTGAACGACTGTTTGTGGAGATCCCAGCCAGTGCCTTTCCTCAGGCGGGTACGGCACGGGCAGGGCGGCGAGCGGCTCCGGCGGTGGCCGTGCACCCACGCCACCGGCTAGCGAGTGAAGCGTCCCCAGTGCCCGCTGGTGCTGGGCACATCGGATCACACTGAGCCAAGGCTCACCTCGCCATTTGCTTGTAAGCAAAGAGACCTCATGGTTTGTTCAAGTATTTTATCTCTAAATCAATGTTAGGGCTCCGATCCATGCAGCCTGCCATGAACAAATTACCTGCGTGCATTACACTGATTGGTGTTAATCCTGTACTTTAATTCTTTATCTGCTGAATCCTGTGTTGGTCTTCCTATTATTTTCTGTGACTGATGTCAGATTACAGGCCTGCTTCCTTCATGGAAGGAAGTCAGCAAAGTAAAAAGTCAGTTTTCGCACCATCTCCTTCAGCTCCCTGTTGCCTCTGATGTAGTAAAAATTAATAAAGGCCAGCTATCTCCTTGTTAGCTCCTGGGACGCTGGGAGTACCTTGTCTGGTGTGATTAGTTTAGAAGTGCTTCTCAGCGAGAGATTGCATTTAACCCTCCGCAGCAGCGAGGGGAACACGCCATGGCTCTCGCGGTATGCCAGCACATCCTCGGGCTCCTTCCCACACAGCACATAAATATTTCTGCTCCTGTCTTCCCTGCCTCATTATTAGCAATTTTATCTTCTCTGTCTAATAACAGTCCTGCTGGCTTGTGTTGTTTGATGAATCCTCTGCCTCCCTTCCCAGTGGGAAGTCACCGGCTGTGGTTATCTGCATCCCAAAGAGCTGGAGCGCTGCTCCTGGTAGTGATGTGTCATGGACCGTTGTCCAGCCCTGCGTCCACTCCTGCTCGGCTCTCCGGAGCCCACTCCCAGAGCACTTTGGTGGAGCTGGTGCCAATAGGTGGGCTGAAACCCCCCAGTCCTGGTCGCTGCATTGCTCACCAGCTCCTCCTGCACCCCTTGAAGACCCCAAGCCTCCTGTCCCTTGTGACAGCTTGGTCCCATCCCGGCACACGGGAAGGTGGTCGTTGTGGCTGCAGAAGCTGCTAGCCAGAGACCAGACTGCCGGAATAAACTCCTGTCCAAGGGACAGATCAGAAGCTGGGGGGCTCTGCACAGTCCAAGGAGCTGGAGGAGCAGCTGCTGAATGAATTGGGGTTTGCAGAAGCTGAGCCGAACCACGCTGCTTTTCTCCCTGGCAGATGCCAAGGGAAGGCTGCATCGATCTGGGAACGCGTGATGCTGAACCGTGGTGCATCCCCATGTTCACCACCGGGCCTGGCTCCCTGCCCAGTCCTGAAAACCTCTCCATCCTCCCGGATGCATTCAGGCAGGCTCTGCATGAGCACAGGCCGGGAAGGGACAGGGATGCAGCCTACACACTTCCCTTGGAGGCAGTGCTGCGGGCGAGGGCTCTGGGCACTGCAGGGCTTCTCCCAGCAGCAGGGCAGGTGTCTCCTCTATCCAGGACTTCGCCCATGTCAGGAAGGTAGTAAGGAAAACCACCGCAAAACAGCACGCTGGTTCCTTGCACAGGGCAAGCAAACAATACCTTTTGTTAAAAGGAAAATTTGTTTAATGACAAATCTTTAAGATTTGATGTACGGAGTACACCAAGCCTGATCTGTCACTTGCAAAGTACCCTGCAGCACTGGTGTAGCTGGAACGAAGCATGGCAGGCTGGGAGGTGGGCGTGGAACAGCAGGGATCTCTTTGTGGACCGGGAACATCGTGTCTCACAGGCCTTGCCGAGCCGCCCATCCCAATGCTCCAAGCTGTGTATGGGCAGAGGGACCCTTGGTGTGAGGAGGGGTGGGGATGGCTTGTTGGCCCCCTTTGCCCTTCAGGAGGAGTAGCCAGTGCTGTGTACCAGGTGTGGGGAAAAAAAAACCAAACAAAAAACCAGGTCCTGTGACAGTGAAAAACCAGAGTTTTCCTGGCTTTGCAAACCAGTCCCCTACTTCCCATCCCATCTGCCAGGAGTCTGAGCTCTCTATCTACTCTGCCGCCTGCTTCCAGGAGCCACTCCATCACCTTTATATCCGTTTCCGAGGTGGAGCGCTGTATCATGAAGTCCATACAATTATTCTCTCCCCTCATGCTAACCTGCGCTCCAGACCCTGCCGTGCAGGTTTGCCGTTGCTGGGAGCCCAACTCATCCCTTCCTGCCCTGCCGCAGGCTCGGGGGCAGCAGCAGGAAAGCTGCAGCACAAGGGCTGGTGGGACGGCCGTGCACAGGGCAAGGGAACACTTAAATGGCTTTTTATTCAGTGCGTATCCTCCCGGTAACAGGACCATTATTTCATAGCAGCTTATTCCTTCCATTGAAACCTTCGAATAATTTCCCTTCATAATCAAACTTTTCTATCCCTAAATCTGTTTTATAACCACCTTGTTATACCTTGAAAACTCAAAATGAAAAATTTCTGTTATAAATAATTGGGCTGTGCTGCGAATACTAAGCATACCAGCGGATTTCAGAGGACGGGTTAACAGGGACGTCCTCTGCCACCGGCCCGGGGAAGCGGCTGGCTCAGTTAGCTTGTCTTCTCTCCTCCGGCACGCAGAGAGGAGAGGGAAGGCGGGGAGGGGGGTCAGTCTTTGCCAAGCTCTGGACCCGCTCTTGGGTTAGGAGGAGACACTGTGCCAGTGCTTCAGGCTGTGTTTTCTAAAAGGCAGCGGTCCTGGCACTCGCTCGACCTGGCAGTTGCGAGGTGTGCATCAGCCTTCCAGCTCAGCTGTGCCCAGAGAAACCACCACTAAACCCGGGTTGCCCCCAGGTTAACTGCGTTACCGGACGCCTTTTCTGTGTCCTTCCACCTCGTCTCTGCCCGCAGGACGGCTCCCGAGCGAAGCTGTGCCGTTGCTGAGCCGCTGCCCATCCACAGCTCTTCCCTGCCCCGGCCTGGGGTCCATGGCACCAGCTGCTGTGAAACCTCCAAAACCTGCCGGAGGTTCTTTGATCTCAGCCATTTATTCATCTGTCTCAAATTGCACTAAGTTGTCACAAGGCAGAAAAGACTTCTTCCCTTCTGGACATTGCAATGATCTGCCTGTCTCTCCCATGAGAGGTGTATGCCTCCAGGAGAGCTCCAGCCACCTCCTCATTTCTAGGTGTATGTCAAGAAGAAGGAATTTGTTGCCGGCTTGCAACTTGTGTGATGGTTTTATTTAATAAATTCATAGGGCATAAAGCCGAGAGATGCATTAGATCATCACTCTTGATTCCCTGTAAATCACAGGCCATTACATTTCACGGGGTTCATCACGGAGTGCATCTAGCGACTTGGATTTGACTGAAACACATCTTTCAGAAACATCTCTTCAGGCACTTTCAGTGGTGGTTAAATGCTTTCCTTCTCAAGAAGTGTCTAATTTATACTTTGAATGTTGCTGGCTTGCTTCAGCTTCCAGCTCTTGTTCCACCTTTCGCAGCAGAGTCACAGAGTCTTTATTGCACGACATTCCCCCCCCTCCCCCGAAGGTATTTAGATGCAATGATGAAGTCACCTCTCAGTTTTCTTTTTTAAAAAACCAGCTAACCAGCGTGAAGTCTTTAAATCTCCACATGGAAGTTATTCTTCCTGGCCCTTAAATCAGTTTTGTAGCTTTTTTCTGCACCTCTCTTGTCTTCCAACTCTATTTATTTATTTATTTTTAATTTAAGCAAAGACCTATACAAATACCATAATTTAGCAGAACATGGTGTTAAACTGAAGAGAGAATAATAGACCAATCCCAGGCCCCAGTGAACGGCCCATGTGCCTGCCACCCAAACAAATAATTACCGAGCTGTAAATGAGGTGCAGGCGGCTCGTTTGTCCCTGAGCTCCCTCAGCAGCTCCTGGTTGCCAGGAGACTGGTTAGGCTGGAAGGGACCAGGGGAGCCCAACTGGAGCAATATCCACACTCTGTGCATTGAGGTCTCCTCTGTCCTCCCAGGCTCCAGCTGTCGGGGCATGGAGACGACCCCCTCCAACCATGGGAGTCTGGTGTGACCTCTCTGCTAGCAGCTCTCCGTAAGGAGCCAGCATGTCCCTGTGAGACCTGGACACACACAGTCCCAATGCTTGGTCTTCACTTTTATATTCTGTTACAAAAAAATGATTTTTATTTTTTTTCCACTTGCCTGGTGCATCTTCTTAGCCTGGGCTCCACTGTCACAACTGAACTGGAAATTGTCTCAGGAAGGAAGTCATCCTCTGATGGTGAAAGTGAGAAATTCAGTCCTCTGTAAAGGCCTCCAACTGGCTGCTCAACCTGCCTGTAACTGTTGCCCTGCCTCAGCCTTGTCTGTGCCTCCAGGTAGTCTCCTAGACAAAGTGTCCTTGGAGACACAAACCCAACTGGCCCTACTCAGCACTTCCAACAAAGCCATGCCAAATGCTCCTACCCATCCCCATGGAAATCCAGTGTCACCTTGTCCAAGTCATTGCAAGAAAGTGGAAGAGCAAAGTATGGTGGTTCCAGCCAGTCAATGATGCTCCACAGATTCCTTCAGAAGACCAGAACTCCCACTGTGCCTAAAAGCAGGTCTGACCTGTAACACTTGCACTCATTACAGGAGACAACTAGCCCTTAGGCACCCTGTGAAAAGACAGGTTCTCCAGCAGTGAGATACTTTTCATTGAGCTGGGCTATCTCTCCAAGAGATGTGCTCCAGGTGCACCTCAAGTGCCGGGGCAGAAGTCACTCTGTGCAGTTCCCTGGTGTGCACAGGAGGTCAGACCTTACAAGCGTCACTGCCCCTTCTGACCTGGGCATCCGACACTCTGAAGATGTTGCTGGAGGGACTCCTGCATCACGTGTTGTCCTCATACACATGCTGAGGTTTAGACCATACCTGCAGGCCACTGTCCTCCTCAGGTGCTCCAGGGGATGCAGGCAAAATAAATAGGAAGGTGTTAACGCAGAACTGCCCCCCAGTTTACCAGATGGTGGAACGCGGCGTCACTTACCTGCTCCCATGCTGCAAAGCTGTGTATGGCTACAGGCGGGTGACGAGGACTGAAGCCAAAACCCGCAAGAGCTCCCCCTCCAGCCCACGTGTGGATGCTGTTGGTGCCATTGGCCCTAGCCCGGCCCTCATGGGAATCACATTATTGACTGACAAGTAGTTTCCTTTAAAAACAGGCTGAAATTTAGCCAAGAGAAACCTGAAGGTCCAAAGACTAATTGTTCCTCAGTGTCTCTGCTAATACCAAGACAGTGAGTTGGTCCCTGTTATCCATTAAAGCTGAAGGCAGGTACAATAATCAGAGTTATTAACCATGACTATTTGATTATTGAGGAAAAGAGAGAGAGTGAGAGACAGAACACGAATTGCAAACGGTGGCTGCAGCCGTTACCTCTGAGAGCTGATAATTGAGATGTGTGGGCAGGGAGCACACGTACCCGGAGGGCTCCTCTCCTCCTGCGAGCCGAGGACAAAACACGTCCTTTTCCAGAGTTGCTGGTGACTTCTGCCTTACACTTCTTAGAAAATTAAAGGAGCTTAGAGATGGGAACAACAGCTGAATTCAAGGGCTGGCGAATCATCTTTGCATGTCTCACATAATATAAATGGTATCTGCATATGCAAAGTTGAATAATCTCAGCTAAATCCAATGCAACCAAATTTAAATCAGTTACTTAAAAGAAGGCACTCAAAGGAATAGCCTTGAAAACCACCAAATGACTGGATACTGAGAGTCCTAAATCCGAATTAAATCCCACTATTTCTCTCTGTTTACCAAGATTACCTCATGTCTTTTCTCAAGTAACACATGGCCTAAGCAAGTTGGTATTTAACAGCAGAAGCTGTTAATACTTTCAATTACACAAGCATTTCATTATCCCATTAAAATCATTATGAGAATAAATTAACTCTGATTCCTTACCAGAACATTGACAACTTCCTATTGCTCCCAGTGCTGAAGAAATAATGTGGTGTGTCGCATTAAAAACCTGGTGTGCCATGACTCCTCTTTGTTCTCCGCTCCCCACTTCAGATATCTGGCCACTGCTTACCTGAAAAAAATTACACTAGAATGTAAATGTGGTTTCTGTCATCCTTTCAACCGGCTGGATGCTGTGCCCTGCCCGGCTCATGGATATGGAGCACATTTGTTTCTGTAATGTAACCCTAATCTCTTCTGGTGCCGTCGTGGGAGAGTCCCAGAGCATCTTCCGAATGTTAACTTTTCCTCTGACTTGGTCCACGCGCTAAAATATCCCCGGAGTTTATCAGGAATTAAAAGGAGTCGACATTTTGCTTTGCTTGGGGTCAAATCTCTGTTCTATGATTTTTCAGCGTAACTACTCTTTTTGAGAAAATGAATTCTTTGAGAGTTTTGAAACAGAACGGTGGTCACTCATTACAGACATCTTTGTCTTTTCTATTTAAACCTTTGGAGGTGACTCTTGTCCTGCTGCGTGTGTACGGAGCAACAGCAGGCTCCCCCATGAAAGCATCTGTGAGCAGCACAGGTCCCCAGATGGCCGAGGGGATTTTGCCAGCCGCCTGCAGAGCCCGGGTCACCCAGGTCTGCTGCCTGCCAGGGAAGGCGTCCGCAGCGCCGTTCAGACCCGCGTCTTCTCCCTTCTGTATTCAAACACTGCTTGCCTTGAGATCCAGTTCTAACATCGAATGGCCTTGCTATACTTGCACGCATCCATCTCCTGCACCGAGAACAAAAGCAATAGGAGTTATTATGTGAGGCTTACATATGGAAGCAGATCATTTGTAAATAAACACCTCTGAAGTAGCTTATCAAGGAAAAAACACCCAGAAAGTTTTTGACCTTTAAGCGGAAACATGAATTTAGACGTTAGAAAGGTCTTCCGCAATATGTTCTCCAGTTCTAAATGTTCTACTTAACATTTGAGGAATAAAGATGTTAGCATGCTTATGAAATTGATTCATTTTAATATGAGTAGTTTTTAAGCTGCACAGAATATTCTTGAAAGGAAGGTGGATTGTTTTTTTTCTCTGCAAGCCCTCGTAAAAGTTATTTCACTTTTATGATGTAGTTTACAGCTTTTGGTAAGGATCCCTGGGGTCATCCTTTTTGATCCCAAATAAAGCACTTGTCTCTTCCTAAAGACAGGCTCTTCTAAACCTTAAATGTCTGGGAAATTTTTTCTCTTGGTATAGTGCTGCTCCCGTGTCTGAGAGGCGTCTTGCTTTTAAGAGGGCAATCATGCAATTGTTTCCTTCTGACTCGGTATTTCTTGTGGTATCATTACTCCCATGTGATACACTTACAAGGTGCAATTAAAGACCCCGGTGAAAAATTGTGCATGAGGCACAACTCCTAATGACAATGCTGTATAGTTTGCTTTCAAACTATAGCACAAAGGAAAGTAGGATATATTGCTTCAGCAAGGCGGAGGTATGAAAAGCAGAACTGCAGACCCTGTGTGCATACAGGAGGGAGGTGGCACGTGGTAGAGACTGCAGGTACGCTGGCCGTGCTGTGGCAGACCCGCTTGCACAGATCTCACCCCTTGAAGAGACTTGTCCATGCCCTAGCAATGGCAAAGTGACCCCGGATGACTCAGTGCTAAGCTCACATTTCCCGTCAAACGTATCCCATAGGATTTATTTTGGTCCTGACTCCTCCAACATTTAGGGAGGCGATGGGTCCAGCCTGTTTGAGTCCTTGCCGCTTCTGGCCACTGTCGCTGGGGTCACAGCCATGCAGCTGCCATCTCCTCCGACTGCAGCTCCCGGTCCCTCACAAGGCTGCGGGAGGAGCAAAGGGGTGGTAGACCCTTGGTGTGGTCCCCAAGACCTGCCAGGCTTCAGGGCTGGGCTAAGGATGGCCGTGCAGTGCCAGGCTCCCATGGATCACTTCATGTACCGGCCGTGGTGGATGGGGAGGACCCCACTCCTACTGCCGGGGTCCCCCAAGGCTGTGCTTTCTCCTGTCCTCGTCCCTCTCCCCACTGCCCTCGAGCACCACCCCTTCTCTTCAAACGCAGCAGCACAGGGGCCGTGCGTCTCGCCCCCAGCTGCCCCGGCAGTCATGCGGATGATTTGGGCTCTCAGCCCATGGTTGCACAGCTGGCACAGCTGGCTCCTTCCCACCGCTCCCTGCAGACTATTCCTGCCGCCAGCAGGCAACGCGTCCGCAGGCTCCATGTGAAGCCACCAGCTGGGCTGAAACCAGCTGCAGGATCTCTTGGTTTTGCAGTCTCGGACCTCTCTGAGCTCTGTCCCTCCCTGTTTTCTTTCCCTGCGTCACCCGGTTCATCCCTTCCCCTGTGCACCGTCAGTTCCCTTCTGCCCGGGCATCCCGGTGTTGCTGTGAGCGTGAGCCCGGCAGAAGGAAACGAGCAGAGCAATTCGTGCGCTGCCAGCTGGTTAGCAGAGATGAGCGGCTCCCAAGGGCCCATGCCATTGGCTTCGAATGGCGTTAAGAAAAGCCAACACCATAATGAACCTAGAGGCGTAAAAGATGTTTTCCAGAGACACAGGCATGTTTTTCCTATTCAGCGGGTGTTTCCCTGCTGCGTTCTCACCTTCTGGTTATTTGTGAGAGGGGTGCTGCCGGGGCATTTGTCATAACTTCACAGCTCATTGCTGCAGCTCCTGTCATCGGTAATTGCTCCTTCAAGGCGTGACAACAAAAATCTATTTCTCCACCGAACGTCTCGCTTCCCTGCACTGTGCCATTGCTGGGCGGCCGGCGGCATTGCTGGGGTGATTTGGGATGGCTGCTCTGGGGTGCTGGGTCAGACACCCTTTGATGCAGAAGGCGGGTAACTTTGGGCTGACCAAAAAGCCGGGTTCAGCGAGCAGCCTGTGCTCACACAGCTGTTCCCCAGCCCTTGGGATAAGCAACCAAGTAAATAGGAGGCATATTTCCTCTTCTACCAAAAAACCAAGCGTAACAGATGTGCCCGGCCAGTTTGCCTCGAAATGAGGGCTGTAAGCCTTGTGATAGGCACAGCAATACTTGCTTAGTCAGCAGAGAGCTGGTGTGTCGTGGGGTGCCCTAACTCCATCAGCTCTCAGGGGAAAGCCCCACTCCATCACCCCTGAGGGGCCCAGGCATTGGACCCTACGTTCTGGATCTCCACTGCCCACACAGGCATTTGCGAGCAGCCCAGAGGCCACTGCAGCAGATGGGAGCTGGGCGAGGGGGTATTCCTATTGCCTTTTCTGGTATCCAACCATCCCAGGAGAGATGAGGTCCACCCTGGGGAGCAGAGCAGCCGTGACTCTCTGCTAATGGGGCCATGGGGCCCGAAGAGGATGAGAGATCAACTGTTGGGGGACATACAGCTGGGATGGGGCTGAGGGTGCTGGAAGCCTGATAAGGAGATAGGAGAAGATGGGATGGCTGGTGGAGGGTCTATGTGAAGGATCAAGCGGAATGGACCAGGCTTTAGAAGTGAGAAAGGAGGGGGGTGAGTAATTGGAGCAGAGGCTGTAGCAGATGAGAAGCTGGGAATCGAGGTGGAGGAGGCAGTAGGTCTGTGCAGGAGGGATGGAGGGACCAGAGGTGAGAGGGGAGGTATGGACACATCTACCGCTGTGAACACTGCTCATCAGCTCTCAACAGACCCTGTGCCCTCTGCCCATCCCTGGGGCAGTCTCCCAGGGACCTTCTGCAGAGCTCCCGCCCTGGGTCTGCAGTTACACCCAAACCCTCTGCATCTCCCATGGGGAAGGGTCCGTCACAGGTACTGCCATGGTCTATAGACCCTCCGAGCAGCCAGACTCGTTAACCCCCGATGCCCATGAAGGCACTGGCTGTGCCGAGCTCAGAGCACCTGCACCCCAAGGCGTTTGAGGGGGACCAGGAGGTGACAGTGCATACATTCTGCGGTGTGTAAATTACCTGGAATTAAGCAAAAGGTGCGATTTCTGCCACACTATCTATAGCATAAATCAAAGCCTCTGACATATTCTAATTGGGGTGCTGGGAGCATCTCGGCAGTTCTGAGACGGTTCCGCAGTTTTGTGTAAATGCCTCATCAAAGTGGTAATGTATTCTAATTATTAGCAGAGCACTGGCTGCCTCATGAACCCGTAATATTTTGTGGCATGTGACATTACAATGAAAATATATGAATGACAATTTTTCATTTAAATTACTAGCTGTATGATCATTTTTTTTTTGTAGTATTATGAGATTTCAGGTAAATACTCCATAAATATGTAAATAACTTGTGATGTTGTTGCATTAGGTAATTGCAGGAGGATGCAGCTTGTGATACAGATGAGCTTGGAGCAGATGCACCCCGAGAACGTGTTTCTTTTGAGCATGTGGCTGTGGGTTGCTGGTTCTTGCATTTGCTCCCCAGTGTCTGAGGTCCCACCCCTGGAGGACACCTGAGACACCTTCTCCCGTGCTGCACCTTTTGCACCCATTTTTCCCACCCGCGCTGGTGCTCTTGCTGTGACACCTTGAGGGCAGAGCCGTGCTGCCTGGTGCAGGACACCACGAAGGCTGTGGGATGGGGACAGCCCCCAGGGACACTGTGCCCGTGGTGGAACACAGTCTGTGGCACGGCCCCGGTGAGACTCTTGCACAGCCCCGCGCACTCGCAGGCTCTTGTGAGGACACAAGGGCTTGGCAGCTCTTAATTACCACAAATGAGCAGGCCAGGGGCTCATTGTGAAAGTCGCTGTGTTTGTGTGGCTGATTGCTTTATAATTGTTTGTTCCTGGCAGGCGGAGCAAGGCCCCGTTGTGAGCTTGTCACGGCTGCGGCACCGACTCACACTGGGCATCCCGGGAATTCTTCAGGGCGGCGACCCTAGGTGCAGAGCTGGAGGACTGGAGTGTCACCGGGTCCAGTCCTTCTGGGTCACTGTGTCCAGTCCTGCTGGTTTTGTGGGATGAAATCTTCTGAAGAAACTCTTTTTGCTTCTTCCTCAAAGCAGCCTGAGGTCCGCCGCGGGCTCCTGCTGGCAGGCTGGTCCTGGGGCTGACTGCTCCCGCTCGGAGGAGACCCCACCGAGCCCAGAGGGAAGCTGTGAGCAGAAAGCCAAATATTGTTCACATCAGCCAAAAATCAAGATATTTTTTCCTGAAAAAAAATTATTAATTTGATTTTAGTTTTTTCTTTATTTTTTTATTTTTATTTTTTAAATTATTTTCGACTCTTTACCCAGTTCACAATGAGGCAGACTTGGTAAATGAGGAAGCAGGTGTGCAGTTACAGAAGCTCTACCATTTCACCGTTTTTTTTCCAGCGGGGTTTGACCCATTTCAGGGGTTGTGCCTGGTTCTGCCAGGGCCGGTCTGGCCCTTCACGCGTGCAGGGTCACATGCAGATATAAAGGACTAGGTGCTGGGCCAGCGAGCCTGGATATCGGCCATGGTCTGTGCGAATCCTGCTGACATTTCCATGGGGATAATGCAACACCTGGGGCTGCTGAGGTGCAGGGAAGAGCTACAGGGACAGGACTGGACAGGCTGACCGCCAGCTGGGTCCCTTCTGCCATTGTCTGGGTGAGGATCCTGTTGTCTGCAGATGGCTCCTGACCCCTTCTTCATCTCTGTGGTCCACCACGAGTTCTGCCTGGCCCAAGCAGATGGTCTCTGGGGCATGGCCTGGGTAGGATGCTCCAGGGTGCCCTGGGGTAGGATGCTCCAGTCTTGTCTTGCTCTTGCCTGGGGAACAAGGGCATTGCCACACCAGGTCTGGTGGACGGCAGGGAAGCCTGGCCAGCGGTTCACAGGATGTCGTTCGCCACTGCCTGGAGAGGGACGCTGCCCTTGTGCAGTCCTGTGGGAGGAGGTGAAATGTGCTGTTCTCAGTCAATTTTTACAGTGGCAATACTTGGGGAACTTGAGACTTAATTAAAACATGAAGGAGAACAGAGTGTGTCTGCACTAGGGAGAGGTGAAAACAGCAGCACTTTTATTAGGAAAATGATATTTAAGGAAGAAAACAGCAGGAGTGCAATCTCCTGGAGGGTTTGGGGTCAGCGTGGGAGTGGGGAGAGAAGAGTTCCCAGAGCGGTGAGGGAGGGATTACGGGAGCTGCAAGAGCTCGCAAAGCAAGCGCGGCAATCTGCCGGTGCCCTGGCTGGCAGGGAGGGAGGCAGGGGCTGTGCTGGGGGATGCTCTGCCTGCCCGTACCGCTGGTGGCAGCCAGGTCCTGCGCGGGCAGCAACACCAGCTCCCAGCCCCTGTGCCCATCACTCCTGGCGAACTAGGAGAGAAGGACTCAGCACTGATTAATTTCTTAGATTAGCACGTGCCAAAGGGGTTTAAAATATGCCTGGAAAATGGTGGCTTCCTGCGTGCACCTGGGGGAGACAGCGCTGTCAGCGAGGTCCCCTCTGGTCTGGGTGGCCCACGGTCCTGCTCTCCTCAAGCGTGGCCTCCTGGGGGGACGGGGAGGCTGAGGGGGGAGCAAACCCCCAGGCACAGCGCTTTCCTTCTCTCACTGGGATTGGCAAAGCGGATTCGCTTTTCCTTTTCTCTGCCTGAGCTCTGTAAGCAGCTCCGAGTGTGACTGGAAACACAATGGAGCTGGGAGAGGGAATCCCACCGTCGCACGGCACAGCCTCAAGAGAGGGAATATTTGATGAAGCTGAGTCCTGTGAAGAGAGAGCAGAGGCTGTTACCATCACAGATACTTCAGCACCAATGCCACAGAAGAAAGAAGTCGGGCTTTGTAAAGAGCCTTTGTATTATTTCCTGCCTCTCCAGTTTCACTGAAGTGAAAATGAAGCGATTTTTTTAAGAGTGAGAAAAAAGAAAAGAAAGGGGAGCAACTTTTTCTTTCTGCTGAAAGCACGGCTCTGTGCTTTAACTCTTCCCTGAGCTCATCTGCCAAAGGCAGGCTCCTCGTGGGCTCGCCAGGCTTCAGTGCATAATGCGTTTTCTGTAGCAGACCCTAGTGAGCCACTTCTTTTACCAGATACAGCTTCTGGGCTGGCGGAGGGGAGGGCTGCTCGGTCTGGGTGGCATTAGCATGAAGTGACTGCAGAGGAAAGACGCACCAAGTGCCATCGATCATGTACTCTCTGCAGGGCCAGGGAAGACCAGCTGTCTGTTCTTCACCCTGACCCACCACATTTTAGCAGGAGGCACCCTCCTTCCCTTAATTATTGTCATTATTATTACTAGCTTTCTCCAGACATGACTGGGTCCAAAAATCCCTGCAGCGCCAAGAGCTCAGCTCTTCTCGGTATTGAGAGTTTTCCAAGTATGAGCCAATGCTTTTGTTCCCCTTGCAAGCATTGCAGATGGATGAAGCGGTCCGTTCCTTCCTTTGTTTTACTTCTTCCAGAGAAGAACAACTCCAGCTTCGCGCAAGGCAGGGAAGAGCGGGGCGGGGGGGCAAGCCAGCTCATGTCACGTTGCAGAGAGCTGGACGTGCCTCCACACTCCTGCCTCCTGCTCCCAGGGAACTGCCTGAGCGAACGGCTCATGATCTGCCCTGTTACCCTTGGATAATCTGCCAATCATGTCTTTAAACACTTGCACCTGCACACTGACAGCTGCAAAAAAAAAAAAAAAAATCTTTTTTTTTTTAACCTGTGTTTGCTAGCAGGAACAACAGGAGGGACCTGACATGGTTCCTTGATGCGGTGGGTAAGAAAGACCACCAAAAAGCCTGCTGGTGTGTCTTGGGGTTATGTGCCGGGGAAGCCCCTGCGCACTGGGTGCGACCTGCTCCTTCTCGTCCCCTGCGTGTTTAGGTAGTAATGCTTCCCATGACGGGAGATGGCACCTTCCCTCTCCTCTTGCAGGCTTGCCTGGCCAGGCTAGGATAAGGATTTTCTCCTTAACTTCTAGTAGCTGAGACATGGTCACAACTCTGGTGAGATGCAACTGCCTAAATTGGAGCACTCTGGCTTGCAAATAACACGGGGTTGCTACAATTCATAGGGCCGTGAGATTGAAGGTTGTTTGCAAAGGGTGCAGGATGTTTGTGAAAAAGGCTCCAAGGTCCCATGAACTTCATACATTTCTACATAACTGTCCTCTCACCGGTAGTGAAGCTGATGTGTGTGGGGAGCAGAAACGTATGGCTGGACCAGCCCACCCCTATATGGGCAGCATGCAGCACACAGCAGGGAGCAGCGAGAACAGTCTGCGGCAGCCCATAGGATGCAAATTGCTCATAAAAGTAATTTCAAATCTTTCTAGACAGCAAACCCCTCGCCAGAATTCAGGAGGGCCTGTGAACCAGCTGAGAAAGCTGCTCTGGATAAGCTGGTCATGCTCATTTTCCTCCCTGGCTTGCTATTTCCCATTCCTGTAGCTTTCAAGTGGTCTTCAGAGAAACCAGGGTGTGGATTCTAGAGCTCTCATCCCTACCCAGATGCATGTGAATCTTAGACACGTCCCTGTGAATCTTCTATATCATAAAAATAATAGGCATGCAAATTAAATTGTTCTGAAGGCATTTGGCAGAATGCTAATAGGGAACTGGCTGGCAGGGAACTCTCCTCCTTGCCAGCTTATCAGTGACAGAGATGAACTGAAATTAACTGTTTTCAAACACCTTCCAGGCATGCAGAGGGGACAAGGTCACTGGGACCTTTGGGAACTCGTAGGGATGTGGTTCATCCTCCCTGTTACTGCAGTGCTGCTCTGTGGAGCTGCGCTGCTCCTGCTTCGTGCCAACCACTCAGCCAAGACCAACAGTGATGACGGACGGATGGAGGCGTTTCCATAACTGATGCCGCAGGATTCATTTTGTGGTGTCCTCTACTTCCAGTTCCTGCCTCTCTCTCTGTCTCCATATGTCTAGATGTCCTGTTGGACTGAAATTTCTTGCTCTCAGTTTTCCCCCAACAGAAAGTTCTGAAAAGTTCTGCAAAAAAAGTGTCCAGCGGGTTTTGGCTTTGTAACAGTGAACAAATAGGCAGTTTCAGGTTTTTGCAGAAGATTGCAGCCTTATGTTGTGACAGATAAATCAAAAGCTTCTCCATTTTGGGAATCTCAGTCTGCCATACACTTAGCCTTCAAACGGGACTAGAGCCCCTTCCAAGTTTGAATAAAATCATGTCATAAATAACAGAGTTATGAGCCTTTAAGCATGGGGCACTGAGCATGCTCTGCAGTGTGCTGTTCCCTCTTACTCTTCTTTTTCATCCTTATTGCAGTTATTTTCATGGGTTAGCAGCTTAACAATAGGGCCACGAGGATAAAGGAGTCTAGCAAGACAGCTCTGCTTAACCAGAAATGATAACAGTCCTTCCAGAGGAAGTTTCTTCAGTACAATGGTTGAAAGGTTTGCCTGGCAGTTCCCTAATACCGAGTTCCCATCATGCTGATGGATGAAGAGTAACTCAGGGTTTCGGTCAGGGCTGCACACGTTGCTCGTATTGTAGCTGAACCCAGCCAGATCTCAAGTGATGGTTCAGAAGCAACAAAATTGACTTTTCTCCGTGCAGCGTGGCTGTAGAGCAAATGCGCCCTCACGCTCCCTGGGCACAGCACGCAAGGAGGAGGATCCTGCGAACTGCAAAGGGAGGCACTTAGATTTAGCAAAAGCCAGAGTCGAGTTTGTGCAGGAAACCTACAAGACATAAAATATCGCCAGATACACTGCAATCAAAAAATAAGGTGTCCACACTGCTCCAGACTCAGCAGGCTGTGGATCGCCTCTGAGCTCCCTCCAGAAAACTCACCGGTATATTTTAGCATTGGTCCTCTTCCTTTCTTTATTCGCAACTGAAATTTCCCCTTTCCCAATGGTCTGCAGTCTGTCCCCAGGTGAAGTCTGGGAACAATGACCCTCTGTGGGGCCGGACCGTATCACCCTATCCCCATGGGACCCCACAGTCCTCACCAGGGCAGGGCTGGGGTTCGTTCTGCAGTTGGAGCTTCCATTAATAAAGAATAGCCAAAACAGGGATTGCTAACCCTACATACTGTGTTCAAGAGCAGGGTACAGAGCCTGCTTGCATCTCTTTCCTTGGGCTTGGGCAGGACCCTGCTCTGAAGCATGGGAGAGCTGTCCCCTCCCTGCCCTGGTGGCCAGCAAAGGGTGCACCAAAGAGCTGCTGTTGACGGCAGCAGCCGTCTGAAAAGGAGACGTACTCCTCCAACACGCTCCTGGGACAGCTCTGAGCGTGGGATGCTGAAGCGATGTTTTATTAACCAGCTGCCAGGCAGAGGGCCGGTCCGTGTGGCTTGTGGGCGTGCTGCGGAGATGAGATCAGGTATGGTGCAGATTTAAGATGCTCACAATGATGAGTCAAAGACACCACCTGCTCCTTGGTCAGACCAGGTACTCCCTGCACGAGCAACCCAGCCTCTGAGCCATCTGCCTTCTCCCCAGGTCCCTGGTGATGACAGCCATAGCTTTACCATGCTCTCCATGTCCCACCTCTGACAAGTCTGGAAACAGGTCACAGAGTGAGATACAAGCCACGCAGGTACGCTGCAGCCAGCGGCCGTGCTGTCAGGCTGGAGCTGAGTGACAAAAAATCCTTGTTACCAGGCTCCCCTTCCCCTGGTGCCCCCGTTCCCCACCACGTGCCTCAGCCCATGGAGAGTGACGAGACTGGAATAGCCAGCCCAGAGCATCCCCTGCCCGGCTCTGCACGGATGAGAGAGGGGTGTTAGCAGAGCTGGGTGAAGGTTTGGCTCCAGGCCTCCCCTGAATACCTGGGATCTGCACGCTGGTCCTCTGCCCAGTGGAGCTGGTGTTACACCCATAGGCTTTGCTGTTTGTCATTCGGTTCCCAGGATCATTTATTTTACTGCAATTTCACAACATATGGGCAAACTCACCTGTGGAATGATCACCTCCAGCACCAAGCTGCTGCTTGTGTGTGGAAAGCTAGGTACGTTAATATGGACGCTGACATTGAGTGATAAGCTGTGAGGTGAATATTGAATTAGAAAAAGAAATCGGCTTTCATTGTGGTTGTGCAGAAAAAAGAGGACCAGCAGCAATCGTGACCAGCCGTACCAGCAGGTCAGTCATTCCCTGAGCATCCCACTCCCAGACCTCGCTGCCAGCCCTGGCATTTGGTATCAATGAGACCTGAGCACTGCTCTAGGGTCAAGCACAGGCTGAAGCACCGTGTTGAGAGGGGACAGGAGCAGGGAAGCTCAGATCCTGCAGTTATATCGCAGACACTGCTGCTCTTTTTGCGGACATGCACAGGCTTTTTTCCTGCGCCTCTGCTGCGTGCCAGGGCTGAGAGAACCGATCCCGTGACAAGGATGGTCTCTGCCAGCCTTCAGTAACCGTGAACAGACAGATAAGGTTTTAAAATTAAACTGCAACACACAATTCTGCTGTGAGCAGTCACATCAGTGGTGTTTTAACATGGCATCTTTCTGTCAAACACATTGCTATTGTTTAAGATCAATCACATCAATGAATAAAAGTTTTTCATATTTATGCAAAATTTCAGTTTCTGCTCCCATTTGCTTGCGTATTAGAAATTGCATTACTCACATTTCCAATAGAAGCCTTGTTTTTTTTCTTGTGGGAGAACTAGCAATAGTTTGATGTATTTTTATGTGGATCCCTTTCTCAGTAAAAATATTTGTAAAACTTTATCCACATATCCTCTCCACTTCAGTATGGTGCAGTCGTGAACCAGCGTGGAGAGTTTAAACTTGACATGATCCTGCGCTGGCAAGCACATGGATGCAAACAACTCTCGCAGGTGCAAACTTCCTTAGGTCGGGAAGAGGAGAGCAACAACGGAGCAGAAGGAGAAAGGGTGAAAAACGAAAATGAGGACTTTAAAAAAGAAAACCCAAGTGGAGCAGTAACAAAGATAAATAGCTACTCTGAGCCTTGCTCTACTGCAGAGGAACATCATCTTGTTCCTCCCTATGCCTCCTGGAAGGACCAGATCACCCAGCAGCTGTGTGAAAAGCTGGAGGAACATGGATCTGACTTGGATGGCATGTTCCCATGCACATCCTGCTTCCCAAGATCTGTGCGAGGAGGAATCTGGCAGCAAAGCACTTGTGGGGAATTGCGTGGCACAGCTGCCCGGCAGCCTGCCTGCCGCTTCCCCTTCAAGCAGGTTTGCAGGGTCAGGTTTGGACCATCTCCTCAAGAAGGAATTTATCTGTTGCTTTTTCCTTATCTGTTGCTTTATCCTACTGCTTATATCTACGTAGCCTGTGTTTCTGTGTCCTCACCACTGCCAGCTGTGAAGGTGCAGACCTGTGATGCACACCTTGGCTGTGGAGAGCGGCTGGTCTTAGCAGCCTGTCATGGAGAGATGGTGTCAACGCGCACATCCAGCGAGCGACAAACTCATGACGAAAGCAGAGCACTGCTAAGGTCAGGTCGGCCGATGGAGCGACCTTACACGTGCACTGCACTTCAGTGTCCAGCTGCACTGCGGGGCAGGAGCTGATGCCACTGAAGGAAGGGCATAACGAATATGCCAAGTGATGAGCTTGGCTTACAACCCCTACCATTGTGAGGCCAAAGTCCATCACTGGCCCATCACTGGCTTCACGCTTCTGTGGCAGCAAACAGCCAGGGACTGGTGCAGACCTTTCACATGTTCAAGGGTCCTGGAGGCAGTGAGGAGCCTCCAAAATTTGGTCTAGAGTCCTCTAGTTGCAGACAGTTATCACAGAGCAACCTCAGCGACCTGCGGGGTCTTGCTGGCTGTTGCATCCTTACCCGCGGCGGAAGTCTTCCCTTTGCCAGTGAGTTTCTCTTGTGCAAGTAGAAGTACTATAATTATTATTATTGCTTATCATTATTATTATTTTTGCTGTTTGTTGGTTGGATTTCAGTGTCCTGGAATTGTGCTTGGTTGCTTGTTCTCTGGTCTCAGTGGAAGACAGACATCCAAATGCTCTGTGTGTCTCTCCTTGGTTCTCCCCAAGGATAGAAGAGGTTCCCATAGCAGGGGATGATCTGTCAAGAGGGTGAATTCTGCTGAGTGCCCCAGAGGTTGCTGTATGTCAAAAAATGCCTCCTTATCCTCCTGAAACAGCCTAGCTGTGGTCTGAGCTCCAGGAGGGGTAGGAGAGAAAGACACGTTCGATCCCTAGGAGCTGCAATTCATGCCTATTCATTAGCAGCGTTCTTAACAGAAAAGTGATCGTGTTTTTAGTATGATTAGTGAGACATGCAGTTACATTTGTTAACTGCTTTTACAGTAATGCCAGGTAGAGCACAGGCCATATTAAATGTTCCAGGGCTGGTGTAAAGAGAGGATAATTAAGCAATAATATGCAACCAGGTCTGTCAAAGGGTGAGAGCAAAGAGAAACAAGGCAGATGCTGCCAGGAGGCGAGTCTGGGCAAGGGAGCACGATTATCTCTTTCAGCAGCCCTTATTTCATTCATTTGAGTAGGACAGTTAATTACGAGGGAAAACCAGGCCATATGTTTTTACAATTATCAGCTCCACGTCACCTGCTGATCCACGTAAGAGACACATGAAGACCACGAGGGAGCAAACTATGGGGAAATCCAGGTAGGCTCCAGGGAAGGCAAAGCTCCTGCCTGGCCAGGAGTGTCTGCAGACCCAGGAGCAGAGGAGTGTTTGTTGCACCTGGGCAGGGGATGCTGCAGCACTGGGGATTTGCTGCAAAGGGCGCCTCTTTCCTCAGGTAGGTCTTAACAGCTGGCTGCATCAAGGTGCTCGTTGTTCACGTGGGCCCAGCTGAGCACGTAGGTGGACCTCTTGTCTTACTGCTCCATCCTTGGCACTACTTGGCACCCTGTAAATTTTGCCTCACAGGCAAACATCTCTCCCCTTCTCCATCTCCATCTATATCTGATAATTTCACTTCCTTATAGTTGCAGGGTTTAGAGATGGCCTTTGCAAAAGTCCCTTCATCCCACTCCATTTGATAAGAATTCCCTACTTGTTTTGAGATCTGCCATTTTTTTCCAACACTCAGTGTATTTACACATTGGCTTTACCAGCATTGGCTAGACCTGGTTTTAATCCAAATCTGTAAAGCTTGATTATGTCTGGACACTTTATCCTATCAGCCACATGTGTGCTCTCCTCTGCTAATGAGAACAGATCTGCTGGGCAAGGGCTCCTTTCCATAAAACTGTGTTGACTGGACTTAATAATAGTCCTAGCCTTTAATTCTTTATTAATTCAATCCTGTATCAGTTTTGCTGTTTCTCTGCCGAAGGCTGATGTTTCTCTGCAAATTTGGCCTTGACACATTAGACTAAGCAATCCTCTGTTTTTCTTCAATCACCCAATGACATATTGAATTTCACTCTCTCTCCCCCTTTTTGTCGGCATCCAAGGGTATAAACTGCTCTTAGGACATTGCTGGAGCATGTAACGAATTTTCCCTGTGAACCTGTGTCTCTTGGATGATGGTCAGCCCTTTCTCTTGATGAACGGACCGTGGATATACTACTGAATCTTAGTTTTCCTTGTGGGTTATTAGAGGGAATTAACAACACGCTCTGCGTGTTCAACATTTGGTGGTATCTGAAGCAAGTCTCCGTGATGCCGCCATGAGAAGCTGCCACCCTCCTCATCTTGCTCTTGAGTACAGGCATGTGCCCAGTTGGTCTTGTGGGACGTGATGTTGCTTGCACTTCCCTGGGTCCAGTTCCTTCCACACTCTACCTAGCCTACGTCCCCTCCCAGAATCGCTGTCCTTCAGAAATTGTACGCGTCCTCTTTACAGATTCCCTATCTTACTGTCACCATCTCTTTTGTTATATTAGTGCAGTAGGGATTTTTTTCTTCATTTTAATCTTTCTGGACATCTGTGCTATTCCTGCAGTCTCTCTCCATATTCCAGCTTTCACAAAATTTTTTTTTTACCTTTGGAAAGCCTGTCCTTGCAGATACTTAGGAAGCCCAGATAAGACTCAGGGCCACCCAAGGACTTCTGCTGGCAGTGCTGATCCTGGCGCTGAGCAGGGGCTAAGCAATTGAAGATGATCCTCCTGGCACTGTAATTACCTTGTGAAGACACTTGAAAGTTTCTGTTGTTAAATATTTAACGCTGTAAGAGGAATAAGACCCTGAATGTGAATTTTGTGATGGATGTCTTGCTCGCCTGTGGATGTGCTGAGAGCCTCCACTCACCTTCCAGACACAGTGACCATGAATATTCATTCCGCTCCCTCCAGGGCTTGGTTCCTTTGTAAGGCTGCCAGGAACTACGCACGGGGAGCTCAGATAAGCAAGGAGGCTAGTGGGGCATTTAGAGGGACAGGGGAGGTGCTGAGAGTGACTGTCAGGTGGGGATGATGTGATAGTGATTGAGAGCACCTCGTTGCAGGTGTGTCAGCGCTGCTCGGCGTGTGCCCGCAGCCCAGGGACAGACCGGAGCCAGCTCCTGTCGTCCTTACCAGCAGCAGGGGATGGAGCTGTGCAGGCAGTGGCATGGGCTGTAGGAGCGCAGCAGGGTACTTAGCTCCGTGCTCAGCCCACGCTGCAGCAAATCGTCTGTTTATTTTATTTGCTGCTTGGTCCTAGTGGAGCATCATCACCAACCGGTGCGGTGCTCCCACGTCCTTTGGGTTTTGCAGTGAGGGGAGAGGTGCAGACACTTAAAGCAAGGTTGGGCAACTCCTTTCTCATCTCTTCCGGTGGGTTCCTTGGCAAAGCCCCAGATGGACAGTGACTGTTCCACAGCAGCTCCAGAGGCTGTGAAATCTGTTTGCATCTAATGTCTGCACGGAAAACCAAGCCTTGGGCTGTATTTGCATGCTTGGTGCTGGAACATGGGGTTGGTGTGAACAGCAGTGACACTGCCTCAAGTGCTGGTGCTCGTTCGATATGATCTGCAGAGCCCAGGGAAATGACACAGCTTTATGAATTTTGCTTATGGTCCTGATTTTTGCCTTCTCTGCCATTACTCGTACCTTCAGCCAAAAGAGAACCTAAGGGTTGTTCTTGCTGCAAAGGAGATGAGAAGGAGCTTTGCAGCCTGCCTGTACATGGGACTATGGCTCCGCAGCTGTGGACACCAGACTATTTCCAGGTCACACTTTTTGGAAACTGGGCTCATGCTGCTCAACAAAGAGTACAAATGAGGATGAACCTCAATGGAAAGGACCTGAAACACAACTGCCAAGCAGTCATACTCATATCATGTCCCTGCTTGCTACAATGAAGTGGAGAGGGGTCATTCCCAACTTTGAAAGTGGGGAGTGATGCCCACCCTTTAAAAGAGCCGTTGCTGCCACTTGCCACTACCCTCGGGAGAGCAGGTGCCTACTGCTTCCCCTGTGATCAGCGGAGAGAAAGAGACAAATTTTTGAAATTAAAAATTCTATACACAGCAGGAATTCCCTTGTTCTCTGATTGTTGAGATAACAAATCACCAGAAAACTTTAAGAAACCATTTTTCTTCACTCAGCTTGTGATTTTCTTGAGTTTTCTCCTTTGCAGTGACAGCATTTCAAGGAAAGTGTATGTTTCTTACCTCCAGTTATTTTTCTTCCGGAATCTTAGGTTTTTTTTCACTGAGAAAAGGTTTTGATAGTAAAGTGTGAATCACCCTTAATTTGTCACAGCCACCAGCCTGTCCTAGCTGGGATGCCAGATTTGACAGCTCGCCCTGACTGATACAGCCACCAGTGCTTTACAGGGTGTGCAGGCGAATGCGTATCTGGGGAAGAAGAGACATACTGCACAGCTATGCTGATTTCTCAGCAGTCTTGCCCTTCGCTGCTCCTGAGCAACGCATTAAATCCCCAAAGCCCCCCCCTACACCCACACGCATGTACCTGGGGGTTAAAGGGTGGCTGGTTGGTCCTCCGGGTCAGAACTTGCATGGATAAAGGAACAGAAAAGGAAATAAAGGGGTTTATCTTCCTCCTGGCCCAGCTGTTATCCGGAAACCCTGCCATCACGCCATCTGTCATCTCCTTGGGAGGCCGGCTCTGCAGTGTGCTGGGGTGTGCTTTGGTTCGGAATCAGCTGGAGGAAGCGCTGTGCCTTCGGGCTCCCCCTCCTGATGCTTCGTCTTTACAAATGCTCCTAACGTGGCTGTGTGACTTCCCGTATCCTGTGGTCACTGAACAGCCCGATACCCCTCCCGCAGCCTCTGCACTCGGGGGCGCTCCCAGCTCCCACCACCAAAAGGCAGCTGTGGTTTCCTCCAGCCCGGACCCAGCGAGGAGGCAGCTTTCCTCCAGGCTGCGGGCACTCTCCGCACCAGCTCTCCAGACCATGGCATCCCCAGGCTTGGCTTACATCCCAGAAAGCACGCTGCATGGAGAAAGGGTTGGGACCTGTCTCCTGCCCTTTCACCAGAGCCCTGCTTGGCTGTGTGCAATGTCAGAACAGGCATCTTGTCATGCTGACAGAGAATTCCAGAGCCGATGGATGGACATAAAAAGCATCATTGACCTGAATAAGATAGAGGAATGAAAGTTTCTGAGCGTAGAGAACCTCAAAGCCAGTAAGCAAAGGTCTGGTGACCTCACAGGGTGCAGCGTGGCTGTGATACGTGGTGGCAATTGTGTCTTCAGCAACAGCATTTACTTTACTGTTCCCAGCAGTCACAGCACCGCCCTGGCTGGGGAATGCGCACACTGCTGCAGCTGCAGCTGTTTGCACACACTACAAGGCTTGTGGAGCTGCCCAAGAAGAGGAGAGCTTTGGGAACCCACGGTGGGTGCATCCAGGGGCTGCTTCTCCTGCGGCGGCACTCCTGCTCTGAGCGGGGTGGGATTTCACGCGAGGGTGCACACCTATTGCAGCAGCCTTTGCCTGCAGTTGCTGGACCCTGAGCGACGAGCATGCAGGAAGGTCCCATCTGCAGGAGCCGGCAGGATGTCTTCACACGTGTGATGGCAGCGAGGGGAGTTTCTGAGGCCACATCCGTGGCTCCTCTCCACGAGGCCCCGCCACCCCCTTCCTTTGCCAGGGGCGAACGCTGTGCACAGAGCGATGGAGACCACCCTGGAGGGTCTGACCATGGGAGAGCTGGGGGGAACTGCAGGCAGCTTTGGGCAGACAGAGCGGTCTTGTGTGAGCTCTGGATGGTGTTGTTGGATGACTCCATCTGAGGGCAAATCCATCAGACATTACACTCTGAATCAAGGTTAGTTTTGATTTATTATTCCCAGGAACCTTTAGCACAGCAAAGCTATTTGAGTTCCCTGCAACAAGCACTCTTTGTTTTACTGCCTTTATAAATCACTTTGGTGTGCTGAAATGTAAGAATGGAAAATGTTAGTCTAGAATAAACAATTGCTAACCAGTGAGACAAAATAATCAATATTCATAAGATAAAGCACCAGTGTAAACTGAGCAATGATAATAATGAGGAAGAAAAACAAATCAAGAGATGAGGCTCCCAAAACCTTACTGCCAAAGCAAACGGTGCCTAAGGACTCTGTTGCTCTGGACTGCGTAGCTTACCGAAGACCAGCGGTCAGTGACCCTTGATGCAGCTAAAGATTCAGCATAGCATGCTGGCTCAATCTGGTCTGTGTTAGATGTGCAGAAGAATGAACCTGTAGTGTGTTTATCTAGTAGGGTTTGGATCCTGCAGGAGAGATCAGGGACATAAGATGGGAATGGGGTTAGGAATAAGCTAGGGGATTTCAGCCTGGGAAGACATGCCTGCTGAAACAGTGCATGCGGTGCGGGCAGGATGAACCTGATGGCTCGTGCAGTCTCATCCGAGGTGGGAGAGAGCAAGGGACAGGGGCTGCAAAGTTTTGCAGCTGCATGAGTAACTCCAATGCTAGGTGGGAAGAAGGTGGAGACATTGTTAGCAACTGTGCGCCACTGGCACTCGGCTCCGTGGACACTGGGAGCAGGGCAGTCCATCTGCATGTCTTGGGACAAGTTGCATGGCCATGAGCCCTAGTACCTCCCATGGCCCTGCTCCTGGAAGCCACCTAGAGCTGAGGCACCTTCTTGCACCACTGGAAGTGACCTTCTGCACAGCCTGGGACTAGCCCTGGGCACCGCAGGGCCACAAGACACTGGTGAACAGGGGACTTCTGGAAAGAGATTGAGCAAGGAGAATTTCTCTGTGCGCAAGGGCTGCCTGGAGTGAAAAGATGGCTGTCAACCAGTGAGTTGGCTCGGAATCAGGCTTGGCTACATTTGGGCAAACAGCCTGCAAAGAACAGGAGGTTGAGGGCTGGGTGGTTTATATCTGGAGCTAGCTAGCAAGTGTAGACTAGTTGGAGGAGTACAGGGGCAGCCTCTTTCACTTGAATATCTTCAGGTGGGACCTTGGAGGAGTCCCTGTGGGAATGCCCTACTTCAGGGAGTGGCTCAGTGCAGTAGTGTGGGGATGGGGGCAGCTTGTACATCAGGTGCGCTGGCCATGCTAGGATAGATCTGATAAAATCACAAAGGTTGCTTCTAAAGGACAGGGATGGTGCAAATGCTCCCTGCAGGAGTATCTTTCCTCTTTGCTCACTTGCAGAGGCATTGCCCAGTCCCACTGACCCCAGGAGGCACACCACACAGGCCACCACGCTTGGAGTTAGGTGGCCATTTCCTTCTAAGTGTAAGAGAGAAGAAGAAAAGCTGTTGCTGAAGGAGTAGCAGGTTTCAGGGAAAGACAGATTTCAGGTCCCTCTGAGATGCCTGGCTTTTCAGGACACCAAAGGGCAGCAGTGGCTTGCAACACTTCAAGTGATCTTAGGTGTCAAACTCTGTCTCGTGCTGCAGACCTGCCCACGGGGACCTGAGATCGAGGGTGAAGTCAGTATCACCCAAGACTAGAGCCACAGCGCAGCATCCCTCAATGACCTTTTCACTAGGGCTCCCCAGAGACACCATGGTGGTCAGTGGGGTCAGAGGTGCAAGAAATCCCCCCCTATGTAGTCACAGAGAGTACGTCAGATTAGTCAAGCCCCAAAATAGCCTCTGCCTCTCTCGGTGCCTCTCATTCTGCACCCCCAACCACCCTGCCGCAGTGGTCTGCAGTTTCCAGCCCCACACATCTCTTCTGTGGCTTGAGGTGCATCTAAGATCTCGTATGGGACACCAGGGGACTGGCCTTCACCTCTGGAGCGATGTGAATCTGTGGAGGTACCTGCAGGTGGATGGATGTTGCTGTTTCTGTAGTCTGGCAGTGGGGCTGGAAGGGAAGCAGCGACCCGAGATCGGGCCCAGGTGAGGGAGAGGAGAAGAGGGGAGAGTGGAGTGGCTGTGACCAGGGAGCCATGAGGAGAATGGAGGACAGAGGCCAAGAGAAATGGGCAGAGACATGGAAGAGAGCAGCTGAGCTCCACAAACAAACATACGTAACTGACAAACCCCATGCCAGATAAATCACTAGAAACCTCCAAGCAAGCACACATGGCGATCTCTATAAACAACCTAACCTAGCAAGCTCTTTTGAGGAAAAACTCAAAAACTTTGATCATTGTTGCCATGGTGATGAGATTTGGAATAAGTATGGCAGAAGTATTTTTATTATCAGCCTTTGTCATAAACAAATAACCTGCTGTAGACTTAGAAAAAAGGGATAGAGCTGGGCTCAGACCATCTAATTATCAGACCCAGAGGCTGCAACTAATAAATCAAGGAAACAGGAAGATTGTAAATTCCACCAGAGGTCACTTGGTTAAACAAAGTGCAGGCATGGGAGACAGCCGGAGTGGTTGGGGAGTGAATTAACGGCAAGGTCTGGTCACTGTCACTTAGCATTCAGATTCTGGTTTATGGTGACAGGCACCTCGTCTACAGAAGCCTTCTAGGAAATACAGCCTGCATGCTAAGCACAGCCTAGCTGTTGAGGTGGTGGCTGGTTTGGGGGAGGTATTGCCCTGTGGTTTTACCCTAGGGATGTGGGCCATGCTCTGCCTTGCATTGCATCCTCCAGTAGTTTGACTCTAGTAGCCGCATGACCAAACCCTGTCCTGCCAGAGGTCCTAAATCACTCCACTGGTGAAGGTTGCTACCCCCCAAACACAGCTGGTTGCAACACACCTAACCTCCTGTGCATGTGGTAGCCTCGTGGTCCTTATGCATCTATGTGATCTGGGGCGTTTACTAAATTGCTGGATTCTCCCAGCCATGGCCCAGTAGCAAATATTACCCATGAGAAAGAGGCCTCATACTTAGTTTTCTGCTCCACATTGGATTAAAAGGTAAAGTAATAACTGTGGGGATGAGCATAGAGCTTGCAACTCACCTCTTCTGGGGTCTGCCCTCAGTGCTGGTCATGTTGCAACAGGGATCCACAACCTGGGGTTGGTTGTGCTGATCCCTCTAAGACCTGATGACCATCAGTGCTTGTGAATGCTACCCTAGGGAGAAAGATAGCAAGATCAGAGGACAGGAGTGTGGTGAGAAGAAACTTGGCTTTCTCCATCCCATCCCAAGATCTGGAGCAGGCACACAAGCATACTGAGTGGAGGGTGGCTTCCTCTGTGAACGCTCTCTGGGCCACGGGTGAGGCAGTTCTGGACTGCTTGATGCTCTCAAAAACGAGCCCATGGCTGCATAAACCAGGGAGAAAAGAAAGCCCTAGCAAACCTGGTTATCCAGCAGAGCTGTGGGAATGCTCTGCCTCCAGGGAGTGCCTGTGCCCTGTGGCTCTTTGGATCCGTCTTGGAGACATGGTTTCTGTGGCCTCCGTTTCTCAGATTTGCAAGTGTGTCAATTCGACAGCTGAACTGGCCAGAAAACAAAGCTATGAGCTCTCAGACTGAAGGGGAGTTTTGCTCTATGTCATCTGTACCCATAAGTGTAGGTCACCTCCTGCAATGCCCCTGCCTCTGACTTTTGACATGGAGATGATGAAAAACATCCAGAAAAAAACTGTGTATAAACGTGAAATATTTCCTAGGCCTCTCCAAGTTCCTGTGAGTCCCATCTACTCTTCTAGCAAAACCCTGCCCCCTGTAGTTCAAAATCTAATCATCAGCACCACACAGGCGGTGGCTATGCAAAGCAGGTTGACACCTTATTTCCCTTTACAAAGCACCTACTGTGACCCATTTTCCTCTTTAATTCAAAACACCCTTGACTTCAAACATCTTCAGAGTTATGGTGCTTCCATCTTGCTGAAGCCCAGAGCGTCACATCAGTTCAGGTTTATCCAGGGGAAGCTTGAACCTCCATCAGCCTAATTAGTGGCTGTGAATGGAGCATTGCTCTGCCTGACTCTCCCTAGGGATGCGGTAGATCAGGCTGCTTGCACTGGATTGTGCTCAGAGACCCTTTCCTCCTGCTTCACCCTGATGCTCCCAGCAGAGTGCTCTGCTTCCACGAGTCAAACTCCATCCCGCTCTTGTCGTTCAGCCTTACCTCGACATTTAATGCTACCAGACAAACTCCTGCTCCTCACAGTCTGGTTTTGCTTCGCTGGCACTCCCAGTCTGAGCAGTTCCCTCATCTCTGTCATGCATCTTCGGAGAAGAGGGAAATCTGGTGTGATGACTTCTGAGAGTGAAACAAAGTCCCTCTCCATACATCCCTTCACACCCTATGTCTCCAGCTTCTGCTCGTTCACGTCTTAAGGAATTTATCTATCCTGCTTTCCCTGGGGTTATACAGCACGGCATGGATTTTTGTGTAAAGCTTGTGTGCTAGTGAACACCTCTCAGGAAGGCCACGTGAACACCACATGCGTGTGCATTGATGTTGCAATCTCAGAAAGTAGGAAATGAGACATGAATTATTCCAGGGACTGCTCAACCATTTATGGTTCAGGGTCACCCAGTTGCTCTGCTGCGTACGGGGTTTGAACTGCCTCCTCTTCACCTGACGGCAAGTGGGGAAAGGAGAAGTTATGGTTTAAGCAGAAGTCATGGAGAGGTGGCTGCAGACAAGGCATTGTATGAGCAGCAGAATTCACTTTTTCAGCTTGAGCTTGGAGTTAATTTTAAAAGTAATTATTTCCTGAGAGTTAATTTCCTAGAAGCTTGGTCTGAGTGGGGTCTTGAAAATCCTGTGTTTGAGTACCTCAGCTCTCGCCCTGGGGCAAGTACGGAGATAAAACAGTCACGTAGGAAGCATGCCTCAGTCGAGGACACATTTTTCCTGCCCAGGGAATCTGGTCTGAAAACACCCAGAAATGTGTGCCTGCTCAGCAAAGGTGACCCTCATACCTGCTGCCTGTAACAGGGTAGCGCTTCGACCCGCAGCACAGTTTTTTCAGGTAGAGAGCAAATCCCCAACAGAGACATAATGCTTTACTGAGGAGGCTGTTCTCTAACAAATGATACAAACACACAGCGCATGGCCATCGCTTTCGCTGTGGTGACAGAGGGAACCACAAGTGATGCCCTGGGGCTGCCATTAATGAAGTACAGAACAGGGCCATGAAATCTGCCATTTTTATGTCTCCGTGACTGAAGCAAAAACCTCTGGTGATCAGGACACCCTTGTAGGAGGCAATCAGGTGCCAATGCTTTGAGGAGCCTGAACTCCTGTTGCTGTGAGCAGGTTCTGCATGAGAAACCACCCCGCACAGAGTGGTGGGAACCGGCGTCGGCATCACCAGAGCAAACCACAATGGCCTTGGACACCTCTCTTGACGCATCTCCCCATGCTTGTGGTATGTGGGCAGGTACACAGATGCATCCCTGGCAGCTCCTGCAATGGAGGTAGCTACTTCTTGGACTCTTCCTGTGGTGCCCTCTCAGCTCTATCAAATAAATACTCCCTTCTTTGGCGAAAAAAGCCTTACTCAGACGAAGTTGCACACATCCATTGTACAGTGAAGGGCTAAACCATGAAAGAACTGTTGCAAAGAGTAAATTTTCCGCAGTATCCAAGGAGTGAAGCACCTAACTCCCACTGGTGCCTTCCAAAACAGCATACCCCATTACAGCTGTGCAGAAGGCTATCCATCCTTTTGATATTCCCCATTACAGGAATGATTCTCTGCTGCTAGCAATGGTGCTAGATGAGAAATGCAACTTGCATCCTTGTTTTCTATATTGTCTGCACCTTTTCTAACCTCTATAACTGCCCCTCTTGGGAGCGTGCGCCTGCTTTAATAAAGATAAGTTAGTAATCGAATATGAAATTAATGTAATGATACTATCTGACTCCCTAAAGGAATCTTGCTCTTTATTGGAAGGGGGTTTAGAGGCGAGCAGAAGGGAAAGCATTTCCTGAGTGCAGCTGGAATGAGATCTCAGCACCCGCAGATCTCCGGACCGTGCACGGTGTCTGCTCATCCACATCCCTACTTCTCAGCAAAGGCTCACCCGCAGCACTACTTCTGGGTCGTAATTCATAATCCCAGGCTGGGCACTTTAGCCAGCCCCCCCCCCAAATATTTTGCTGACCAAGTTTGCCCAGTTTCTGCATGAGATCATTTCTCCCTCATATTCAGAAAGCCAGCTGCTGTCTGCAAGCAGATTCTAAAATTTCCCTATTTCAGCTATCTACACCAAAGTCACCCAGCAGTCATCCCCTTTTTTTTCTTCTAGCCATCACTCAGACATTCAGGTGGGGTGCGGGAACAAAAGCATGTGAGTTAAGTGATAAAATGTACACTCTGAATCCCATTGTGGAAAGTGGCTAGCAACCAGCCGAACTCTTCAAGGCACTCTGAATCTCTGAATGACTCATGAAAATTAGTAAAAAAAATCCTTTTAGGAAATGACCCAGTTGAAGAAATCAGAATCCGCTCACAAATCATTTGCTAACCAAAGAGTGAGTCCATGGAGCCTGCTTCTCGTGGCCTGACTCATGCTCAGTAGTATCTTGTATGGAATTGCTAGAGTATTTTATAGATATTACTAACCAGCTCAGCATGATTAAACTCAACCTATAATATATATAAAGAGGGCAAAATTTTCAAAAAATGTCAGGCTGGCTCAGGAGCTAAATTTCCCAGGAGCCTTAAGTGTTGCAAATGCTGAGTACTGCAACACATCATTTTCAGGCTCTGTGCCATCTAGGAGTGCTTATCCTTTCCTTTTGGGCTGTCTGAGCAATGCAGGGGGATTTGCTCACACTGCCCAGCCCCTTCCTCAAGCGTCGGTAGCTTTTGCCAGGTGCAGGGAGGAATCTTTTTTAACCTAGGACTCTATTTTAGGGTTAAGCCTTTAACTTCAGATTGCTTCAGTGGATAGACTCAGCCTTTATCTGTCTCCCTGTCCCCGTTGATGAGGAAGGGACTTTAGGCAGCTGATGTAGGAGGATTCCTTTGCTCCAGGATAAGCTCCTCCAAGGCAGGGGTGGCAGTACCTATTTAAAAGCTAAAGTTAGTCTCATGGGATCTAGTTTTTCTTTCTNCTGGGTGGCCTCCTCTGGACCTGCTCCAACAGGCCCATGTCCTTCTTATGCTGGGGGCTCCAGAGCTGGACACAGTATTCCAGGTGGAGTCTCACGAGAGCGGAATAGAAACCAGGGAATGAGTCAGAAATCACATCTCCAGGACATGAAGGTGCCTGGGGAGGGATGAACCTCTGCCACACTCTCAGAAGAGTCTCTTGGAGCTGAACATCCTGCTGTACATCACAGCCAATGAATTTGAGCCAGAGCTCAGAGTGTGGGAAAAACACAGCTCTGCTGAAGTGCTTATCCCTGAGCAGAGCCAGCTTAAGGCTTCCCAAAGGATCAGCAGCTTTGAATTTTTGCCCCTACGTGTGCCAGGAGAAACTATAAGAGCATAAGTGTGGTGGAGGTCGAGAGACCCCTTGAAAACCTGCTTGTTCCTCTGGCTGCTTTGAGGAGCACCCACCTGCCCCCCAGCCACTGCTCCTCTCACTCCCGGAGAAAGGTTGGCATCCAGCCTGCTTTGTTCCAGGCATCCAGAACGGGCAAAACAACCTTTTTGGGCAGAGTAGCTCTTCACCTGATTTGTTCCCCTAGCTGATTCTGCCTCCGAGAAATTTCATGGCACCAAAGGTAAAGCAAATCAAGGAAACACCTGAGGTGGGAAAGCGTTTCAAATCCCCTTCAGGGCTGAAACTCGGGGAACTTGAGCAGCCACCAGGTAAGGCTCGAGCAGGGCTTCACCCTGTCCCTACAAGCAGTGGGAGTTTGCAAAGAAGAGGTTAGTCAGCAGCTCCCTTTCTGTACAGCAATAGTAATCTCGGCTTTTAATAGCTCTCTGTTAGCTCAGGAAGAAGGAGCAGCTGACCATGAAACAGCAGCAAGGACATCTGAATAGGCCTAAAAATGTAACGTGTTAATGATATGTTTTAAAATAGAGCACACAAAGGGGAAGAGAGAACTTTGGATAAATCCAAAGCTAAAAATCCACTTTGGGGGAGTCAGTGGATGCTAGGTAAAGACCAAATTTTCACTTTGCTCTCAAGCGAGAGGGAAGGGTTGAGCTGTCAGACCTAGACCTATTCCTGGAAAACTGATTAAAAGTTTCCAAATAAAGGACACTTTGGGTGGGAAAGGCACATGATATTCTGTACCACCAGGGTTTCAGCTATCGGTGGGTGCTGTGCTCTCAGTTGTCCAGCTGGGTCAAATCCCAACACATTACAAAGAATATCCTTACCAAAAAGGACATCACATCTAGTACTTCTTCCCTCTCAGGAACGAGCCTAGCCTGACATGATTTGTACTTCAGAAATCCATACCTGGCATTTTTTATTACCTTTTCGGTGGCCGTAATCTAATTGTTTAATATTGTTTTGCTGAAAAATCTCCAGGCTCTGGAGTCAAACTATAATTTGGAGCTGGTCTATAATTTCCAGCCCCCTCCTTTCTTCCTCTTTTAAAAAACAGATATCACGCTTCTGCCTCTACTGCTTCTTACCCTCCCATATACTTATGGCTCCCTAAAAGTACAGCAAACAGCTTCAGCTGAATCCTTCAGTACTCCAGGGGGACGTCTCCAGGTGCTGTGTATCTGGGTACTGCTGCTCTGGATCAGTCATCCTTAATTCATCCCTTCTCACACCTGGCCTGTCTAATCTCTTTGTAAAATGCATTGCCTTACACAGCTTGTTGCAATTATTTCTTTATTCTGAGTGTCAAAGAATATGCTGAACGCTTCAGCCTCATCTGTGTCATCTGTCCCGTAGGGTTAGGCTTCCCTTTGTCATCTTCTTACTTTGAAGGTATTTCTGGAGCTTTTTCTTGTGTCCTTTCTGCTCCTCACCAGCTTGGAGCGTGTTGGGAGTGCTGTTTCTATCCTGGTGCAATTGTGCTGCCACTCTACATGCTCTGAGCTCACGTGTCCTTACTCCCATTTACTGTGCAATTCTTTATTTTTAAGCCCTAAAGCGCTCGCGATGCAGCCATAATGGCTCTTACTATTCTTCCCTTTCCTCTGTATCAGTGTCATTTGCTCTAAAAAGTAGAAGGGAAACATTTTCCCCTGTAAGCAAGGGAGGGATATCTGGGGAGGTGTCAATCCTGTGGGCACTCTGTGAGGGCTCCCTGGGTGCTGGGAGGGCTCAGTTCGAGACAGCCTCCAGTGAGAGGGTTCTGGGAGGGGAGGGGGCAAAATCTGAGCTGCGTCGTGGGCTCCTGTCTGATCTGCACTCCCTTCCATCTCTTTTGTTTTGATAATCTCACCTCTTGGCAGTGGCCATCTGGGAACAGATTTCCTGCCAGGCTAATTAACTCTTATGGCGCTGTTCTCTTTTTTCCGCGTAATTCCTTGCCATGTTTCAGCTTGGTACAGATATTGGTGGGAGGTACTTTTAAGGTGAGACACACTATGCTAATAGGACACGAGAGCTGTGATGGCAGTGAACCAGCACTGATGATCTGGTGGCCCTGCCTTTGTGCCGGTCTCACGGAGATCAGGCATCCACAGTCTCAAAGGAAATACAGGTTGAACTTGCCTGAATGGAGGGTGAGGGGAGGAGCAGCTCCTTGTGCAGTAATTCAGGGCGTCAATACAGCACAATTTTATTTATATTATCTGCTTAACGGAGGTACTTCAGTACACGACAAAACTTGCTTGGAAGACACCAGGATTGGCATCCCTAAAGCAATATAGAAAAACTGGCTTAAAGCCATACGCAAAGGTCATTTAAGACAGCGATATCAAAGAGAAGGGCAGGGGACACTTTGTGCCAGCTTCAAAGAAACACGGATACTGAGGAAACATTAGAAATTTTGTTTTATGCCAAAATGCAACTTAATAAAAGAACAGGAGACCTGGGTAACTGCTGTCCGGTTGCACATCAATATCTGTTAAAAGTTGATGTATTCTTTGAGTGGGTTATAGCTGAGCTGGACAGGTCAGAAATGGAGCCAAGAGATACAAGTCTGGTAAAATAGGAACATAAATACTTAAAACCACTTCTACCTTAAAAAGGGACTTCCGGGTGTTTTCAGCTGAGTTTTCCTCACTTGGACTCAGGTCGGGCTTGGCACGGAAATGTTCTGAAATCACTCAGCTGCTTTGTGTCCTTGGACAGAAGTAGACATTTTTGTTGGGCCAAATTTGAATCCAAAACCTACTTGGCCAAGAACCTTTAATAACTGGCAATCTTTCAGCTGGTCTGCCGTAATAGAGACACAGGAAGTAGGTACTGTTTCTCAGTAGCTTAAAATACAACACGAAGTGGCTTTTCGCTCACCTTGGTAAACCATTGTGAAGGTCGCTAGGTTAACTTCTGACCTGCAGTTACGTAAAGGTTGATGATCCAGCTCTCAGCGGGCCCGTTCACATTTTATTGTAGTAGCAACACCACGCTGCCTGCATGCGAATGCGAGTGTGAGAGTGGCGTTTGTGGCAATAGTTTTCATCACAATTTTGGTGTCCCAGCTGCCCCTCCATGTTCTGTTTTACCTCACGTGGGAAAAGGACCTCGCGTTCCTCTGCAGCACAGTGCAGTGGACAGTCTTGCTCTGTCCTCTTCCACGCAGCTGACGGGGGCGGGCGTCACCGCAGCCTTTCCCCCTGCCTTGGGCAGGACCCTGCGGTTGTCATGTCTCGTCCCCTGCACAGGTGCTGAGTGTGTTGCCCTGAAGTCCTTTGTCACACAGGTTCTCCTGCCCTCTCCTTTTGCATAAACCAGGGCTCCAGGTGAGCAGCAACAGAGCTGTTAGAGGGAGATTTGTAAAGGCTGCAGGCACCGGGGAGTCCTGAACACGCTCTGGTCTGATGGTCCGATGGCTAATTATTCTAACAAAAAAATGCATCATATTTCAGTCAGCCTGATCTGATTTCATAATTCGCCCACAGGGTATTATGTATGCCTACCTTCCAAACTGAAGAGCCCTCTGCTTTCAGAAGTACCTTCATGTTTTTCCTGATGCGCTCAGTGGGCTGAGCCGCTCTAGTTTTAGTTTTCCAGCACTTAAAAATTATAAGCTGAGCTTTCCTATGGACATTTGCAATTTTTTCATCAGCCTTTTGAAAGCATGGAGTGTGGAACTGAACACAGCCCCTTCCTTTTGCCTCACCAGATGCTGGCTGCACTACTCGTAAGATTGCTCGTGCCGGTGCTTCCCGGCTGTCCCTGCTGCTCAGCACATGGGAGCTCTCTGGAGCATTCCTGGAGCACCTGGCAGAGCACAGAGCGGGGATCCTTGGGGCGTCTAGGCCTTCCAGGGCTGGAAGATCTTCCAGAAGATGACCTGCAATCAGAGTGCACCTGTCTGGAAAATCATCAAAAAATTGCCAGTGTAGGCAACACAAGAAGTCCTCTTGTTTGTAATGGTGTTACCACCGCACCCACAGGTCATGGCATGCTTCAGGCATCTTCAACACACCTGGGGCATCCATAAAGCTGACGTGCTAGGAAGGGGAAAGGGCGTCAGCCCACCTCTGGTGAAGATCGTTGAATTATGAAACATGGGTGGAGGGAAATGGTGGAGATATCAGGCATCCAGCAGTTTTTTCAGCAAAATGAGCAAAGTGAGTGTATTAATTTCTATCTGCTTGGCACAATGAGAAGTCAGACTACTAACAATTTCTTTAAGCAAGATTATTAATGACTACTAGGACAAGAGCCAATTACACAAGCAAGCAATGGGTTGATTATCCTGACTAAAAGCACTTACTTGATGTCTGGCGTTCCTAGGTGGCTGGGTTAATGTGTTCGTGAAATACAGCTTTGCCTCCTAAGCAGAGGTTGCAGATTTCTCCTGCCTGCAGAGTGCTCTCTGTCCTGT
The DNA here is from genome assembly GCA_013397275.1 of Burhinus bistriatus. NCBI lineage: Eukaryota > Metazoa > Chordata > Aves > Charadriiformes > Burhinidae > Burhinus > Burhinus bistriatus. The sequence continues at coordinate 210,412 of VYXH01011730.1, read as the reverse complement.
ACTTACAACTTTGCTGTGCAATTCTTCTAACAAGAAGTGTTACAGCCATACCCTGATTCTCCGTCTCGCTTCACCCTTCATCCAGGATGCTAGCAGACAACTCTCAGTGTTGAGCCATCTTAGTGTATTTGAGCAGATCATCTAAGTCACCTGAAAGTGGCACCTGCCCAACTACAAACTCTTTGCTAACCATCTTACAGTCTTCACTGGTGCTCTCCTAACGCAAGAACTTAAGTGTGGTTGAAGTCGTGTCACTGATGTCAGCGTGCACAGTGTGCCAGGAGCAATGGGCGCCACCCTGGAGCAGGGTTGGAAGAACCCGACTCCTGGGGATAGACAGTCTGTGTGTCCTGCCAATGTCGTTTGCACAGGGCTCTGCCATTTCTGCCACCAGCTGCGACGATGCCTAGGACATTGTAGATGCCAGGAGGGGCTGCAGATCCTATGATAATGAGTATGGCTGTGCGGCAACCCCCTCTCCTAAACTGACAGAATTAACAGAGAATCGGCTGTTCAAACACCTAGAATCAACCACCTTAAATCTCAGTTCTCTGTTGTGAGATCTGAGGTGTGTGATAGAAACGCCTCATGAATGAAACCTGGGAGAGTCTACAGACAGTTGTGCATGTGATTGCCGTGCAATAAAGCTACAAAGCAATGGAAGGCTGTAGAGCAAGGTGCTCCTGGTCCCTGTCCTTCTGGTTTCTTGGATCTCGGATACTGGCTTCTGTGCTAATGGGACTCCTGCCTTTTTCCTTTCTTGGTGGCCCTGACCAGAGGTCAATAGGCTTTTGATTAGGGAGGTGCTTTGTCAAAGGAGGACTCGGAGCTCTCTGCAGCCTCTGCTCCATCAATGTGACTACCTATAACGAGGGCAGAAGAGCAGAGCATTTGCCTTCATGGCTGCCTGGGGTAGTACACCTACTGTCCAAGATGCTCCTCGCCACGTTGCTGTGTGCGGTGCCTGAGGCTGTAACACCAGGTATGGGACAGCAGCTGCCAATCATTCCAGTGCTGTGCTGGAAGACTCCAGACACAGCTGAACTAGCTTCTCTGGTCCAGACAAGTGATGGCAGTGAGGGTGAGGATGGTACCTCCCATGCCTGCACATCGATGAACAAGGGGAACAAAACCTGTATCTGAGAACCTTCCCTGTGAGTGGCCCTCTCAAAGCACTGGAGCTGGCTCAGCACGCAGCAAAGCTGTGCTTGCCCCCTGAATTCCCGTGGAATAAGGGAAGGATGGTTAGATTTCAGGGTTTCGGTTTAAGCAGGTGACCAGGGTGAAAGAACAAGGACAGCTTAGTGTTTGATTAAGGAGCAGTTATTATCTGTTTAACCCTTGTTACCTGCCATGTGCCATCATAGAGCAAGCAACTAATGCCAAAAAAACCAGAGTACAGCTGGTGAGGGCTGGGAGGTGATGGAAGACAGTCTGTAGGCCACAACCCAACTGTAGAAATGGCTGAATAACCACACTGGGTTGCATTCCAAGTCTATTCAGTAGGAGGCTCTCCTCTGCTAAAAGCAGAGAGCAGCGTATGGAAATAATCCTCAAACACAAAAACCTTCTACACCAGGGACTGTGGCAGGGCACAGGACAGAGGTGTGGTGGAAATGTCCTCTCTCTGGCATCTCCCACAGGCAGTGGACATAGCTGAGAGTGAGAGATGTCAGATTGGATTTATCTCGCTTTACTTTAGACTCTTACACTGTAGATGTCTGCAAATAAGCTGGTCACCTGAAGTTCTGGCAGGGTGTGTTTCACTTCATATTAAAAGCCTCTTTTTGAATGCGAAGCACATTTATTTCTGTCTACCAACTACCAAGGAAGGCTGTGTTCAATTCTAAATTGTTACATTTGGTAGAGGAATTCATCAAGTGCAAGAAGAAAAAGGGGAGATAAACTATTTACATATCTAAGGAATCACAAAAACTTGCTTACACAAAATGAACCGCAGGACATCACTGAGACCTGGGACACTGAGAACGATATTCTCTGACGATATTTCAAGTGTCATCCACTTTGTATCCATCTGTTACTACCCCGTCTTTAATGCAAAGGATGAATGCAGCAGAATGGTGTTTTTTCCATATTTTCAGAGAACAAGATGTATTATGACAAAAACTAGCCAGAATTGCATCTTCAGAGTGTTGCCGCTGGTACGCAGACGAAAGTGTCACCATCTGGAGAACCCACCTCAAGGAGGAGCCCCCTAAAAGCTACTGATCCCTCCCCTGGAGGGGCGGCGGGGTTGGGATAGCCGGAAATCTCAGTTCCAGACAGTGATATTAGCTCAGCTGCTTGAATTCAAGATTATCGACGAGTGGATTCATCAGACAAAGTTCTGCAAGGGGTCAGGGGAAATCCAAAAGGCAAGGATTTGAGGACAGTGCAATGGGAGACACGTTGTCAGAAAAAAAAGAGGGATGTGCATATTATCTTAAGCTCAATTAGGCTTGATACAAGTCCAAGGATGTCCTTGGTGCTGTGCCAAGCTTAGCATACTGTAAGGTGGGTCGAAAACAGCTCAGCAAAGAAGAAAAAGCAGGGTGTGCGATGGAAGTAGTAGAAAGATTCTCTGAACCTGAAAACCAGAGAAGACAACCAGATTGGAGGCCCTCAGTTGAGACTTATGGGCTGTATAAATGTAACTGTGAATGACCTCTGATAACAGTAAAATCAGAAAAATAATGCAAGAGGACTGTCGAGTGGAGATATGAAGTGTTTGCACAAATATTGGAAGAGAACAATACTGTGAGGGAAATGGATCCTTGACCGCCTGTGAGGCTGATGAAGTTAACGACGGCTTCAGCAAGATGAAGCAGCTGCTGTTCTTGCAGCTTTTTCTGTAATGGAGAAATGGAATAATTCCAGATGACAAAGGAATGACAGCAGCTTTACAAAGTGATTCATTGGGAAAAGCAGGTTTGGAGATCCTGGGAAAGTGCACAGAGCAAATGTCTGAGTGAATGGATTTTTGGAGAAGGTAAAGGAAACAAGTGATGAACTTTTAGAGTAACAGCAAGTAATTAAAGCAGCTCTTTGCGGGTAAGAAGAGGCGCAGTATGTGCGTGTGAATATTTTTGACTCATTATAAACTAAAACAATGAATCTTTTTTATCATAGACCAGAGCTCAGGAACATGGCCTGGAATAACTTGCAGGACTGTAGAGCAAAAAGGATGGGTGGAGGTTCTCGGAGGTTCCCGCCTGTGCCGGTAAATAAAACAGACCAGGAACTGCTCTTTGGCCTGGAGGTCGAATAACAGAAAGCTCATGTGCACATGGCTAAACGGGCTTTCCTCCCGTGCCCAGACTCCCTGGGAGCATTCCCTCTCTTGTGCTATGTGCAGTTTGAAGTCTCGCAGTTTTCTGAGTGTGTGCTAGTTGTCCTGGGCCAAAGCTGTGCCAAGATTCATGCAAGCTGTTGAGTAGTCTGGACATATATGGGACTGTGGTCCTCTGGGACCTCTTTTATCTAGTAATAAAGAAAGAAGTTGTGAGTGCAGAGCCTCTCTTCTCACACCCATGCAGTTTACTGGGTACCCCTGCAGTGCTCTCAGCTTTCAGCTACTGCAAAAAGATGTGATAGAGACCTGGGGAGCCTTGCAAGGCACCCATCACCCTCAAACTCTTGGCCGCATGCAGGAGTTCTGTAGCACAGTATAGCAGTAAAAATGCTGCAAGTATGCAGACTTACTGGCTTATTCCCATTTGGAAGTGGTATATTGGAATATCTCTTCTCTTAGCATCACATCACAACCTAAACAGGCACAGTTACATCAACACAAACTCGGAGACTAGACTCCCAAAACATTTAATCCAAAGCCACAACACAGGGAGAGAAAGCAGATATGAACTGGGAGAGCTGGGAAGAACAGTAACGGAGCACATGCATCCTGTACTGGGAGAAACAGCAAAGACCAGGAAAAACCAAGAATTTGCATGTAGAAATGAGGTTAGATTTGTTAGGAGTTTCCAGATCCAATAGCCCAACAGAGGCAAAGCAGCTGCAGCTCCTTGCTGCAGGAAGTCCAGGAAGTAGTGAGTCTGATCAGGATGAAAGACCATTAGTGGAAAATTTACATATATGCATAGATCCAATATGGGTCCCTCCAGTAGCTGGGCTTAGACAGCCTGCTTAGTAGCTGCCCTTGGATCCTTGGTCTCCCCAGTTTCTGGCACCTGGACATATGCTCCTGAGACCCACAGCCCCGCTCCATCTTCTCAGACCTCCCCCTGCACACAGAGGTGTACGGATGTATGCACTGAGGACTCATGCACTCCTTCCCATTCCCTGCCTTTTGGTCCCCCTCTAAAGATCCCAAAATGTCTTCTGCAATCCCCAAATGCCCTGCCTGGCCTCACATAACATGTCCCATCCCCTTGGGCAGTCAATCTTCTCAGCCTGTGAGGCTATCTGAAGAGCTGCTCCCATTGACTTGTCCGGTGGGTGTTCCACCTGGACCATGAGGCTGATAGCACTGCTGGGATAGGCTTGGGAGGAGTTGGGGTAGGGTGCCGTCTTCATTCTAATTAGGTTATTTGGGTTCCATTGACTGTTACTGTTCCTTTATGTTTGTGGAGATCAGCTAACAAGAATTGCAAAACTATTATTGCTGGGGAAAGGTGTCTTGGAACAAAATGTCTCTTAGAGAACAGCAACAATGAACAAGACATTGAGGAGTTAACAGATGGAAAAATAAGACAAGGATAAGAAGAAAAGGTTAAAACCTGTAAAGAATCAGTACAGGTAATATTAACGAAAACATGTCAATAAAACTGCACTTCCCTTTGTATCAGAGACAAAGTGTCTAGGATGTTGGAGCACTTGGCAACAGCTTCTCTGAGGTTGGGCTGAAAGCATCTTGTTGATAGGAGCTGCTGAGAACTAATGGCAAAAATGGATTTCTCCTCAGCAGAAGATTTGCAAGGAAGTGAAATTGAGAGCGAAGTCCAGACAGCAAACGAGGGTTTTGCTGAGTTCTGGCTGAGGACCATCTTCCCAAACCCGAAGTGATCCAGCTCTTGGGAACAATGACAAAGAGCCTCTCTACTTTTCAAGGGGCTTCTGGAACTGCACAAGTACACTGAATGTTGTCTAGCAACTTGATGATTATGTTCAAGAGGAGTGACGTGAGTGTTTGTCCTCTCTGAGGACAGGTGTTTCCTTCTTTGACTGAAAATGCTTTGCAGATAACATCCTTCTTTCCTAAACGTTAAGCAGCCTCCTCTCAAAAAGTGGGTTACATACTTTGACAACGGAAGCAATATATTTAGGAGCTGAAGGGGCTAACAAACCATGACAATCTGTTATTTCATGGAATCCTGTTGCCCCACAAATAATCCTTACCAAAACCACCGCTGGGTTTTCAGATCAGCCAGTCCTTTTCTTAGCGTGCCTCCTGTTTACTGCTGTGGGATCATATCAATGAATGCCTTCCCCTTAGACAGCTGGCACGGTCGTATGCGTACCCTTTGCGATGACACTACCTGGTGATGCTCCTTTCCCAATGTTGTAGTTTGGCCTCAGCCGGCAACAAAGAACAACGCAGTGGGGGAAAGTCAGAAGAAAAAGGCAAAACTGGTGGGTTGAGATAAAGCCAGTTTAACACAACAGCAAAGGAAAGAGGAAACCAACAACAATAGCACTGATGGAGGAATGTACACACACGGTACCAGCGCCCACCGACCGGACCCCAGGCAGCCCCAGCCCGCTCCCCAGCCCTGACCTCCTCCCCCTCCCCCGGCCAGCTCCCCCCTATGGACTGGGCATGGCTCACATGGGATAGAATACCTGTGTCCCGGGCCAGAAAATTAACCCTGTCACTGTGGGAAGCAGGACACTCAGCACTACTGCTACTACTTTGTGTGCATCTCTCTGCAGAGATCATGGTTTCCCTTGGAATCTATGGCAGAGGTTGGTCAAGGTCTTACTTCAGAGTAGTCCGGAGAATCTCAAGGTACTTGACCATAAATTGAAGCAAATGTGAGAGAAAGATTCCCACAAGTGGTGAGTTGTGGTGTTGCAGCAAAGGAAGCAAATTCCAGCAGGATCTTAATGCAATAATGAACAGCAAAAACCTTTCAGAAGTGCTCAAGTTCTTGTCCTTGCTTTCACAGGCTGCACTAGATGTTTGGTTCGAAGGCCTCCAGGGAACCCTGGTGTCTTGTGGTCCATATGAAATGTCTAAGGGATCGTGAGTCTTCCCTGGACATCATCCAGGAGGGGATATCCCCAGACTCCTGGAGTCTCTTCCCTATGCCACCGTCCAAAGAGACAGCTGCTGCTGGTGCCCCAGCAGACGCCCAGATGGCAGTGTTGGGAAGGGGGCTGTCCCCATTGGGAGCATGTGCCATACAGCAGAATGACTGTCTTGGCAGGCATTTGAGTCCAACACCCTTTGGCTGCCTGTGAATTCAGAGGGTTTCTGATCTCATTTTTATTGACTTTTCTTTCAATTTTCTGTGTTCCAAATGAGATCTCTGCAGAGAAATTGAGCTCCAGGCTGTTATTTTTATAAACTATTAGCACTTTCTGTCCGTTAGCCATTCTGACATCTTCCAGCTCCCTTTCATGTCTCTCTTTGTGTTTTCTTGGCTTCTTTGTTGGCTTTCGTTTCCTCACCACAATGCTACCTACAGCCCAAGGTTGAGGATGACCCCATACTTATGATTTCTCTGACACATCAAAAATTACTCCCTCCCTCATATTCCTCTGTACTTCTTCCTGCTGAAGCTGATGATGCCACAGGAGTTAAAAAACCAAGCATCTTTAATGCAAGTAAATAGAAAAAAGAAGAGTACAGTACAAAAAGAGCTTTGTTCCACAGCAAGAGCAATGCCCTCAGCTTTCACTTACTTCATGGTTTCTTGAGTTATATCTTCCAAAGTGAGACATTTCACAATACATGGAGATTGCAAGACACTTTAGATTAGACTCCCCAAGCTGTTAACCCCTTGTGTACTCAATACAACCAGTTTTCCAACCCCTGGCATTTCTCTTCCCACCTCACAACAGCAACTCCACCATCAAGCCTGCATATACAAGCAATGACTTCTCCCATCCTCATTTAAACCCCAGAATAAGATCAGCAGCTAGAAACCCAGAACCAGCGTTCCTGGGAGCAAAGCAGCATGACCATATGGACACTCATACTTTTAGAGACATGTACCTATCTGTGCTGTGATCCTATAAAATGTGCACTGCTTTTTGTTGGGGTTTATGTTTCACTGCAAAGCCAGTATCGCTGTCTTCAATTAAGATTTTTATTATTTTCACTATCTGATGTTCATTAAGGTTTTTATTGACAAAGTTTCAATAAAAGATTATAACTTACTCAAATGCATTACGCCAAATAAAATGAGCTTTCATAAAAGCTCTGCCCAAAGCCTGGTGAATGTTCCTGCATCTCTTCCTCTCAGAGGCAGAGCACCCACACCTCTGCTTGTGATTTGCAGCAGTTTGCTGTAGGAACCTCTTGTCACATTGAAGGTCTCACAGGAGACAGGGAGTGCTCCTGCCAGCATCATCATCTTCACTTTTCTCTTCCCTGTGCATGCCCCAGTGCTCACCTGTAACTACTCAGGATATTCTTAAGCTTGCTCTTGTCTCCTGTCTGAGTGCCCAGGCAAAAACTTCATCAGCCAGACACAGAGGGTAATTTTTTCCTAAAAGCCATGAATTTCCTGCCTTGAGGACCAACAAGAATCATGGACATTTCTGTTTGGAGAAGCTGCAACTGTTTCTGAATGTCTGTTGCCCTATCCAAAACTGCATCACTGCTGGGGGTTCTCCAGCCTTGGAGAATCATTTAAATGTTGCTTTGAGTGTCTGAGTGTTGAGACCTGTAGTGGGGAAAGCAAAAGCATGTCAATCAGAGCCTCCAGTTAAGGGGTATATGCTACAGAAATGCAAATATATTGAGAACCACTTTTCTTTCCCAAGCTCTGAGTTCCACTGTTTCAAAGACAGGGTGGATTAGACCCTCTCCTGGGGACAGGAGTCGCCTTCCTTTGGCTGGAGAAGAAGTCTCCCTCACCCACAGCTGCAGAGGACAGAAGCTATGCTGGGCTACACGGCCCTTCTCTCTGCTATGGCGTGATGGATGTCTCAGTAAGACCCTGGAGGGAAAGGAAACGTTTCAGGGTTGGTTAAACAAAATGGTTCTTCTGTCCATAAATGAAATTTCTTCCTTTTAATCTGAAGTGGTTTCTCCTCCATGAACTTTCAGTACTGACCCCAAAGTGCCCACGTGGTGAGGAGCATGAGGAAATGGGTTTGCAAGTGCATTTAGCATGACCCAAATTACTGAGGGAAGAGGGCTGTTTCCCTGTGCGTCCATCCTTCACTGTCCAGATTGTCACTCAACACTTCTGCAGGTACCATGAGTGGAAAGCAGGACTTCTCAGCTTATTTAGACAAGTGCCTCAAAATGCCTGTTGAACTAGTGAAGCTGCAACCATCCTCTGAGGCTGCTGGGAAAAAGCGTGCACTGACATCCATCTATCTTTTAACAACCAGACCAACAGAGCCATGGAAAGACCTTTCTGTCACCAGTCATTTTTTTGCAATGTTGCCAGCAGGACATGAAGGTCACAGGGATCACCCTGATCACCAAAGCTGCTTCAAGAAGTTCCTCCTCTTAACATGCAGGAAGATGTCTGTGGAGCTCCCAGATTTTGTGCTAAATCATTAGATAAAAAGATGTACTGCTCTTCCATGATGATTTGAATTCTGTGCATTTGTAGAAAGAAAGACTCCTCTAACACTTAATCTAAGTTGTTGCTCATGTTTAGTTTACTGTTTGTCTTTTTTTTAATACAACTGAAATTTATCATAAATGTTTCATGAGTAAACAATGGTGTTAATCTATTTGCTAAGCATGGCTGTTGGTTGCAGTGCTGCAGAGAACATGACACAAAAAAAAGCCCATCTCTGATACCAGTGTCAGGCATACATGAAAACACCCCTCATCTGCGTTTGGGGACACGGACAGATCAGGGTCGTAGGCTGGTACAGGAAGAGGATGAGGCAAGGCCAGTTGAGTGAGTATTGATGCAGCCATGGGGGAGGACACATCATCAGAGCCCCAAGATGCCTTTCTTCCAGGCTCCAGTGCTAGGGCACAGTGCTCTACCACAGGCTGCAGGAAACGCGAACAAGACGTCCCCTTACACCTCTGTCAGATCTCCTGCAGGAGACTGACTTTGTTGCGACCCCAAGCAACGTGGTGTGATGCGGGGATTGGGAAGTCATCCTCCTTGGACATCCAGTGCTTGGCCAGGACGTCCCAAGCACCTTCTTGCTCACATTTCATTGCAGTGTGAGTCAGAAGTTGCACCAGGGAGGGACAAGTCCTTGCTGAGGAAGGATAGAAATTCTTGCTGTTGCTGCTCTCCAGCTGAGAGGAGGTGCTGCTGGGATGGAGGAGTTCGCTTGATGCTTTGGAGGTCTTGGTGAGACACCCTGTGCCCGTGTCCCCAGCGGGTCGTCAGCAATGGTATGAGGCGCTCAGCACCCGCAGACCTGACAGCGTAGATGGCACCATTGCCCAAAACTCAGGGACAGCCTGAGCCTGCACCTGCCAGTGTTCCCCATGGGTGAAAACGGCCAGGCTCAGCGTGCAGAGGAGACCAGCTGCTTCAAAGGCCTCCAGCCTGGCCTAAAAATGTCCTTCATGTGAACTAGCCGTGACCTGCTGCTCTCTTGTCCAGACACCAAGGATCTGGCCAGCACCAACTTGACCGGCTGTGGTAGCATCATTTTATTTCAGCCGGCCTTGTCCTCTTTCTAATGGGGTACCTGGTGCCAGGGTGCGCTCAACATCCCGGCAGACAGACTTTTCACCTCAGGCTGAGAGTGTTCCTTGGGGATGGCCAGGCCGGAGGAAAGCCTGTCTGCTGTCTGGCAGCAGTCGTCCCTCGTGCTGGCAGAGGAACCCTGCGGAACATCTCTAGGACTCCTCCTCCCATGCAAATCCCACTCCAGTCTCCAACAGTTAGAAATTGGCTCAGCCCTGCTGTAGGTGGTTTAGTAATGTCCTTTCCAAAACGCGTTAGCGTTAACTCTGCTAATTGGATATTCTCATTATCCACATAAATTCCAGTCCCACCGGGGTTCTGTGCTACGGATGTGCAAATCCAACTTTACAATCCATTGCTCCGGCATTTCTGGGTTGTGCTCAGCATGATTTAAGTGAAGAACAGCAGTGGCTGATGACTGCGAAGGCATCTAAGCGTGCTGGGGTTTTAAACCAAACCGCTCAGACACATCACTTTTAACAGTGGCTTCTCTGGGAAGGAAAGGGCTTTTCGGAGACAGTTTCACATAGTGAATATTAAGTCAATTTGACTGTAAGCTCCTTGGGAGAGAGAATATCCGTTCCTCACGTTTGTGCAGTTTGCAGCACCATTGCCTGGATCCAACCAGCACAGCCATTTAATGGGTTTGTGACTGCCACTGATTGAACACTACCCTCCCAGCTCATTTCCTAGAAATTACTTAAATAGCCCAATCATTTGCAGTCCTCGGCCAGCTGAGGGCTGAATGTACCTCCTCATATTTGCTCTTGGATGTGAATCAGTCCCCGATGTATCTTATTCTTGAATGGGAAAGCATTTGGAAAATCCCTGTGTTGTAAGACCAAGCCAAGAAATGCGAAGCTAGTGCAGATGACAGAAACAGAAGGAGCTGGAAGACTCGACATGGCTCAGATGTTACCACTGTGTTGGCAGATGGAAAGGAAGGGGCAGTGACACCTCCAAATAGGATCAGAGCACTCTGGATCTGCTTTTCACTAAAAAGTGATTTTTTTTTTTTTTTTCATAAACAAAAAGATCTTCAAAATACGCAAATGTGCATTAGTGTGGTTGGAGATTTTTCAGATGTAGGTATTTGTTTTAATAAGAAATTATCATCAACTACGAAAGAGGGGAGAAAAGAGAAAGGGAGATCCTGGGATTTTTTCCAGTCTAATTTTTGAATCAGGTCCAGAAATCATGTCTTCACTAAAACAAATTGATGCAGGATATGTTTGTGTGGCTATTTTGAAATACCTGTAATTCCCTCCTCCTGTTTATAAAAGCTTCAGAACATGATCAGGGAACAAAACCAATAAAGAGCAAGTCTAGCCAGTTCCCTCATTTGTGGGACGAATCTCATACTGTGAATAATGAAGAGTGAATAGCTGAAGTAAATAGTTCACAATCAATCTGCCTTGCCTGGTGCAGCAAATGCAGTCAGACAAGATGCAGTACAATACAGCTGGATGCAAGGTCATTGTCTAGAAACAAAGAATGCAGGTTGCAATTACACGGTGGGGGTCTGCGTTTTGGGAAGCGTGGAAAGAGCGGGGGTCATGCTGGAAACCAAGTTAATCGGCAGTGTCGTGGCTATGAAGTTTCACATGATCCAGGATGGATAAACAGCACTCTATCAAATCAAAGGCAAAGGTGCTTTGTACTGTAGAGAGAGCAAGGGGAGGTCATATGCTGCTACCAAAAAAAATCAGCAAAAGCACAAGATTCAAAGCCATGGCATTGCCACCGGCAGGGGATGAGCTCTTGGGAAACCTCAGGCAATGGAAGACATTGATCTTCAGCTGCTTGGTCTCTGTGTGTCAACACAAGACTAAACCTTGGCCTTTGATGTGCCAGGAAACCCTATGCCAACTGAGGTTTGCCAGGTGGTAGGTAAGTTTGATGTCTTGGGTGTCCCCCTGAAAATCCAAAGGACGTTGGCTTAAGCAGTAGAAAACAACTGGCACCATCTGAATGTTTCTGAGAAGTAGCTTTTCTCAATTGGAAGCAAAATGTCCACTGTTTAACCAGAACGAGGAGATGAAACAGATCAAGCTGGGGGAATGGGAGTGCTAGACTTCAGGAAAGGTGGTGGTTTTGCAGCCAGTCTGCCTTGCTCCCACACTGCCGCACTGGTACAACTCCAAGCTGCTGAACACCTCAGAGGAGACACCATTCAGGACTCTAGGAACAAGCCCTGAAGGAAGCAAGACCGCCTGCTGTAACCTTTCAGCTGGCTTTTTCTGGCTGGGTAGGTAGGACAGGAGCCGTTGCTGGACATATTGTACTCTTGGTCACTGTATGTCCCAGCAAATCAAAGAACTTCTACCCACCATTTCTCTGCTCCATCTCTGAGCCTGGAAAGCAGCAACCTGGCTGCTGGGGCTGAGAGAGGTTGGGCTGGAAGATCATGGAGCTGGTGACTCTATTTGGCAGGAGGCTGACAGACCTAAAGGAGTCTAATGAAAGGGAAGCATGGCTCAAGAAAGAAAGCTGGGAACTACAGAGAGAATGGGCAGAGACAGAAAAGGACAAGAGGGGTATCTGCTGTCTCTGAGAAGGAGAGAGGGAAGCGGGCAAGGAAGGCATGAGGAGCAGGGATATAGTTGTTGAAGAGTGGGGAATGGGCAGGACAGGGCTGCTGGCAGGTTTGTTCATGGTCCAGTGCATCCAGGGGTTCCCTTGGCCCAGAGGAAGGAGCAAAGGGAAAGGTCTGGAGATAGGATGGCCTGGGCACCACCAGCCATCAGACACCAGCATTGGTCGTGCCAGTGTTCCCTCCGTGGAGCTGCAGCCCACCTGGGAAAGCAGAATGCAGTGGCATGGGAGTTTCTGGAAATGCAGCCACCGAATGTAGGTACTCAGGTCTTCTATAAAAGAAGTATTTGCACAGCACTCAATTTTGGATGTGCACATCCTTGAAGAAGAAAAAAATAGGCAAATTAGAGCTGAACATTGTTCTTCAGGGAAGTCACCAGAGCTGTCTTTGATACCCTAAATTTAGGTGCTGATGATTTGCAGGTATAACCTGCTGCCAGTGATGCCACAGAGCCAGCCCTGCCTCTAAGCAGTGTTCACACACCGCAGAGCATGAAGAGTTAAGCCCTGCAGGTCTCAGATCAAGAAGCATCTGGCTGGCATTCCCTTTCCTAGGAAAATTACGGATTCTTGGCAGCAGGCTAATAAACCAATCAGCAGTAATTAGCATCTTTCGAGGAATGAACTATCTGGTGGCATTCAAGGAGTAGAACATCTTGCCTGAGCGAAATGAAGTGTGAAAGAGTTCTGCAGCGAGGTGGGTCTGTTGCTGAGGTGCTCTCTTTGGAGGTCTGCTATCTTCAAACCTGCTGCAGAGGAGGGAAGCCTGGACTGCTGGTCCAGACTGCACACATCGCTTCTTGAACAAATTGTCTCCTCTGCTTTTCTTTCCAAGCTGTGATTTTTTTTTATTGAGGGCTGCAGCCCTGCCTTCTGCAAAACAGGACTCTCCCTTGGGGCACACTGAGGCATGGGCTGGCCCAGATTTTGATCTATTACTGAAACGGTACTATTTTCTTTTTGCTTTGTGGAGTGCCTAAATTTTTAACACAAACACATCGATCAAAATGCAAAATCACTAGTTCCGGGACTGCCCATTGATGCCTTAATTTTCCTGCCAACAGACTGAAATCTTCACTTTCTGTTCTTCCACGTGCCCTCGGGGTGGTTGCTCCTCTCCAGAACACACCAGGTTACATGAGGGAAATGATGCTGTCATACCATGGGGACAACTCTTCTGTCCTTCAGCTGCGATGCTGCTCCATCAGGCTTCTCGAGCTGAAGCTATCACAAGAGAGGAGTAAAACCAACCCTTGTTTGTTGTGGTGACTTCGTTGCAGCTGCATCAGGCAGAGTCCAGACAGATATGGCTACTGCAGTCTCATGGGCTGTGTCTGCCTCCGTGCACGTGGCGGTCTGAGGAATTTGGAGTCAATAGCAGTCAAGGCTGCTGAGATCAACGGGGTAAGGAGCAACTGTCTGCTTACAGTAAAGAACTAGCAACTGCAAAAATTAAATGCAAAAGACAGCTGGGGAAGAAAGAGAAAAAGAGAGAGTCTGGGAGCCTGAAACTTCACTTGGAAGTACTCAGCTTCTGAAGCACGGTGGCTGCTCTCTGGCACTGGCGGCTACAAAGGTTCAACCTCGTACCTGTCCTGCAGCCACAGCGGCTGGGCTGGGCTGGGTCTTTGGTTGTGTCACCAGCACAGGGAAAGGGGCAGTCTGAACGGGCCAGTGTGTGCTGTGGGAAGAGGGAGGCTGGTGTTTAGGAGCCCCCACCCCAGCAGTAAACATTTCCATTGGAAAAAAATACAGGGCCAAGCACATTCAGAGTTGGGGCAAAGGATTTTGCTAAGAATGAAGCATTCTGGAGAAGCTTAGGTTTTTTCCTGGGGAGAAAAAATTGTTCTGAGAATTTACGCTCCACAGAACCAACAAACCATCCCTGATCCCCCCATCCTGGTGACTGGCTTCCTTTGCCCTGCACATGCTGAGAAAGGGAAGACAGAACACCTTGGCAATGTCTCTGCTACCTATGGACCAGCACTGCTCCCTTCCAGACCCCCAAATCTGGCTGGAAATACAACTAGCAACCCCATGGCTTGCCTGTCTGTCGACCTGCTTCTCACACTGTAGCCTCCATGCGGAGGCTGGTGGTTTCAGCAAAGTGTGTCCGGTCAGAGCTGTGATAAGTGGGCGGGAAGAGGCCCCTCAGGATGGCAATATGAAACATATGGCAGGCGTACTGTGACATATTGCTAACAGACGTGCACTTACAGGTCTATTAGTCTCAATTAAAGTAGATTGGAATATTTAGCACAGTTTCGAGTAAAAGTGACCGGGAATGGTGTATCGAGGCTCATCAGTGTGGCCGGTGGGACTCTTCGGGAGCCAACAAGAAATGCTAGACTAGCACAAAACATCAGGGCTGGGGGAAGGCGTGTGGTGCTGCAAGATCACAGCTGTCAGGGGACCGTTGGAGCTTGTGCATGTTGGTGTGGCTGTTGTGCATCAAGACATCAACGTGTTGTACGGCGTCTTGAAGTACATGCTGTGCTTGAGGTACCCAAAGGAGAACAGTGAGGGGGTTGACCACCAAGGGACAGGGCTGAGGGAGCAAGCAGGTCTGCCCAACCTTGAGCCCTGAGCCCAGCAAGCAGCAGCATTGCTGAAGACAACCAGGCAAGAATGGGCAACTTTCTGACTTCTGCATAATGGAGATATGTGCCAAATATTTCAGCCAACCTTGCCTCTGCAAGCTCTCCTTACCCTGAAGCCACAGTCCTGCCCCTGGCAGTAACTCACGAATTTCCATTCAACCTCTCTCCGTGACACTGCTCTGTGTATACCCACAGCTCTGAGACTTGCAAATCATCTCGGAGAAAACGTGACACGGCGACAGTAGTTAGTGTTGGTCCCACTGACCAGGAGGATGGGACAAGGCTGTACCTTGCCAAGGACATATGGAGGAGTTTCCACCAAAGGCAGCGATGAGCCCGGACCCAGCAAAAAACCTCAGTCAGGAAACCATCATTAAGAATGCCCTCGTGGAAATGCAGACATGCTGTGAGCTCTGCTTAATTCCCCACTCCGTTTAATTGCCTCTGTGGGACACTGTAAGAAAAAGAAAAGCAAACATTAAAATACACAGTGGGGTGAGGATGACAGTTGCTACCTCTGCTGTGGTTATGCAGAGAGAGAAAGAGATCAGAGTCTGGCCACAGGCTGTGTATCTTCCTACCCCAGTGGAGAAGTGTGGCTACAGGCTTGGCCCTCTTCAAAACCAGCTACAAAGTTTATTTCTTGAACTGTGTTTTCCCTCAATATATTATTTCTGTGTACAAACACAAACATGCATGGACCTGTGGAGAAGTGCAGGAGCAAAGAGGCAGGCATACGCATAAAATTCCGAACTAACCAAACTTTTTCTCCAAAAGCTGGAAAGAGAAAGTTCGTTCTTGTGATGTTTACTTACAAATGCTTCATGCACATATGGCTATGAAGGAGATGGAAATCAAGAGGTACCTGGAAAAATCACATTTCTTTCTTAAATTTCTAATGAACCAAAAACTTGAGTCAAACCATTCCCTGTGCAGAACACAACAGTTCTGGCTGAGATGAATTGCCTTTGTTTCTGCATCAAAATGCTCAAAGTGGATCCTCACAGACATCTCAGACCTGTCAGATGGTTCAGCCACGTGTTTAGGCCCTGAAGACTTGAAGGAGAAATGGAGTAATCTTTGGTGGTCCTCATGCCCCCAGTGTGCCACCTTGGCTTGGGGAGCTTGAACCACCCTTCTCAGGACCCAGGAGGATTCAGCCTGTAGATGAGGTGGCAGGAACAGCTGAACAGAGCTGAGACAGGGAAGTGTTTGGAAATCTGCCTGCATGTCACACAGCAGTCACCACGCCTGACGAGCGTGAGCATGAGTGTGTGCAACAAGGAGCACGAAACGGCCTCTCCTGAAGGTGAAGTGTCCTTCGAGCAGATGTTCCCCGAAACTGTTAATGGTGATGCTGGGCTTCTTCATGGTGGCTCGTTTGATCTACATGTGTTACCACTTTGTTTAATAGCAAAATAAGTAGTGAAACAATCATATTTGATGCACTTAAAGCAGAAGGGTCTCGGTTTTGGTCATCAAGTGTTTATGGTGTGCAGACTCCACAGACAAACCAGCCATTATGTTTAGATTAATGTTATGCTAATGAGACATGAAGAAAACTGGCCAAAAATTATTTCTAGAGCAGGTACTAAGAGACCAGAAAACACTGTGTGGACACTTAATCTATGCCCTGAGACACTTTAATGAAGGGAGAGTGCCTGGAGCCCTATTAACGCCATGAAGACACTAGTATCTCCAGAATATGAACTATTTTTATGTTTTCCAGCCTGTTGTTTAAGGGCTAAAGGAACAATTTTTATCGATGCATGTAATATCAGTTATTGCATTGCCTGGCTGGCACGTCCCCACAGTGTGCTCGCTCTGGTGTGACCTCTCCTTATGCAGCTGGGCACACAGTGCACGACCGGCTTAGCCAGGGACGCAGCACACGCACAGCACCTCTGCAGGCTCACAAGCAGAGTGTGGACTGGCCAGCCCAGCCAGGTTGTAAATGTGTGACCGGTGCACCTTCCTCCTCTCAAACGGCAGCACTGAAGTCATCGGCATCGTGTCTGGTTTTTATTCACTGGACCGTTCATGATAGTTGGTGCTGAATAGAGGGTAACTAAGCATGTCGTGAAGATATTTTGTCTTGCTAAAAGTTGAAATAAGAGACAATGAAAACGTGAGGGACGCAGAGTAACAAATCAGCAGCACTGGAGAAGCAGGATTCGGTCTCTGTGCCTGAACACACACAGAGATGCTGCAGAGTTATCAGCCTGGAGAGAGGGATCTCCAGCTCTCTTAGATGGCTTACTGAAGACTTTTCTGTGCCCTTCCTTCTAATGGAGTGTGGAAAACTGAGTGAACGATGGGTAAGGTCTTGACTGGATATTTATTCGCTTTGAAAGGGACCGTCTGATGATCCCATCTTCATGAGGCCTTCACGGATCATAGAATCATAAAAATCATAGAATGGTTTAGATCGGAAGGGACCTTCAAGATCATCCAGTCCCACCCTCTGCCCTGGGCAAGGGACATCTCCCACTAGACCAGATTACTCAGAGCCCCGTCCAACCTGGCCTTGAACACTTCCAGGGATGGGGCAGCCACAGCTTCCCTGGGCAACCTGGGCCGGGGTCTCACCACTCTCAGAGATGTTCTCTGTAAGCAGTCAGGTGTGCTGGATTTACATAAAACAAGGAAAAAATTTGTTCCTGAATAAATTTATGAGACAAAGCCCTGAATGTGGTTCACTCCTGTTCATAGATAGTCTGCACAATAATTTGAGTATTCAAACATTTTTTTTTTTAAACGTCCTGATATTTACAAAGCAGTTTAATTTGAATGATTATTCAACCACAAAACCTCTCTGTACATGCTTTGGTTGCTATCTGTGACAATCCTGATTAAGAAGTGCAAGTTACGTAAGTAAAAAAAGTTAATTCAACTAGCAGCCCGAGACCTGGTGTACATAGTTAATTACTTTGAATGTTAACAACAAAAAGATGCCTGAAGGGGTCTGGTAAATTTACAAGCTATTCACCAACTCAGAGAAAAAGTGAATTACTAAGAGATTATTGTTGTAACAGCTAAATCAAACAATGCAGTTTGGAAAATCACATTCTTAGCCCAGATGCTGCAGTGTTCAGCAGACCAATTTCAGACCTTACACTTTACTCTAAAGCCTGCACTTGACATTGCAATCACAAAACATTAGGTTTCGTCAAAGATCTGCACAGGGAAGCATGCAAGGTGCCAGGCTATGAATTTACAGTGCATTAGTCATGGCACATTAACTCTCTGTGCATATGGGGACTGGGATTCATCTCCGTGAACCCAGCCCTCTGAAAAGGAGCTGTCTAGTTTAATCTCCTCCATATGAAGAGTGGAAGAAATAGGCACCTCCTGGGGCAGTCCATTCTACCTAGGCAGGTGTCATGGAGAAGAAGAGTTTTAAGATGAGTTTGAAGGTGATTATCAGCTTGAGTGATGCCTAGTTATCCATTGAAAGACTTAAGATAAAACTTCTGCTCAAGATTAAAAGAAGCTGTTCAGAGGTGGCTATGTGAGTCCACTGTGTGTGTGTGGCTGCAGATAACGTGCAGAGGGAGAAAAGAAGGAACCAGGACTAGAGCCATGAGGAACTTCACAAGGGAATGTAAAAGATCCTCCAAAGGAAATGCTGTGGGAGCAATCAAAAGAGTAGAAGAGAGTTGGCAGAGGCTGGACCTGGAAGGAGGCTCTGCAGAAGAAGGAGGAAGGAAAGTGATTGACCGTGTATTAACTACGGAGCACATAGCTGGACAACTCAGCCAAAATAGAGCAGCTTGTTGAAGCCACATAAACTGAATGCATTGATGAGCCCAGAGTCATACTCTGGCAGGGGAGGGAATAGGACTGAGCAATGATGGTGATGCTCAAAGAGGAGAGGGCAGCACCAGAGCCAGGGACAAAGGAGAGGATCAAGACGATTGACCAGCTCTTCTGGTCAAGCCAGGACTGTGAATCAAAGTAAGAGGTGTGGGAGGGCAAGCAGTCTGCCAGGGGTCTATTCTGTCTCTGGTGGGGGACACTGGAGTCTGAGGAGGACAGAAGAGGCACCTGAGTCAAAATCAGTCAGGATGGCTCCTGGGGAGGAGCAGAAGGGAACACAGGGAAGCCAAACAGACAGCTGGAGAAGAAAGGGCAGGAAGAAGAGGGAAATACTGGAATCAAGAAAGAAAGGTCAATTACAGCAGGGGAAAATGTGCTTTCATCCTGCAAGGGAGAGCAATCTGCTTTGAGGTCGCGGAGATCCCTGCTACTTCATGCCCTGCTGCTGTCTGCTCAGGGCGGAGGCCGTGCTAGTGAGGAGGCAGGGGTGCATTCAGGGGCTCTGACACCTTCTGTGCCTCCGGTGCACTGTCACAAATTGCTAGAAGTGTTCCATTGAGCTCTTTTGGGTGGCGAAGTGGAAATGTGTGGTCTTCCTTTTCAGCTCTGTGAGTAAACTGAGCAATGCAAAGAGGACACAGGTTCCCATGAGTCCTGAATCCTGATCCTGCAAAGCTGAATGGAACCCGATCAACGTGTCCAGGCCCTCTAGATGTACACGCAGTGCACAAGATGGGCCCATTCACGAGGAAAGTCACTCCACTCTCCTCACACCAAAGACAGGGATGGGACATGGGATGTGCAGGGTGGTGGCAGGTCTCACATGAGTCCCAGGACATGACAAAGGTACCATGAAATCAGAACCATGGGCATCATTTCCTCGCACTCACCACGTCCTGCCTGCTCAGTGCTTGATCACATCAGGGAATCGGCAGCAGAGAAGACACGTTTCCCTGCTGAAGCACCTCCAATGGACTCTGCATCTCTGACAGGTCTTGTCTGCCTGAACTTCTCAGAAAGTTGAGCTGCTTCTGGATCTTTAAACCATCCTCTCAGGCAGCAGACAAAGCAGCCTGTTTGCAGTAATCATCTTCTTCAATTTCAGAAACTAAAGGTCTAACAGGAGTGAAGAGGGGCATTGAGTACTGGCCACGTTCAGGGTATTGCTGGTTCCTGGACTCCCTCATGGAAAGAGGTTCTCCTGAACTGTTATTTAAAGTTTCTTTCTGGTGTGATTTTTTACATCTTTCCTTTTATATGTCGCTTCATCATCCAAGCAGAGGAGAGGTGCTCCAGGACCCTTCAGCGGCGTGACTGCAGGCCCACACACCTCCCCATCCAATGACACGGTGACATTTCATCCATCCAGCACAGTTACTCGATGAAACCCTTTGTTTCGCTGTGATAAATGGGGCAGGCAGGGAATTGATTTTCTTCCCCTGCCTGCAAGGCGTCAGAGGGCTGCTTTCACCAGGAGGCCTTCTCTCTGCCTCAGTGCTCAGATTAACTTATTAGGAGTTAATTAATCAGGCCTATTGATTGGCTGTCACATTGCTGGATGGTTAGTCTGCTCTCGGGTCAGAAGGTCATATCAGAGTAGTTCCTTCTGTCCTCTTCGCTGTGTGATGCCTGTCATCACCAAGAGAGGCCGAGCAGCAAGGAGGAGCAGGAAGAAGAGGAAGATGAAGGTTGGCCTGTTTGCCAAACAATAGGGTCAACAGAAGAATGGAAATACAGCTCCCTTCCCCCTTGCATGGTGTTTGCACACTGTGCGAGGGCTGGTGACAGCTTCCACAACTCCTCTCTTCCAAAATGAAGGAGGAACACGAGACAGTGCACAGTCAGATGGACCCTTGGCTTTTCAGCCCAGCAGACTCCCACTCGCTGCTGCCCATGGGTCTCTGATGCTGTTCATGGATACCGAAAGCTGCTGTGGCCCAGGTGGGACATTGCCCACAGTGGTTTACTTGCTTGAACAAGTATCCATGAGGCAATGAACAGTGGGGTTTTAGAGCGCAAAGATTTCAGGGAATCAACGTTGCACAACAGGAATGAATGTATCCGTCTGCGAAAATGCAGTGAAAAGCTACATAAAAAGAAAGGAGTCACCCTCAATGGAGTTGGGATGAGATTTTGAGGCAAACAACCCTAGACTTTGTAAGATAACTGATGGGATTTTTAATGACCATATGTGATCAGCCCCTCAAATTTTGTCTGAGGGGTCATGACCAACAGCAAAGCATACCTATTAAAAAGCGACGTTTCCTGAAAGGCTGCCTTAAAGCAAAGCACTGAACAGGTTTAATCTGTTTTCTTTATCAAGGAGGGCATTAGGCAGTGACTGGGTAGAGGTTCTTAGCTATCTGCATGGGAGGGAGATTTCTGACAGTAGAGGGCTCTTCGGTTGCACAGAAGGCAGCCTAATGTAGTGTCCAGGGTTGTGAACGCAAGAGTTATAGAAAGTTAAGCTAGAATTAAGGTGCAATTTTTTAAAAGTGAGGATTTAACTTGTCTTGAGAAGTGGCCAGTTCCTCTCCTCTTCTGTCTGTTCCCTGGAAAGAAGAGATGAGTGGAAGACAGGATGGATGAAGATCTTGCCCTCTGTAACAGTCTGAGCTTCCTGACTGTGACCCTGCAGATCTGTGGACCAGAGCTGGGCTGGGACCTCGGCTCAGAGCTCTGCTGGACCTACCAAGCATTTAATGCCACTATCCTTGTCATATTTGGCATGTTTCACCTGCTGAGTGTTCCAGAATTGTGGTCCTTGGCAAGCTCTATCTTCCTACTGGAAAAGCAAGTGTTTACAGCCACGATCTATTGATCCTATGTCCGCCAACAGATCCACAGTGGAACATTACCCACTCCCAGACATCTCAGCTCAGCGCTACAAGGTATTGGCTCCAGCAGGTCTTGCCACAGGGAACGATCATACTCCTCTGCTACAGACCTTTTGGATAAGGTGTTGAAAGGAAACGATGAGCCATGCATGACAAGGGATGGTGAAACTCGGTTGGCCAACGGACAGAAAAAGATTGTCTTGTGCGGAACATGTGAAGTAGAGATCTATTCCCCAGATAACGGTATTTGTTCACTTCTTTATCAAGACAGGCTTTATCTGAAGAGTGCACATCCACTACCACTTCCTCTAATACTCAAAAACTGAGCATGCATCTACAGGACCTATTGGGAAATCAGCCAAAGAGCTGAAGTGATTATTTCTTCCTTTCCCTTAACCCCTGTTCCAGCTTCAGCCTTTTTGGGGATCAGCAGCAGTCAATGCTGCAATTATTCCTGATGCGCGGTATTAGCTCAGGCTCTGCTTTTCTTTGTCTCTGTCTCCTGGAGTGCCTGTCCCATCAAATCTGACAGTGCAGACGTTGGCAGGGGATCCACAGGGTTGTGTTCCCATCACTCATCTGTGCTCTGCTCTGTGGGGAGCCTTATGTCTCATCTGGAAACAGAAGTGAAGGGGCACTCTCTGGGGCTCTGATCGCACACTAGGTTTGGATCCTCAGCCATTTACACCACGGAAATCTTAGAGGAGTACAGATGAAGGGCTGCCCCTTGTGCTGCCTCACACTCTCGGTCTCCTTTCATCACAGGTGTCCCCGG
The DNA here is from genome assembly GCA_013397275.1 of Burhinus bistriatus. Taxonomy (NCBI): domain Eukaryota; kingdom Metazoa; phylum Chordata; class Aves; order Charadriiformes; family Burhinidae; genus Burhinus; species Burhinus bistriatus. Next base: position 187,980 of record VYXH01011730.1, on the reverse strand, counting down.
CTGGCGGTGGCCATTGAGATGCAGTATATTCCCTCTCATAGGAAGGAGGGATATTGAAGTAATTGGGGAGTTTTCTAGCAATAAGAGGAAGGAACCAGCCACATCCCTGAAGACGCAGTGTGGAAGCATATCAGTGTGGAGATATTCAGTTCTTGATTTTTGACAGAAAACCTGCGTTTTCCTCAGCAGACAGACACATATATGGAAAAATACAACAGCACTCTTTAGCTTAAAAAGTGATATCCCAAACCCAGGTTGTGTTTCAAATCCATTTGAATGAAAATGCTTCAATCAGACTTGTGCCACAGTATCAGGGGTTGGAGTGTGCCAGTGGGAAACCATATTTTGCCTTATTATGTTTTTACATAGCCGAGTATGATGAAGGCTTGCTGCTCAGCTGCTCTGGAGCGGAGTTCCTGCCCTACCTGCCGTTCAGTTTCTCCTGCTAGCACTGGAGAGGAACCAGACCTCAGCTCTGCTGAGGAAGCACTAATGAGGGTCTAGTCTACAGAAGTGTGTTTGGCAAATCCTGCCCGATAGCTTGTTGACCAGCGACAAGACCAGAGTCTTCTCAATGCACTGTAAACAAATCAAACTCCCAGCCACATTTTCTGCGAAGAAAACCAAAATGCCTTGATCATCAATCAGAAGGACCTGTCACACGACAGGCGCTTGCAAGCAGAAAGCAGAGGCAGCCTGGGAAGCCTTGGACTCCAGCCAGCAAAGCCTGAGCTTCCCAGCTGTGCTCCAGGTGTGTGCACAGTCACACAAACCGTACCATGTGAGAGCTCCCTGCTGGGTAGTAAAGCACCATCTGGGCACGTTTGCAGTGTGGGATGTGCCCTCGGTCCAGTTCATCCCAGTGCTCTTTTCCTTTTTGCTATGCTTCCCCAACACTGGTGTCTGGGCAGCAGGGAACTGGAACTGTTGGAATTTGGGTCTCATACTGGCGCATCTCGCTGGGGAAGAAGGTCATTTCCATGTGAACCTGCAATAGTGCGGGGAACTGCAGGATGTTTTTTATTGCTGCAACTACATTCTTGCAATCACTCAGCCATGAGCAGTCTCAGAATTACACGTGCTCAAAAGAGGTGACTCCTGCCTAGCAGCTCCCTATTAAACTGCCATCTTCCTTTGGGATCCCATCTCTCCTCTTATGATCGGCTATACTGTGAGGTTGCAAGAAAGAAAGAAGCTGGGCTGCTTTTGCTGCAGCTTGTTTAGCTGTGGTTACAAGACAAGTAGTTCTCAGGTGGGTCCCACAGACCCTGCGCTCCACCCACCTTGACATGCCAATAGCCACATGCATCACGCGCAGCCGAGCACACCCATGGGCACGTGGCAAACCGAGCACAGGTATACACACATGCTTACACAGACACAAAGAAATCATTAGTTCCTGTCCCTATCAGCCTTTAAAATGGACAGTCTGCACTCAACGTGCAATCCAGCATTGAGGGGGGCTATGGCCTCAGCCAGTGTCTTGGTAACGTCTTGCCTGTAGAGAGCCTCCTGCCTCCCTTTGGGGGTCTTCTGAGCCCCTTGGCTCAGTAACATCTTCTGTTCAGTTAAGTGAAGCTGTTCCCATCTGCTCTGTCCGCGCTAACAGCCCAAACCTCTGCAGCCAGATCCTGCAATGTTGCAGGCATACAGTGCATATTCTGGAAAATAGCCCTGAATATATCATACACAGGGGATGCCTCAGGAACCATATTTATCGTCTCTCAAGCTGCGATTTGCTTAGCTGATGATGCCTCAGTCTTCACCTTGCCCTGCATCCTGAGCTGTACTGGTTCTGCACAACACCATTACCAGCATGGTGATGTCTTCACTGTACATCTCCAAGGAGCTTGCAGCCCATTTTCCTTTGGATGCTGGGGTTGCTCTGCAAAACAGCAGCTGGACTGGACTAGGACCTTTGGTGGTGCCAGTACTTAAGGTCTGCACTTTTACTAGGGTCATACACTTGTCTGTTTTGACATGCAGATGCTGTCATGCCTGAATCACGTATGTTGCCTTGGTCACATTTCCATGTGTTTTTTCACTGCTGTACAACAACCATCTTGGATGCATACAGAAGAAGCAGCTTGTGGCAGCCATCTGACTTCTACAGGCCCATGTTGATCCCACCGTCCAGCTAAGCAGGCTGAGGTGGTCTGCCTGACACTCTCAGTGACCCCAGAAAGACATGCTTACCAGTTATAATCATGGAATCATAGAATAACCCAGTTTGGAAGGGACCTTAGGAGGCCTGTGGTGCAGCTACTTTCCAGTATCAGCAATGAGATCAGACCAGGCTGCTCAGGAATTTCTCCAGCCAGGTGTCGAAAACCTCCAAGAATAGAGATGCTAGGGCCTCTCTGGGCAGCCTGTTTCTTTGCTTGGCTGTCCTAATGGGGAGAAAAGTTTCCTTATATCCATTCTGAACCTCTCCTGTTTCAATTTATGGCCATCGTCTCTTGTTTTTCCACGATGCACATCTGTGAAATGCCTCTCTCTTCCTGCTGACCTTCTCAGAGGCACTGGCAAACTGTTAGGACATGCCCCCAAAGCCTTCCCTTCTCCAGGCTGAACAAACCCCATTCCTGTGCCCTCTCCTCACCAGGGCAAGTGCTTGAGCCCCATGACCATCTTGGTGACCCTCTACTGAATTCCCTCCATTACTGAGGGGCCTAAAACTGGACACAGTATTCAAGATGTGGGCCAATAACTACGGAGTACAAGGCAATAACCACTTCCAATGATTTGCTGGCCATGCTCCTGTTAGTACGGCACAGGATGCTGTTGGTGTTTGCTCCTGGGATGCGCTGGTGGCACGTCAGTCTGAGGGAGGAGGAGGGAGAACAAATGCAAGGGCTTATGCAGGACTTAGTGCAAATTTCAACAAATCAGAGACCCCATCAGTGGCTGGGATGTGGACTTGACCCTTTCTGCCTAGACAAGATGGTGAAAGCCAGTCTACAGATGTTACCAACAGGTAGGGAGATGGAATAGGTCACTTTGTGCTTTTCTGCAGGAAATTACATTTTGCAGTCTACGCCATGTTACTTTGTTATTACCAGCACATAAATCTGCAAGTGCGCAGCTTATTGAGGCTCTCTGACAGCCAGGAGATGGGGAATTGTTACTATGACAGATGGACTGACAAGTGTACTCCTATAGAAAAAACTTTGTTCAGCTTGGAGTTAAAGCTGTAAATATATAAACCTTACACAAAAGGAATGTGATTAGAACAGTGCGGATTGAGAGGACGAGGCATCCCATGGCAGGCAGCGCTGGGAGGAGGAGCATGACGGGTACTGGACCGAGGCAGGGCTCAAAATTGGGCTGTTTTCTGCCCCTCTAGTTCCTACATGTCACATAGTGAGTATCGCCAGATTACAAAAAAGGTGCTTAAACATCCCATGACCTTCCAGACCTGACTGTGTAAGAACAGCAGCCGGGCTTTGCTTTCATTTTGTTGCCTCACGGACAGTTGTGGAGAGCAGTCCCTCTGCCCCGGGTGACAGCTCCACCTTGCCCACCTGCGAGCAAGAGTGCGCAGAGGCCAGGTATAGAGGCGATAAGGCAGGAAAGAGCCTCCAGAAGACTTTCAGGGCGGTGCCCTCCGCTTCAGGAAGATGAAGGATTAATTCTCCATTTCGCTAAGTTTTCAAACTTGTTTCCTTACCAGCCAGGGGAAGTCGGCACGACGGATCTCTGCTGAGTGCCGGACGCAGCCTGGGGCCAAGCCCCGGGGCATGAGCATGCGGAAAGTGAGCAAAGCAAGAGGTCCGGGGGTGCGCTGGGGTACGGAGCAAACCGCCCGAGGAGAGAGGCCAGCTGTGGTTCCCGGTCAGTCTCCCCACGGCATGGCTACCCTCGCCCTATCCCAGCCGTGGTGGCGGTGCCGTTCTCAGAAAGGAGAGAAGCCACCTCAGAAAAGAGCTGTCGTCTTGGTGCTCAGGCCAGGCAGAAATTTCCTGTCAAAACAGCATTTCAACAGAAAATAAAGCTGGTAACTCTGGACGCTCTCTGAGGAGGCACCTGCTGGGTGTGGAAACTTTGGTCTTTCTGTGAGAGAAATAAAAATGTGGGCCAAAAGCCTAACAGGAATGTCACCTTCTGAGAGGGACAGCTCTTCAGGGAAAACATCCAGGTTTGTGCAGGGAGCCGGGCAAGGATGTGAGCTGTCAGGGATCTCTTGACCTTCTCCAGTGCTTTTCTGCCTGGGGGTGTGTGGTGACTGCGCCTCTTGGGTGAGCCACCGTTCCCCCGGCAGCTGCTCACCCAGGCCTGCCGAAACAGCCCCTGTCCCAGCACGTCTTCAGAGGTGTGGCTTCTCCCAAGGTCACTGCCAGCTGCCGCTGCAACGGGGTTCAAATTAAAACACCAGAAGAAGCATAAGGCAGAGTCATGGTGATGGGGACGTCCGTACGGACAGCCTGGCTGTGCCTGCATATTCCAGGTCATCACGTCACCCAGGAATAACTGTGCCCACACTTCTCCCTTTGGAGCAAGCCATTTTCCTGCACACACAGGTCGTGGTGGCTGATGGGCCTTGCATGGGGGGCCAGCGAGCCAGAGCGAGCACCCCACAGAGCTGGGGGCCCGCGTCCTCCAGCACTTGTCCTGCCTCCTCACATGGAGCAGTAACTCCCCGCAGTTCAGCGAGGCCGGTCTCTTGCTAAACATCCTTGACATTTGATTTGAGGAATAAAGGTCAGGCTCCTCAGAGAATGGTAATGTGGGTTTAATGAACAAAACCTGTCAGAGTCTGTGTTGCTGCAGACTTTTTGGAAGGTAATGGAGTCTGGGGAGTTGTGCTGCCTGCCCTGGCAGCAATGGTCTCGGCTGCCTGCGTCCTGATCTTTGCACATCCTCGTGCAGCCAGCGCCACCGCAGCTGGTGGGGACGTGCCTGTGGTATGGCAGAGACGTGGGGCCTGGCCCAGCTCCTCCAGGTCCCTGCTAGAGGGGAGCAGGCTCCCTCTGCATCTTTATTCCCCTCTTAAGGTCTCCTCCTCTCCCTGAGCGATCCAGGAGAGCAGAGAAACCTTCTTCTCCTGGAGCTCATCCTACAGCGCTCGTCAGCCTGTGGACAGTGGAGCAGTGAGGGCACAGGACAGCCCAGCCCTGGTGCTGCCCAGTTCTTTGTGCCTCGAGCGTGGTCCAGTTTCTGTGGCAGCATCACTGGCAGCTCTTGTCTGTCATGTCAGTGGTACCTCAGTCCTACTCCAGCTATTGCATCCAAATTTCTTGTACAATATGAGGAAGTTTCGCTCTGAAACTCTTTTCTTGGCACCATATGAAGTCAAAAAAGTCTTTCAAAACAGAGGTGAGACATATCCAAACAAAATATTCTAGCATTTCCAAAATGAGAAACTGAATTAAATTGGGCCACTTTTTGTCAAGTTCAGCACAAATTCCAGGATTGTTCATGTCTTGCCTCTTTTCAGTCTTTTTTCCCTGTTTGTTGGGAGTGTTTTGCCAGCTCCCTGCAGATCCCCTTACCCCTGTGTACCCATCTCCCTCCCCCATTCCTGGGAGCTGTTCTCCTTTGTCTCCCTTGTTGATGGACATAAGCCTTGCTTTTGTGTCTAATAATTTGCATCCCACTGCAATTTCATGCTTTTACACTCACAACGTAAACAGAAAATACAACTCTTTTCACATATAAAATTGCAGATACATGGCAAAACCATGACGAATTTCGTATTTGCAATGAAATACTCTCATTTATAGATGTGCATGTTTTCTGGTCACAAAATGCTTAAACATTGAACATCTCTTGAAACTAAACAATCTCTTTCAAGCTAATTTAGGAGCCATCAGCAGCTCTCAGCTTTCCATAGCTGGAAATCACTGCTGATGTATCTTCCCTCCTCTGCTTTACTTTCTTATTCAAGGGTGACTGCCAGATACCGTGTTTACCTCTGCAAGATAGCAGAGTCAGTCAGCTCCCTATGGCCTATGCATTAAGGTTTTCTTCCTCTCTACTTGTGGCATTACACTTAAAAATCTACTCTAAAAGTACGCTGATACTCAAAGTCAAGTGCTTCAAATGTTGGAAGTACCAAAATTAAGGCTGTCCTCAGCTTCAGCCTCTTGAGCAGGATCATTACAATGCAGTCTTTAATTACATGATCATATACTAGTTTTTCCACAGAATCCCTAACTCATTCCATGCCTGGGTAATCATTCAATATTCCTCTTAATCCTCCCCATTCAATGTGTGCCGCAGGCTTTATTTGCTGCACACCATCCAAACCCTCTGTTGACTACACAATTATTCATTTCCTCTTGGGTGTTTCTCTGGTGCTTTCATTGGGGTCTATGAACACTTCTCAATCGCTAACGAATTTATTTCCACAAAACACCTATGTAATGACCTTGCACTTTCTCCTTTGAGAACTGAGGCAGAAAGATGAGCACCAGTATGAGAGAGAGTCTGAGTTTGGGGGTTTTCATGCTGTCCCACACAGCAGGCCCTGGTGCTTGATTTTCTGTGGACTTAGCGTTTCTTTACATATCAGCTGTTCAAAGCATAGCTCCTGTTGGCTCCTGTTTCGAGTGCTCAGCACTTCTGCAAACCTGACCCTAAGGATCTCCCACTGGGGACTCTGGAAATGAGAAAGGCATAATTAAGCTCACCTCTAAATTCTGGAGGAAATGCAAGGGTAGGAAGGAATACTCATGAGAGTGCACTTTCTTCTTGTGCAAGCCCTCACTTTGTTCAGTAAAGCTTTTCTGGTTTTACCAGGGAATGAGGGATACTGCTTTGTTATACAGTCCCCAGAGGAACTCAACCTGCACAGAGTCTGAATAAGAACGCAACATGACTGTGTGATTAAAAACAGTAAAAAAAGCCACAGACTTTCTTGCCTTATTCCTCACCATCCCCCTCTTAGCCCGTCTCTGCCTTTAGATACTTCCTAATCCCCCTTGAGAATGGCTTCATCCTTGCGTGCCAGTTCTTGTGCACCTCTTCCAGCAGTCCTCTCAGTTCAAAGCAGTCCACTCACTCTTCCTCGCTCCCAGGAGCACTCTTGTGGTCTGGAGACTCTGCTCCAACAGTCGCTCTTAGGAAGGAGCGAAGGAGCAGGGGGTCTGGTATGATGGACAATTTTCATCCTTACCCACGGAGATAAGAAAAACCATCCCAAGCCAGACATGTGGGAACTGGTTTAACATCGCTCCTCTTCTGCCCCTTCCTCTGGGACCAGGGGGTCCAGCCTGAGATCAGACATCCCATGTCACACCAGAAACCTAACAGGACAGCAGCAGCATCTGTCCCCAGCCAGCATATATCTTGAATGCCCCGGCCACCAGCTGCTGACCAAGCAGAGGCCGAGCTGATGTAGCGGCAGGGGTGTCGGGGGCCATGGCGCTGCGGAGAGCAGACGGATCAGGAATAAGCTCAAGGCCACAAGGCAAAGGCAGAAAGATGCTGCCAGGGTCCATGGGATGGTGTGCAGGGGCACAGTCCTGGCTGCCCTTGTGACACCTGTGATCCCAAATTTGCCATCATGGAGGCAACTTGATCCCATCCCCATGTTGTGGAGAAATCCTCCCAGCTCTGCCTCAGCTCCTGCTTTTCCCAGAATCATTCACTGTGCTCTTTCCACACTTGGTCAGATGCAGGTGCAAGTGCCGGAGGTGCCTGCAGGAACTGAGTTACCAACCTCACTGCCCGGTACCCGGGCTTCAGCTATGAGTGAGAGCTAAAGCAATGGTTTAAAACACTAAGATTTAACCCAAGTTGCTGCACTTCCATCTCATGATGGAACTTGGCATGGTGTATATCCCATTTTTATTTCCCAGCTGCTAAAAGCACCTGGCACCTGTGGCAGTTTGTGGTGCCAGGACTCAGGGTTTTAGGAAGAAACCAAAAGGGCATTTGAGAGCTGGTTATCCCCCTGCACAGACAACCTGCTGTGTGCCTGCAGTCGGGAGCTCTGCAGGGATGGGGATGCGCTCTGGGAGCCCAACATCGATCCCACGTGTAACAGCAGCAGCCCTCCCACCCTGTGCTTTGCACAGATCCTTCTCTTCCCCAGTTGAAGGGATCCCCAGAGACGGGCAAGCAGCCGTCTGTCCCTTTCCATGTTGTCCAAGCAGCCTGCAACTCTGCTTCTCTGTTTAGAAAAGGTTTCGTTTTCACCTTCCCAAACATATTTTCCCTGTCAATGCAAAGACAACACAGTCTGGTAAAACAGCTGCCTGAGCCTCCCAGGTTACTATGTTCTCGGTATTCAAAAGCCGTTTTCTGAGGGACTGGCAGGGCAGTGGCTAGCCCCACGCAGTCCAGACTGACACTCCAGCTTGCCCCTGGAGAGGCACAACATGATCCCACTTCCAGACACCCTTTTCTTGAGATGCTTCTCTCCAGACAACGTGGACCAGCAGCTCGTACAGCACTGACCCATCTGCTTTTCAAAGTGGATAACTGTGCTACATTGCTCTGTACTCAAGCAAATATTTGCCTTTGCTGGCTTTCTTGGGCACACCACCTCACAGAGGGTGGATATGGAGAGATGCAGCCCTGAGGGCACCCAGTTAGTGTTGAGGTCAGTCAGCTGGACCAGTCCAAAAAGACGTGAGAGGAGAGACATTGTGATCTGCTGGCCTGAAATACCGCGTTTGTGGGAGCTCTTCTTATGAGGAGCCCTAGGACAGGTGCTGTAGGGTACCCAAGGGCCCGTCAAGCTCAATCCACAGTGAGCTCAGCCCAGGCTGGAAATGGTGCTGCCTGCCCATCCTGCATGGCTCCTCGGCTTTCACAGATTCGGCAGGTGCTGGTTGCTATTCACCTCCCCAAAGCCATGCGGACCGTGTCTGTACGTTGCCGTTTCTGTGGCCAGACCTCAGCCGAGGCACGCCGGTGTGTGGCTCTGCGACGAGAGCGGCACTTCAAGGGGCGCAGTGGTGGCCAGGGAGGCTGGCTGGCCTCGAGAAGCTTTTCCCAAACTGTTCAGGCTCTGACTCTTCCCACTTGCACCTCCACAGGCAAAAGGTGTGTGTGCGTGCATGCTAAATTCAGGGATCCAGTTAGGATTGGGAGGATTAAAGTGCCTGGAGAAAATGAACTTGTTTGCTCATTCAGGAGGGAACTGGGCTGCTTGTACCGAGACACCAGCACACTGCACTACAGAAAGCTTAAGCGGTAACGGAGAAGAAACACAGTATTTTAGAGAGTGTCATAGGGGAATAACGTCTGAAGCTAACTGTGCAGTCTCGTAGCTTGTATCAAACCTTCAAACAAACCATTCGCTGGAATGCAAAGAATCCCTTTCCCCACCTGTGAAGAACTGCAACATGCTTCACGGTCAAAGAAGACTCGAACCAAAATGAAACAGATGAATTAGAAAATCACTACGATTTTGGGGAGAGTTTAAATGATTCATTAAAGGATTTGTTACCGCAGGGTATGCAAGACAAAACAAGAGTTGTTGTCTGAGTTGGGCTGACTTGTGAGAATGCACATGGAATTGCTGTATCTGTGACACGCTGCTGCAGATGCTGGAGAGCTGAAACCACATTATGTGGCCCGCACAGCAAATTAAATGAATGGTCAAGCAAAAAGGCACAGCATGGGAAACAGTCAAAGACTGTATGCAATAGCCCCATGCTGCAAATGATTCTCAGTTCAGGAACAAATCCTTCAGCTAGAGCAACAAATTGGGGTAAATGCAGAGCTAATGTGCTCATCAGAGTAAAAGCAAAACTTACCTTCACCACTGCAGATAAAAAGATGAAGCCCACTGAGAACGTGGTAGCACCTATGAAACCGTTTAATTAGGTTAAAGGAAACAATGAGTGAGTTTCGTGTTTCTTCACAAGCGAAGGATTTTGTACATGGCCTGCGGGGTCTCTCATTTCACAGCAGGATTACCAGAAGCTACTCACAGCGCTGAAACACTAGCAAGTCTTGGTTGTAAAATAAACAAGTACAAAAGGTACTCTTGCTCCCCTGTGCTTTAAAGTGACAATAGCACAGGTGCTCTCTTGAGGAATCCCTGGTCTGCTGACGCTCAGAGGGAGGGTCTGTGTTTATTGCGGAGGGTGGATGAGACACCATTTGCATTTTAGCAAATGGAGGACTCCAGCCCTGCAATGGGTCAGGCTCCTGAGGTGGGACGCTAGTGGTGGGATGCGGTTCCCAAATGAAACCCTAAATGTAGGTGTCTTTTCGTCAGGGTCTTCGTGTGCAGTGGCTGCCCAAGGCCCCACCACATGCCCTGCAGATCCAGGTCTCCATTTGGTGCCAGCTGTGAACCTGGGGCATCTGCATGGCACCTGCACGTGCAGCCTGCAGACCTGTGGGAGACCCAGATCCTTCTGGGGACACAGCTGGAAGCCCAGTGGGACCCCCGGAGCACTTGACATGATACTGGACACCTGTCTGTGAACACCAGCCCCCCAGTGATGGTAATGGAAGCTCAGGTTGCCAGCATGCATGGAAGCAACAAGGTCTCAGTGCTCGAATCTCAAGTGAGTCTTGCCTGGATGTCTTCCAGGAAGGTACCAGAACCTCTGACACACACAAAGCATTGGGTGGGATGAGTTGATCAAATATAGTTCTGTCCGTCTAGACATCTCCACCTGAGCAGGCTGTCCAGGTGCCCTGGAAGTCGAAGCAGGGAGATGGACCTGCTGGAGCACACTCAGCTTGTTCTGGAAGGAAATTTTCATGGCAGCCTGAGAGGCTAGCTTAGCTTCAGGCTTCGATGAACAGATGTGTGAAGCGGAGTGAGAATAATCTCATTTTTTGCGCAGTTTATTCAGGATGTGCTGTATTGCATGGCGGAAACAGGGCTGGGATCGTGCAGGACTGCAACTATTTTCAGGACCAGCTACAGGGAACAGGGAGAAGAAACACAGCTTTCCAGATCTGTAATGATTTCCCAGGTAGAATTAAGCAATAATAACAGATAATTGGCCAGGCTGCTTGCCTAGAAGAGAAAATGTATTGACCTTGCTAGCTGACAGAATGCCTTTGTACAGCTGGAATTAGTTAAATGCTGCTAATAGACAGAGATTGGAGACAGACACGGAAGTGGCTTCAGAATCACTACTCCATGCTCACTAAAATATCACAGGGTAGTGTTTGAAAGAGTGTCCTCTGAGGCACCAGGGTCATGGGCCGGGAATAGCATCCTGGCCGTTGGTGTTACATGGAGGATGCAGTGACTGGGAAGTCAGACAGACACTGACCAAGGCTGCATCTTCCCTTGAGCTGGGATGGCAGCACTGCAGCCGCCCAAGGCAGCTCTCAAAGGACTCGGCAAAAATGATGTTGAGCATTGCCAGTGCCTGCTTATCACTCACCTCCTCAGTGGAGGCTTGCTCCCCAAAAACCTGGTATCCTGAAATGCTTTAAATCAACCCCATAGCAACTAAATGTAATGCTCTGTTTCTGAAGATACAAATCTGGGAACCATAGGGAGAGCATCGATACATGCATGGTGCTGCACATCAGTACAGGGTAGCAGTGCTCCTTTAACAATCTGGGATAAGGATGCATTGCTGCTGCTTGGACTGCTGGACTGGTATTCCCAGCCGTGTCCTTCATCCCTAAGTTGGACAGTCAAGGTAGAGGGATGGGATCTAGAGCCAGGCTGCAGAAAGAAGCTGAATGAAATGGGCGTGGGGAGCCTGGACAACTGTGCTGGTGATGTGAGAGGAAGGAGGAACCTGCCTCACCCCATGCTCAGATCAACTCCCTTCACTGCTGCAGGCATTATGAAGGCACATCTGAGAACAATTGTGCTGAAAACATGAGATAACATTTTCAGACGTCCTCATCTTGCCTATGAATTTGGAAGGAGATGTGTATAACCTGCAGTTTTCATTGTTGTACGGTGCCTCACATCTGTAGGTGAACAGCATCTCTAAGTAGATTCTGTGTCCGGCTCCTGCTGGTGTCCTTCATGTGTGCAAGATGTCAGGTCAGGACAAAGGGAGGCTGGGAAGCTGAGAGGCTTCAGCCCCTCTTCTGGTGAGGGGGGCACCAAATCTTAGAGCTAAACATCAATCCTTACCTCAGGATGAGAAACTGGAGTGATAACTGGCTTTTCAAGCTTTCCATCTTCCCCCCAAATTGCCAGGATCCTGTTTTGGAAATGGCCAGCTGCAGCTGTCAGATGTCTGCTGCAGGCAGGGAGTGCTAAATGAAGCATGGAGACCATCTCCACAAGTGTGGGAAGTTATTCAGATTTAACTATTTGCTGCAGAGAAACACCAGTACCCATGAGGACATCACTGGACCATGAGCCATTCGCATACACCACGCAGCGTGAATCTTTCCCAGGTAGCTTCCTGGGAAAAGGTCATGAGCTTCTCCTCCACATACGTCCCCATGCATACCTTGGCACAGACTTCCACTTTCTTGTGGGTTGGTTAAGTGTTCCTGTGGTACCTGTCTTCGTTAGAGTGATGAACTGCTTCTGCAAGTGGGCTTGCAGATTTGGTGCCAAGGTGTTCAAAGCTTCCACACACTGGTGGGATGTGGAGAAGTTGTTTCCTGCTTTAGTGGAGCTGCAACCTCTGGCTACATTCGAAGGTTACTGAATTTGTGAATAACGGTGTTCTGTGGCTATGCCACCTTGGTTTTATGTTCTGTGACTGTTTTTTTCCTCCTTTTAAACATTGTATAACTGAAGGGGTGATGATTCCAAGAGCAGTGCTGGTGGGTGAAAGAGACAGCAGGAATTTCGCGAGGCAGTGAGGTGGCATCAGCAGGTGAAATTCACCCACTGCAGAGCCTCCTCGGTGCTGCACGCTCCCACTGAAAGCGTAGCGACAAGGTGACACACGTGCCCACTATCACAGCCCACTCGCCATCCTGGCTGTGCTCATCTCAGCACCGCTTCCTTTACCCGTGCCTGCCACCAGAGACAGACCCTGCCTGAGGACAGTCGCCAGCGCACTCAGATGGGATTGCCCTGAAATAACCAGCTTTCAAAGATCTCAGAAAGATGGCAACGAAGTGAAATGCGCAGTTGGGAGGCCCTTGTATAGCGATCTTTCATTTGCAGTGTAGGCCCCCTGCCCACCCCCGCATTTCTCATGGGGGGAACGAAATCAAAGCCAGACCGAGAACAGCAGAAGAGGAGGGCTCGGTGAATCAGTGCAGCTCCGTGGGTGTTTGCTTGGGCCCCCATGCATATGGCAGCAGGTTTGAGTCCCACCCCAAGCTGTGGGCCCATGGCCAAGGCAGAGGCTGAGTTGAGGTTGCTCTCCCATACGTTATATTTTAATCTAGGGTCTTGCAGTTCATCCCTGAGAGGTGTCTAAGCCGTGGCTTCATGCTGCTCTGCAATGCTGGGACCGCTGACTATCAGAGATGCTGCAGACTGCTCTCAAGGACTTTCCTGTTGGTCCAGGTCACCGACAGGGAGCACTGCGAGGCCAGGGTTGGCTCAGAGACCTTGGAAGCGTGTGCCTTGCCGACAATGACTTTGAGGCGTGACAGGGATTTAGGAATAAATCGATTACTGGATTAAAATAATCAAGGAAACTGTTTGAAATGAGCTTTAGAAAACCGAAGTGTTAGTAAATTCACTGCAGAGAGCTGTGGGACAGTGATGCATCCTTCCCGGTTTTGCCTCTATCTGCAAAGTATAAGATAGGCAGAGACTTTGCTGTTCACACTGCTTTGCTGTCCTGCTGCCCACCTAGCTACTGCAGAGCCTGAAGTGTTCACCTCCCCTCTTGCCATGGTGGAGGGGCTGAGTTTGCAGTAAACCAGAAGAACATGAGCTTGAAATGGTCTTAAGAAGTGCCTGGATCTCCAACAGCTCTTTCGGAGTGGGTTTTAGTTATATTGAGCAAAGTGGTATGGAGTGAAGTTGATCGCAGAGCTTAACTCCTGCAGCATTTGGTATCTCCTCAAAGCTTCCCTGAAACCCCAGCTGTAGCCCAGGCTGCCTGGGGTGCACTTTGCAGATTGTCCTGCTTTGGATTGCAAAGAAAAACCGGCACAGGCATCCACAGAGACCCATGGCCATGAGCCAGCTGCTGTCACCTGCCCATACATTCCAAGCTGCTCCTCAGAGAGCTGTCGGTCCACCTGCTCTGGGGAAAGCGGAGGAGCAGAAGGGTGCAGGTATGTCCCTGAACCTCCACATCCCAGGTGAGACCTTTCGGCAATGTGTCTTGTCTTCAGTGCCAAGCCCCAGCAGAGCTTATTTAGACTGGGACAGGAGAGCTGAGGGGGATCTCGGTAGACGTGCACTATGCCCTGAGTATTTGCAGAGGGTTTGTCCTGTCCCAGGAGGCAGGGCTGCTCCCTGGCACCTCCATACCACATCATGGGGACAGCCCTGTCACTAATGGGTCTCATTAGCAGGACGGTGCCAATGAGGCTAGTCTGGATGTGAGAAATGTCCCTGGGCAAATAGCTGAAATGGCTGAAATAGCTGAAATGGCTGGAGAGAGGGCAAAGGGAGGAGAAAGTCCCAGTGTTGAGCCTTAAGAGGACCATGAGCAGCTCCCAGCAGCACAGGGGAAGGATCAGTAGGGAGAGAAGGGGAGAGAGGGGAAGAGGAGCTTGGTCACTGTAGTAGCTGATGAGGGACAGGGAGGAAGTCAGGAGGAGACCATGTGTGATGTGGTCGGGATGAGAAGGGGGTGGTGGGGAGATGAGTGAAAAGATGTGGGAGGTGGTAGTGCTGAGACAGGTAGGTTTGTGACCCATCTGGCTGGTAGAAAGGGGCATAGGTTGATTTCTAGAGGTTCTCACCAAAAGCTTAAATAGCACTGACTGAAGCTCCCACTTGGAAAGCCAGGAAACAGATTTTCTTGTCTGAGCTCTTGAGAGTGAGTAAACACTTCTGTGATCGATGGTGTCTGCTTTGTCTGCCTGTCTGCAGTTTTCTACACCTGTATGTCATATTCCTCTCCAAAGTGGTGGCTGGAGCACCACAAGAAGCGACTTTTTGACTGTGCCAGTTGCTGCATGCAGGCAAGAGTAGAGCCTCTAGAGCGCAGAGCTTGGGAGACACGGGACAGAGATGAAGCACAGAGAAGAGAACAAGAGCAAGGTTAGCAAAGAGCTTGCAGCTCCACAGAGCCTGGGAGGCTGCTGGGAAGAGCCAGGAAAAGAAACAAGGGACTGTGGGGCGTTGGCGACCCTGCAGAGGAGGACCGTGTTGGGCTGAGAGCAGATTGGTGGAGGGACCACCTGCAAGGCACGGGGAGGTCTCACTTCAACCCCTTTCTACTTCCTTGTGCTGAGTTTTCTCAGTTTGCAAACATTTCCTATTATTTCCGGATGCAGGTTAGTGGTGCAGGAATCCTCTGCTCCAAACCACTGTCTTCTGCCATCGGCATGGGTAGGTGGGCACTGCTGCGGATCAATCATCAGCTCTTTAATCCTCCTTAGGGCCAGTCTGGATTTGGGAGCACAGACAGATCTTTCCTGGTAGAATCAGAAATGCAGGGAGCGTGCTGCAAAGACAGGATTATTGGGTGTCTGCCAGTGTAGCGGTGTGCCGTGACGGGGTTCCCGGGGACCTGCGGGGAGCAGACTGTTGGGATGCAGTGGGCCATCCTGTGGAACTTGTGACAATTGTCAAGTATCCCCATGAATGCTCACAGTCATTTCAATAGCTTTCTTAGTGGCTGGGATTCCCCAGGTGCATAAACCAGTCAAGAACTTCCTGCCAAAACAGGTTTCATTAGAAAAATGCTGGCTTGTAACCAACATGTGTCATAACAGTTTTAACAAATTAATGATAGTGATTAGAAAAAAAACCCATAATAATCATGTATCTTGGGTCTGGGGTGGAACTCATCATGCAGGATTACCAGGACAGCTATGCTGGAAAGAAATATTTTAAAATATGTGAGCATCTTAGATCTGAATCTCTTCATTGCTTCAGAGGCAGCTTTTTGAAGAATACCCTCTGGGGTTCCTATTTGGAAACTGGCTATTTTTCAGTTCTTTATTTTTCCATTTTTTTGACTCTCAAAAACTTTCCATGGGTTGCCTCAGCTTTTTGGACTGATTTCCAAACTGCACCTTTGAGGTTTGCAGTGTCTTCTGGTCAGCCCTTTTCATGGGGCATCCCTGTGTGCCATGTGGGTCATGGCTGGGGCTGTCCCAGGGTCCTGTCTCAGGCGTGCTGGTGGGGTGGCACATGCTGGGGCATGGACATCTGGAAATGCAGGTGTGTGGAGCAGCTGGAGGATCCCACTGGTGTGAAGGTGTGGAGGGCAGGGCTGAGAAAATTTACATTTTAAAGTATGGTATGGTTCCTGGACTTGTGTCAGTCCTAGTAGCCTCCTTCAGCTTCTGCTCCACTCAGGTCACAGACTGTGTTCCACTCAGGTGACAGTGATGTCTCTGCTGATGGGATGTTTCTGAGCAGCCCTGTGTTATCATTGTGGCCTGGATAAGAACAGAGGGCACATCATAATTTCCATTTCTTGTGCTGTGCGGAAGGGTTGGTGAGCACCAAGGAGGCTGGACTTTGAGACATAGAAAGAAAGCATTGATATTTGAAAAGGGAAGACTGCTGGGGTGGGTTGATGCTTCCACCATGGATAAACTTGGCTTTTCCCTTCAGTCTGTCCATGACCCCAGCTTCTGGGCTGGTCAAGGGGAATGAGAGGTCTTTGTATTTCGCCTTTCTGCTGAGCTGTAGCAGGAGATACCCTCTATTTGTGACCCTGGGAGTTGGAGAGGGGAAGGCTCAATTTTGCCAGGCCTTTCCCACCTTTCCCTGATGAAGGGGATGCTGCAGCCTGGGGCTGGGCAGGACACGCCTCAGGTCACACTAGTGTGCCTTTCCAACTACTTCTGCTGATGGTCAAGCCCAGAGTGTGCAAAGGGCTGTCCACTGCTCCATCGGGACAGCAGGTGTTTGCACTGTGGAGGGCAGCCCAGGCTCTGGATCCCTGCAAATCCCAGGGGTTCACGTTGCAGGTGATATTGGGTTCCTTCCTGGATGGACACCAAGGCCATCTTCTCTGTCCACTGAACTTGCTGCTGGGGCAGGCAGCACATCTGGAGGCAGGGAGGCTGGGCACATGTCTGCTGCAAGATTGTATGGGGTCAATCACAGCAAAGAACCCACATTGTCTTCTCACGGGTGCCTCAGTATGCAGCACAAGCCTATGCCTGAGCATAGGTTTACTTGGACACACTGCACATCTGGGCTAAACTGTGGGTCAGCTTCATCTTTCCACCCCTGTGCCAAGCCCCAGTGAACTGGGTAGATGCTTCTTTGAGAGTTCCCAACAACCTGGTCTGGCTGCTGTCCTAGGGCATAAGTTCAGATACAGGTCCACCTACTGTCCTGCAAATCTGCCCAGCGTCCATCATGCCAAGGTGCAGATGATCAGAAGTCTCTGAACAGCTGGAGAGCCAGCATTGTATGTAGTGGTACACATCTGACCCTGAGGTTTTAAAAGTGCACAAGGGCACTAGTTAAACTTGCATCCCTGTTGGGTAAAGCTCCAGCAGAAAATTCTGCTTTGAGCTCTGAGCTCTTCCCTGTCCAGCTCAGTCTCTGGAGACTCAGTCTCTGCAGAGCATAGTTCCTGCAAGGGTTCAAATTCCCAGGTACTTACTACCCTTATCCTCCTGCTCTCCTCTTGGATGCCTGTTTTGCTGGTTTGCTGCTGAGATTTACAGCCTCTCCCTCCATCCCAGTAATCAGTGTATGCTTGCAGCTCCTCTCTGCCTGGCTGCTTCACCCCCACGGCTCCTGCGTGCAACTCACGTCCCTGGTTTAAATCTCCCTTTAAGCACACACCTGTTTTCTATTGCTGTTGCGGCATGATTTTAACTGTGTATGTATTACATGTCTTTAAAATTTATGCAATTCATTTTTTTATGTGCAGAGCTTTGCGATAAGCTATGAAAGGTATGCTATAAAAATGTGTAATTGCACTGTATATTTTTTTCTCGACACATGGCAAAAATGTATTTATTTTTTTTTTTTGAGGGAAATATGTGTTGGGGGAAGGGAGGAAGAAGAGGGGAAAAGCAGCAACAATCAATTCAGCAGAGACAGAGTGCAGAGCTGTCCTGTTATGCATTCACCCCAGGTGTTGCAGGAGAAGGGTTTGCAGGCAGCCGGGCGCGGGAGGACTGCTTGCTCTACAGAGCATCTCCAGTGGCAGCGAGCCGTGAGCTGACACTTCAGTGACTGACCCTCTGCTTCGCCTCTTGTTAGTGCCCCAGCTTGCTCCCCAGTAAATCACTTACCCGTGTGCTTCCTCATCCCAAAAAGGCAGAGGTAAGAGCTTAGCGCAGTGTTTAATTGGACTACAAAGAAGCAGCTTTGCACGCTGTATTTCTCTGCCTGACCGGTGAGTGGTTAGGAAGTGCTGCGCGGGGCTGGGGGGAGAGGGATGGCAGGGGGCGGCCAAGCTGGGGGTTGTATGGACATGCTCCAAGCTGGTGTGGAGAAGTGGAGCATCAGGTGAAGGAGTGGAAGTTGCTGTGGTCTGCAGGGACAGTGGGAAACTCCCTGTTCACCTCTCCTCACCTGCCTATGAAGTGCTCAGCTCCGTAAATAGGAGTCCATGGAGCAGTGCTGCTGTAAAAGGTCTTTAGACCCATTCCTGGTGAGGATGCTGTTGCAGAAATCGGCAGGATCAGCCTGGCCATCATTCCCACATTCCTCCCCCAGAAAGCAAGGCTCCCCTGAGCTCGGGGCGTCCCCTCGCAGGATGGGCAGCACGCAGCACGACAGGCACTGCGGCAGGTCATCCTGATCACATCCTTCTGCCTACCTCGTGACCGGGTGACCAAAAGGTGACATAGGAGTGGCATGACGCTTGGAGGTTTAAATTTCTCAGGTGAAGTGCAGATTATTGGTCCAAGAGCTGGGGCAACTGACACCTCTTCATTTCCTGCTTGCCCCAAAGCTGTGATGTCCCAAGCACCGGATTGTCTCTGGGCTGTCAGATACATGGATATCTTCCAACACGGGGAGGGGGAGGAGAAGATCAATCATTAACAGCGCATTTTGCTGACTGCTACCAGCAGATGGTACTGGCAATTTTCACTTCTCTGCCTGCTTTAACATATTGAATTACAAACCAAACAAAACAAAACATAACCCTCTCTAAACAAACAAACACCAACAGCCAAACAACCTCTGAAGGATAGGTGAAATGTCTCAGCAACGGGCATCTGCTGTGGCTTGTCACAGTGAGAATCAGTGACTTTCCCGCTCCCACAAGCTCCCCGTACCACCACGGGCATGTGCTGTCTTGTCCAGTTTGGGCTCTCAGTTGAGAGAAAACTCAGCCGCTTTCCAGGCAGTAGCAGCTTTTGGGAGAGATGCTGTGACTCACAAATGTTGCTGTCATCGTAGCTCACAGGAATTGGGGAGTATGCCTGTAGATGGCTGAGAAACCCATTGACCCTCCATCTTCTCTGCTTCTGCTCTGCTCTTCTATATGCAACCAGGGAGCATCCTTACTGGGAGCTCATCCACCCCACATGGTTCCTACTCATTGCTCCTTCTGTTTAAGCAGGAAAAAGATAAGAATCACAAGAGACAGAGCGACCTGCAGAACATCCATCCCTCATGACTACCACCTCCCAGGACCCGCCCCAAGGATGCTGCTCTTGTAACCCCTGCCCACCCCCTGGCTCCAGAGCCAGGCTGCATCGCTTCCCCATTCCCCCGGCACGCCAGGTCCAGGGGAGGGTGCCACAATGAGCAACAATGAGAACCCTTTTGTTCCTGCCTCGGGGACAGGGCTGGTAGCTGTGGGGGGAGATGGAGCAGAGAGCCAGGCAGTAAGGCGGTGCTGGGCACCGTCGTGCCACCACGTGGTAAAACATTTTCATTTTTTTCAAGGACAAGAAACATTTGGCCTCTCAGAGAGGTGGTTGAGGAAAGCATGAGCTCTAAAAGCCAGGCCTGTGCTGGAAGACCAGGAATGAGAGGAAATATTTACAAAGCAGCCAGCTTTCTCACTGGGGCCGCCTGTGTTATCCAAAGTGCACTCAGAATGCGTATGGGAAGGAAAGATTTGGTCAGCTCAGATTAGAATGGACCCTTGCACAGATTGCTGATGGACAATACCTCTTTGTTTTGGAGAGGTTACCTGGGCTCAGCCCAACCACACCAGCGTTCAAGGGATGGCAGGCTGGGAACTGTGCAAACGCCCAGAGCTGGAGAAGAAACCAGGTTGTGCTCTGGCCACACACCCTTTCTTGGTGGTTGTGGGCCTCACACTGCTTTACTTGGCCCGTTCTCCAGTGCACTTCTTAAAGAGCAGCAATTGCTGTGAGTGTGACAGGACCATCAATGGGA
This sequence comes from Burhinus bistriatus, assembly GCA_013397275.1. NCBI lineage: Eukaryota > Metazoa > Chordata > Aves > Charadriiformes > Burhinidae > Burhinus > Burhinus bistriatus. The sequence goes on along the minus strand of VYXH01011730.1, from coordinate 167,714 downwards.
TGTCCACCCCTCTGGGGCTGGGAGGTAGCATACCCACAGGGAGAGAAGACATATTGGTATGTTCCAGATCCATGTCCTTCATAGACAGCCTCAGGGCACCAGAAACCACTTGTACCCTGGCATATTTGTTTCCATCACTGAAAGCAGCTGTTTATACTTTCAGCGTTGCTCTAGGAAGCCTTCAAATTTCAGCCTCACCCTGGCACCTGTGTCCAGTCTCCCTTGACCAGCTGTACCATCTGGGCTCTGATCTCCAAAAGATGTCTCTGTCACAGTGACCTTTCCAAAGCCCCAGGACAGTCTCGCCACAAAGGCAGGAGAGGCCAGGACTTCTGCTTCAGGCAACAGCCTCATCTCTAGTGTCATCATCTCCTGAGCTTGCAGAAGTGCTGCTTGGATGCCGGTACAAGTGGTGCAAGCCACGCCATGGGTCCTTTTGAGGTACGTGTGGGTGAGGAGGTAGACCTGGCTACAGCTCTGGGGGAGTTGTGGGGGTCTGTAGAGGGTGGGTGGTCCTCAGCTTTCCTGCTGCTGTACCAGCTGGGACAATCTCAGGACGGTCAGGGGGCATGTGGGGAATTGCATGCCATGGCCAGTCTTCGTGCTTGGCCTGGGGGCTCTGCTGGGTGGCTGTAAGAAGCCAGAGGAGACAGCCCTGCTGTGACCTGCGCACATGACACCAGAAGTGCCGAGGCAAGCAGACACCTGGCAGCAAAAGACCTAAAATGACCTGCTGTGCAAAGAAGGCTGCTGGGCTACTTCCCACAGAAAGCACTGTGCTTTCCCTGGCATAAAGCCTTCCCCATCACCGCTCCTAGCTTGTCCTTGTGCTCTGCAAAGTGACGTGGTGAGGGGATATGGACCATTGCCTGCTGCAGCCAGGTTCGAGATCCAGGGAATAAGGCAGCAGGGTGTGCCTGTTCTCGTTGCAGAACTATCCCTTCTCAGTGCATAACACCACAGGCATCACCCCTTCTGCTGTCCAAAATCACTCAGAAATTACCAACCAGCAGCTTCCTGCTTGCCCCACTGTTCCCCTTAGCCGTCCTCGCATTTCACCAGCGGTGTACAGTGAGCAGAAAAACCCTTCACTCCCTTCCAGGCAGATTTCCTTGATGATGTGCATCCCTCGAGAAAGGTTGCAAAGACTTCTGAAGGCGTAAGGCCAGCCTGGAGACAAGGATGTTTTATTTTCTCTCTGCTGCATTCCCTAGGAGGACTTCATTGCTTTTCACTCGTGCTTCACTCTGTTAGATCTTGCTGAAAAACTTCAACTAGCAAGATGCAGCTTGATTAATTGTTCATAGGGATGGTCCCTGTATGGTTCCTATCTACAATATATGAGCTGTGCCTTCCCTATTTGTGGAATAAATGCAACCTAGCAACAACTTATAGAAGTGGGAATTTCCCCCAAGTAATAGTAGCAATACAGTGAGCAATAACATGCATTAGAAAAAAAAAAAGTTCAAAGCTATTAGCCAATTTTAGCTGCATGAAATTTTGGTCATAGAGCTCTTCACTTCTGGTAATATCTTCTCCAAAGTGCAATAGAGCTGTGATTGCCTTCTACTTTCTCCATGTGTAGAAGATTACTTCTTCAGGAAAAGAGGTAATGGGCATTTTAATATCTATTGTGTTGCACAGGCAAACAACTTGCGAAGCTTTGAACTGTCCTGACAGTTGCGATCAACAATAAAAGGGAAAGCTCCACTTGGTCCAAATATGTGCACTGTTGCTTGTAACATCTCTGCCATGTTAATATTCCTTTGCTGATTTATCTTCTGATCCAGCCTGGGGCCTAGGACCTACTGGTCACATGCCAACAGACAGCTCCCATTTGTTTCCCCACCGGAAGCTGAACCCTCTAATCCTTAAATAAAATGCAAAGAAAAAATCCTCCAGAAGCTGCCAAAGCCATCGCTGAGGCAAGTCAGCATCAACTCTAAATGGAGGGGAGGGGTGAAGTGGTGGGTGGCAAGTGGTTCATGCACTGGTCTCCAGGACTGGCCATGGGACTCCTGCTCTCTCGGGTCCAGCACGCACCGCTGCCTCTGTGCCATACGTGCAGCTGAGTGCCCTGCAGCACCCCGCCTGGATTGCCTCTGTGCCATACACAACGTGAACCTGGGTCGGAACTTGTCCCTGCTGTCAAAGACACCCAGTCTTTGTATCCAAAAAGAGCACAGACCCTGTCCTCTGGAATCCCTCATTTTGCCTGTCTTTTCTCATTCCCTATTTTAAGAAAATATGGTAGCACTCCTGTTTTCCTCTCTGCTTGGAAGACTGAAGTCTTCACTGGACATCTGTCCTCAAGAAATGCCCCACACATTGTAACTGAGACCTTTCCAGTACAATATGCATCATATCATATGAATTTTTGGTTATATAAGGTTACTTGTGACCTTACGGCAGTGGTACTGCACTAGTTTTGCATGGGCACCACCTGGGACGTGCCGTTTACGCAGATGACTGACGTCGTAACACAGGGTTTAGGCAACAAACACTCTCCTCCTGCCATGTAAATGGAGCTCATTTGGGAAATGTCACCTCCGCTATTTAAAGCATTTTTTTGGATCACTGCATTATTCTTAAGCCTGTCACCATACTTTATAAACCACGTAAGAGGAATTTATTATACAAACATCTCTCTGTTTTTTTTAACTTTACAGTTTCCAGATCATCCCTGACATTATGTACAAATTAGACACGACATGTCTCCAGGGATGAGACAGATACGAGCACGGGGGTGCGTGCTCTCTGCAGCCACCCCCTCCTCCCCAGACAAACTGTCACTCGGGGTCCCTCTCACGGAGTATCACTGAGAAAACTGCCTCCTCTTCGTCTCTGGTGATGCTGAATCAGACCCTCTCCTCCCCGCTTGGCCGTGCCAGATGGCATGGCACTGTGCACAGCAGACCTGAGGAGTGCTGTGCACAAAGGTGTCAGGATTGTGCTCTTGACGGGTCCCTTGCTGACGTGTGTTTCTGATGTCCCCATCCTGACAAACCTTGTGTTACCCCGGGTCACTGTCCACCCCTGCTCTGGGTCGGTCTTACTCACTCTTGCAGGAGAGCTGTGTGATGGCTCATGGAGCTGACCCAGATCCTTGCTCCTGCCTAAATCATAGAATCATAGAATCACAGAATGGTTTGGGTTGGAAGGGACCTTAAAGATCATCCAGTTCCAACCCCCTGCCATGGGCAGGGACACCTCCCACTAGACCAGGTTGCTCCAAGCCCCGTCCAACCTGGTCTTGAACACCTCCAGGGATGGGGCAGCCACAGTTTCTCTGCCTGGGTCTGTCTCTTGTCAGAAGGGAGCATTAATATTTGCTCCCAGGGAGCACAGACCTCTGCTGGGTGTCGCCCCCAGTCCTGACCCACTCCTCCAGACCCGCAGGCGCAGCCTCTCATGCTCCGTGCCACTGCATGGCAGCTGCGAGCGGTGGACGCTTGCAGGAGGTGAAGATGAGAACCGTTATGCCTACCTTTACTCTCCATCAGCCTTGAACAGACAATCACAGTCTCCCTAAAGCCGAGTCTGGTCCCCTGAGACACTCCAGGTTTTGAGGCAGAGCTTTTCACAGCTGAAAAAAATCTCACTGGAAGCTTTTTGGGCGATGCAAACTGACCAGTGCAGGATCACTGATTAGTGTAGGGTTAGGTGGCAAGCATCCGTTGCAGTAGCGCACTGATGCCGACTTTGCATGCTGTGATGGAGCTCAGCGCCCGTGCTCCAACCACCTACTGAAAGACTGTGGTGGATTCCTCTTCTTGTGTGAGTTGCAGAAGAAAAGCGAGGTTATAAATGAATGTTCACAATTATTAAAGCATGCAGTTGATAAGAATTATTTTGAAACTTCTGTCTCCAAGGACTACAAACTCAATCCCAGGTGAACTAAATACCTATATTATGCTGTGCTCCATGCCATTAAACAACATAAAAAACCCCACAAAAGCTAATATGGAAATGCAGAAATGGTGCATTAGTATAAAATTTCAGGATTGTGAAGAAAATACATTTCTAGAAAAGCTGGTTAAGTTTTACATACTTTCCACTGAAATAATTCTGGTTTACAAATAAAAATTTTCATGAAAACAGTGTTTTTACTAAAAGGTGTTAAAAAAGATATTCTTTGCTGTCTCTAAATCATGCCCTGCTCTCCAAAGAGCCGTCATTCTGAACTGGTCCAAGTGGAGGTGTGGAAACACCATATCACAGACTCAATGGGTTATGTGGGGCTTTGTAGGGTGTGTTGGTTTTGTTGACCTGGTGGATATGTTCATTCATTTCCAAAGCTTGTGACATGCCCTGTTCCATCTTAGTCCAAAAGGCACACTCTCAGGATAAATCCACTAGAAATTCTCCTCTAATTCACTGCTAACACTCAAATGCACTGTTTCTTCATAGAATGTAGGGTTGGAAAGAATACTAAATGGTGGTCTTGTCCACCCCTTGTCACAGGGCAAGATCACTTGGGTCATTCCTTGACCCAACTTGACCACTTGGGTCATTCCTAACAGATATTTTCCTATTGTGATCTTAGTGATACGAATTCTCTGACCTTTCCAGACATGCCTTACCATCCAGACAGCTGGATTTTCCCAATGTCTGATCTGAAAAAGTGCTGTTTATCACCACGGCTTCTTGTCCCATTTGCTGTGGGGAACAAATTTGCTTTCCCTTCCTTCACAAATGTGTGCTCCTAGTCTTGTCTTCTATCTTGTCTAACCCTTCCAGTCTTGCCTATTGGGACCAGTTTTCCCTGGTCTATGATGATTCTTGTTACTCCCTTTCGACTACCCTCCAACTGACCCTTTGCTTTCTCAAAAAAGAGAAAAAATTCTAACTGATACCTTACCAGTGAAGAGCAGGAGGAAGATTGTATTTTTTTACAAGTGATACCCCTGTGCATGTTCCCCAGAATGAAATGTGCCCTTTTTTTGGCACCGCTTTGTCCTGTTGACTCATTTTCTCCCTGGGACACCTCCAAGCCTCTTCCTGCCGGCAGCTGAAGCCTCACCATTCTCCTTGTAGAACTGCATCCTGCTTTTTTTCTGCCTGTTTCCCCTAATTCATGGAGAGATTTGGAATTTGAATCCTGTCCTTCTGCATACACATGATCTCTCAAAACTTAGTTTTATCTAGGAAATTAAGTAAGCCTGCTATTGCTTCCAACATCTGGGTCATTAATGAAAACACAGAATAGTGCTGGAGTCAAGAGAGACCTCTAAGGAACTCTACCCAGCCCTGAGATTAATGAAACTTTTTAATTAGAAAAAGTGGGCAGGGTGGGAAGTATCCAACTTTCTTGTGTTTTGAGCACTGTGCCAGAAACAGAAGGCTCATTTTTAGGCCGTTTTTAAAACCGAGGAGTTCACCCTGGAGCACTCATCTCCCAGGAGTGCCTGACCAATGGGTTGAGGGTGAGGAGGAAGGACCAGAGGCATTTTCCATGAATGAGGGACAGGCCATTCAAACAACAAGGGAGCTTCATCCCCCAAGAGGCCTGGGCCCTGTCTGCTTTTTGGGCACTAGCAGATTTTGTATTATATTGCCATTCTTGAGTTCTGGGTATAGAATGTGTCTCTAGAATAGGGTTTTTCTCTATTGCGTAGGCACCCATCTTTTTTTTCTGAACTTATCTCTGCTTTGGACTCCTTCACGTGCTCATGGTAAGTGCTGCCTGTTGCTTTTTACGTCAGTTAACAGTTTGAAAGTGACCCTGTGCGTGAGCCTGACTGCCAGTTTAGTTCTGTTTTGTCCCATCCAGTGTCTCACACATCCCGTGCGAAGTTGCCCTACTGCCTCTCCAACAGCTTCTTCATCTTCCTGTGTGGAGGACATCGCCCTTTGCTCAGGATTTGGAAAGCATCTTCATGCTCAGCTGGTGGAGTAAGCTGGTCACAGTCACAGTCATTTGGGAATCTTTTCCAAGTGTTTCCCTTTTCTGCAGTGGGTGCATGGGCTGGAGGGCTCCAGCCACTCTCACAGGGGTGAGCGTGAGCTCTGGCCACCACCAGAACTGGAGCCTCCTCACCTTCTTGTGATGAGTGAGGAGCCCACGGGGCAATGGACTGGTGCAGCAATGCAGACATCACCCCTGCGTCCTCCTTCAGGTGTCATGGGATGTATCCCTGGTCCAGGGACTCTGCTAACCATCCAGTTGGCTGAGGCTGGCAGCAGAGGACAGAGATGTGCCCTGTGACCACCCTCACCACCAGGCTCTTGCCATGGGCCTGCTGTGGGCATGCTTGAGCCTCTTGGAAAGTTTTCCCCAGCAGCTCCAGGAAATTGCTTGCTTGATTTTGTCCCCACTCTCCAGCATGGACAAGGGCAACAGAAAGCCTGTTCAGCTTGAGCCCATGTCTCCTAGGAACAAGCTAATTTTTCTCCAATTTTCCTAAGATAAGGCTGCAAGGTTCATTGTAATTAGGTGAGCGTACTCACCACTAACTCCTGCAGGCGGATGTCACTTTACAAGGCAAGGTACACTGAGCCTGGAAAAACAGGGTGCAGGTACTGTCTGATAGGAGGTGGTCCGGGTGATGCTGCTAATGAGGCAGCACGTGCGCTGGGAGGCACTGGCAGGACATGGCTTTCATGGGCCCCGTCAAGTGCTAATTGCACAAGTTAATTATTGAGTGTAGCCTTACATAAGGTTAACTTGAACAACAGACAATTAATAGTTGTGGGGCTGCATGCTAGGTCGCAGCTACGACATCCTCTCGCAGATGTTTCTGCAAGTGCACAATAAATTGTTGGTGCGAGTGATACAGCATTGCAATAGGCACCGGAATTTCTGAATCACAAATGTAAGCTGCAGGCACGTACAAATATGGACACGATGCTGTTAGTGTGGGGCAAGTGCCCAGGTCTCCTTGGCAAAACAATTTAAACAGCCAAAAAGTTGAACTTTCAGTTAGTCTCGCCTGGGTGTGTATTTCACAGAATCACAGAATCGCAGGGGTTGGAAGGGACCTTTGGAGATCATCCAGTCCAACCCTGCTGCCAGAGCAGGGTCACCCAGAGCAGGTTGCACAGGATGGTGTCCAGGCGGGTTTGGAATGTCTCCAGAGTCGGAGACTCCACCACCTCTCTGGGCAGCCTGTTCCAGTGCTCTGCCACCCTCAAAGGAAAGAAGTTCTTCCTCATGTTCAGACGGAATTTCCTGTGTTCCAGTTTGTGCCTGTTGCCCCTCGGCCTGTCGCTGGGCACCACTGAAAAGTCTGGCCCCATCCCCTTGACACCCGCCCTTTGGATATTGATAAGATTCGATGAGATCCCCTCTGTTTTCCAACAACGAGATCATAATAACACTGTGCACAGGTGACCTCTGGGATTCATCAGTCAGTTGGGCACTTCCAAATGTTTTAGCACCCAGTGGACAGTAGGTGCAGGGTGCCACCATGCGGGGCCTGTCCCTTGGCCAATTCCCAGCCCGGGGCTTGCTCTCGAGGATGAAGGCGGTTATGGTTGCCAGCTTTAAAGAACAAAGCAGGACTCATAAATACTGTTGCAGAGCTCCTGAGGAGGAAAAGGTGTCACCAGAGCCACCGCCTTTGACAGAAGAGCAGAGCATTCACCCAGGAGGTAGAAGACCTGAGTTCAGTCTCACCTGAGCCTCTGGGAGCTGAAACCCACACCTCCTGCTCCCAAATCCTGCCTGATGGGACACGCCAACTCCAACCCCCCTTCCCTCCCAGGACAAGAAAGGCATTAAACATGATTTCAGTACTTTTTGTGTGAAGTCTTAGAATATCAGGGATTGCTTTTTAAAATGTTACAGGTACACAGAACGCACTGGTAATGGAAAGGGCCATGACCAGGTATTGGGGAGGTCCAGTCCAGTCAATATAGACATGCGTCCTGGGACAGATTAGCCCCCTCAGGCTGGCAGCTTTCATGATGTCCACCTGAAGGACCTTGAGATAATACGGCATCCAGACAACCCCGTAAGAATGGAAAAGCAAATGGAGGGGAGCTGGGCTTGGGAGAGGACGACAGACTGCAGCCCAGCTCCTGTGCAAATACAAAGGCGCTCGTCCAACGCAGCAGGGCCAGAACTTATCAGGCAGCCCAGATGGTCCTCTGCTCACCCCTCCCCTCTGCCTTTTGCAGCAGCATCCCTCCTCTTTGTCAGAAGGAGCATCCTTCCTCTGACCCCTGTCCGCAGAGGGCCTGTCCTGTCTCCTGGGGGGAGCAGTTGGACACTCCAGCGGGACGTGCCGGCTGCGTGGGCTGTGCTGGAAGCGAGCCGGGCAGCAGGCGCCGGGGGAGGCTGCTCTCCCTGGACCTGGCTGTCAGCGGAGCCTGGGCTGATTTAGGGGGTGGATGCCCGTTTCAAGCAGCCTTATGACAAACATCAGCTCTGCTTTTATGCAGCAGATAAAACAAAGGAAGGAAAGGAAGGGTCTCGCCCATCCCTTGTCGCGGCGAGGCTGTTCTCCAGCACACACAATGTCACGCTGGGCAAGATCCGTAGCAGTCCCCAGGCACCAGCCTGTCTTTGGAGCATCGCTGCCGGTTGCTCTGTTACTCCTCCACTACCTCTATTAATTGGATTTTCCCAGCCCTCTCCAGCCCCTTTCTTCCCAGTGATCGGCAGGGAACGGAAAGGCGAAGCTGACTGAAGCTGACAAGATTTCTTCTTAAAAAAAAAAAAAGAGAGAAAGCTTGCATTGGCTCCATCAAAGACTTTTATTAAAGCCACATGGGGAAAGAGCTGCCCTGTCAGACAGCTTTCTGTATTGAGAAAACATGAAAGAAGCCAACAGCTATAATCAGCTCAAGAAATTTATTGCATTTTTGACCCCGATGTGGTCGTGCGTTGCTCAAGATTTCTTTGAAGGTGTTGCAGGTTTATTGATTGTGAAAAATGTCAATGTGTCACATGCCCAATTAACTTGGCACTTCTTGCAATCAATACCCTAATTGCCTTCTCTTTAAAGAGGCCTTTAATTTAATTAACCCCCTCCCTCCCCCGGCTTGTTTTCCCAGGTAACATGTTTTAATAAACAGTTGATCTGGGGCCTGTGTTCTGTTTGTAATGGAGGAGGTGAAGGGGAGTAGCTTTCTCATAGACGTGCAACAGCCATTTCCAAGGGCCTCGAAAGCTGTATATCAGTTTACTGGGAACAACAGATGAGCAGGCGCTGAAGGTGCCTTTTTTTCTGGTTTGTTGCCTGCCTTGTCCCTGCCTCTTCTCAGGCACCAGGAGATGAAACCTCTTTAGCAGAAAAAAACCATGAGAGAGAGACCCGACCTCTCCAGGGCTGTGAACGGAGCTGACAGCAACACGCTGCCCTGTGAAGGTCATGTTGGAAGTGAAATACTTGGTGTTGCTTTTGTGTTTTGTTTTTTTTTTTTCTTCAGCCAATGCAATGAATTTTCATAGAGCTGTTGGTGTGCTGTGGTTGTCAAGAGTTAATTTGGGCACTCCTGCTGTGGCTTTGTTTTTATTAGTACTTAACAAATGGATATGGCATGATTAGCCTGGGTTTAAAAACTGGCTAACTGCTCAATCTCAAGATATAATTGTTGGTGCTACATCAGCCTTCGGTGCAGTCGTTTCTAATTGGGTCCCACAGGTACCTCCCCTGGACCCAGCGCTATTCTGTATCTTTAGCAATGATCTGGAAGAAAACAGAAAATCATTACTGATAAAGTTTGAAGATGACACTGAGAGACTGCTGAAGCAGTAAATAATGACAAGAGTGGGGTAATCAGGTGGTGTTGTTTATATCACTTAGTAAATTGGAGGTGATAAAACAGCCCCTGGTTTAATGCAGCTAAATGCCAGGTCATAAATGTGGGGAACCAGAAATATATGTTATGCTTGCAGGGTTGGGGAGAGGATGTGGTGAGAGCAATGTCTCTGGAAAGATCACGAGTTTGTGGTGGAAATCCATCAGGATTACGAGCTTCTCATTTGCTGCTGTGATTAAGACTAGAGGTGCAATATGCAGAGGTAGACCAGCTTAATTTCAAACAATAATATAAAAAGAAATATTGAAAAATAACCTGAAAGTAATTGTTCTTGAGAATTTATTCACCTCCTTTACTCCCCCCTTATTTTTGATTGGCCAAGGAAATGGTTAGTCTTCCAAAATCTGATACTTTGATAGTTATTTGGGAGGATGGGGAGACTGGAAAGCAAATCTTAGCTGGGAAACATTCCCTTTCCCTTTATGGCCAGCTGTATTTGAATACGAGATCAAAGATATTAAGTGGAAGGCAGCACAGCCGTTTAAGCGGGGGCTGCTGTCCTCCGGGAGCAGAGGCGTAGGCGGAGGCATCCACGCGTACCCCTTGATCTCAGACCGTGGAGGGGAAACCCTTAGAAAGGGGATTAAGAGGGAGCAAACAACCCACCACCCCTTTTGTTGGCCACAGACCCCTTGAGAGAGAAACTACAGGGAATCCAGCATCTTCTCTCTGGCCCAACACACATTTAATTACTCAACCAAGCGCATCCAAGCCAGCAGGATTTCAGTTGCTGCTGGAGACCCTCATACAGCAGACTGGGTTTCACTCCTTTGCGACCTTCCTGGCTCAGTCCAGAGGTGGGCTCTGGTGTGTCCTTGTCCCAGCTCAGGCTCCCACCCTCCAGGCAATGCCTTATTTGTGACCCCTGCCCAAGACCTGCTGGACACCGATCTCTCCCTTCCCTTCCCACATCAGTGCCGGGAGCTTCCTGGGCTGCCCGCTTTTTCTGCAGCTTGCGTGTCTCAGGCCCATCATTGGAGAGTTGTGCTCTGATGGGCCAGGAAGACTTGGGTGAGGCTGGTCCCGGGAGTGTGTTGCTCTGGCTTTGGCTGTCGGCCACCTGCTGAAGTGTCCAGGGATGCTCTGCAGGCACCAGAACGGATGCCTTTGGACATCTGTGGATCTGCCTCAGCCCTGGGGACAGGGGATGCGTTTCTGCCTTGGGTGCTCGAGGACACCTATGCCTGGGAGCCCAGAGCCCCTTCATCCACCCTCAGAGGCACTCAGCTTGGGAAGCATTTTCTCAGCTAGCGCCCACGTATGCTGCAGACACCTACAACACAGCTGCTGGCAAGGGAGGTGCTGCTTGGCTTTCTGCAGGCACCAAGAGATTAGTGTGTGTCCCAGGAACCGAGGAGGCTTCGTGCGGTGTCCTTTGCAACCCACCAGGACTCACGTATCCACCCCGAACCAGACCAGCTTTGCTGAGGGTAGGATGCTCTCTGCTCCCTGGGAGCGGTAACACCTCGGCACGCCCCAGTGACAGCATCTTCTCCATGCTGGGTGACGTGCTGTGACCACCCACTGCCTTGTAGGGGGCCACAAGGTTTCTCGCAGTGCTTTGCTCTGCACGGACCATGCTATGGAGTAGGTGCTTTGCTCAGGGCTCGGTCAAGTGTCTGGGCAGGAGCTAGGCTGGGTGCTGCTGTGCTTGGGTGTCACTGTGGGATTGCACCGTCCTGCTTTGCACTCATGGCTTGCTCTGGACCATGGCAAAGACATTCTGTTTGACAAAGCGGCAAGGGCAGCCCTGCTATCAACCACCCCTCACTGGCACAATGAGCTCAAAGAGTGGCTCATCCTCGCTGGGGCGACTGTCACTGTGATGGCAGGACAGTCTCATGGCACAGCTAAGCACTGTCCAAACACAAAGGAATGGGCTGTGTCTGCCACTGTCGGTTCACGGCCTCATTTTGGAGGGAGGCGCCAGCAAGGGGGACAGGAAGGGGAGAGCTTGAGTGTGGGCAGAGGGGCTGCAGCACTGTGACAAGAGGCATGGCTTCAAGGGCGTTCATGGATTTGCTCCTGGCTGAGGTACCGCTCGCGAGCTGGTTCTCAGAGGCACTTCAGTGCAGGGAGAGAGCAGGAGAGGCTGGCGTAGCATCGTCTAGGCAAGGCATGGGTCCCCTGTGTGGTCAAAAACATGGAGATGGCCATGGGAGAAGCAGCTGAAGGAGGCTTCTGAAGCGCGTGGCTGAGGATGGCCTTACTGGCAGATGGAGAGGGTGAGCACGGATGAAAGACACGAGCAGAGCAGTTGACAAGCAATTAATATTGATGTGTCATTCCCTAGGCTTCCTCTAAACAAATAGGCCATGAAAAAATGGCACCTGGAGTAAACCTTTTGTAAGCAACCCACTGCCTGCAGGGACTGTCCCAAAACACCTTCAAATTGCTGCTACCTGCCTGCTCTGTCTCTAACAGAAGTAATGATTTTGCTGGTCCCTTGAGTGGTCTCTTAGGACAGATTTCACCGGCCTGGCAAAGGCAAAACTGTAAAGACTTTACTGCCAGTCCCTGCATTTCAGAGCTGCATCTGCATCTGTTAATAAGAAACCCACAGTACATCTCAAGGAGCCTGCTGTTGTCTGGGCTTCTCCTGTTCTTAAAGTCAGTGCTCATCTACGTGTACAGAGCCCAAAGGCTTGTCTGAGCTCAGGCGCTTCCTCGTGCCCCGGTGTGGCTCCTTTCCTGGGGTGGGTGGTCTCATGGTGTGCTCCCCACAGCTGACAGCAATGACCCACGGTGTGCAGTAACCTCCACCGAGCAGTGCCAAGCAAAGGAACAAAGCAGGAAAGCCACTGGAAGGAGGCCTTCGGTCATGCTCCCAACCGAGCTCTGTGACCATCTCTACTCCCCATCGGTGGTGGCTGTGCAAAGCCAAAATCCAGGCAAGCTTTGGCTGTGCCTGCAATGCAGACTGAGGCAAGCCGCAAGGAAGAGCTCCTGAGCAGTCTGGTGCCAGCAGACCATGGGATCATGTGTATCGAGCTGCTGAGGGGTCGGAGGGACCAAGAAGCCATGGAGAATAGTGAAGGGATGAGACTGACAGAAGGGAAGCAGTCAAAGGAGACTGTCTGCATCCAGTCAGGAGGAAAAGGCTTTTCCACGGTGCGGGGACCTGATGTGGCTTCTTGACATGGAGGAGAGCTTCTGAATACCCAGAGCACGCAGACATGTTGGGGTTGGGGAGGGCTCTAGTGAAGGCTGATGTGACCTTTCTGATCCAGAGAGAGTTAATGAGCTGTAGAAATCTCTGCCCTGTGGAGCTTCGTGCAGGTTTGGAGATGGATTATCAGCAGGAGCAGTGGGAAATCCTTACCGTTCCTTCTCCGACAAGGCGCTTGGCTCCTCAGGCCTCTCCTTCCCTACTTTCCTCAAGAGCTGGGTTTTCTCAGAAGACACTGTCTCTCTGATTTCTAAGGATTAAAACTCCTGAAGCCTGCTGGAGAGCTAGCACGCATCACATGTTCTTTGCAGGGCTGCTCCCAGCAGTGACTCATCGCCCCCTGCCCACCTGGGGCTGCTGGAAAGTCTTCGCAGAAAGGTCGCCGGCTGCCTTTCAGGAGCCAAAGTTAGCTCTGTGTGTGTGCGTGGATGCGGATAAGCATTCCTCTGGCCATATGGTGGGATATATGTGCTGAATGGACATACCCACCACATTTCTCTCCGCTTCCCGATAGCAGAGAAAGCGGATGATTTCAGAGCTCAATGAGATTGTCCGCCAACCTGAGGGGCCCCGTGGTTTCCTCCATTAAAAAAAAAAAAAGACAGAATATCTGCTTCGTGGATGCCACATTATCCTTCTTCTCCTGATGGGGGGGGAGGTGTTATGCCTATTCATTTCAAGATGTTTCTGTGACTGTGGTGGCGAAGGGGCTCTGTGCTGTAGCAGAGGGTGCCTGGGAGAGAGGGGCTGGCAGAGCGCCTGGCTCTTAGAGCATCCAAAATGGTTTCTTCTGCCTGTGTGTTAGGTTGAAAGAAATGTAGTATGTTCCCGGTGGGACAATTTGGGCCGCCAGGAGGGAGGACCACTGCGTGCCTGCAGCTGGGACTGCTGTCTCTCGCCGTCCCTTGCTTTCAGCATAGCGACGTGTCTGTCGCTGCCCATCCTCTGACCCAGCCTAATCCTATTCAAACACATTAGAATATTTCCCACCTTGCAGGGATTAAGCATGGCTATTCGAAAGGGGTACTGGGTATGAAGAGAGCACTTTAACCTTCTGAATAAATGCTGAGTACCCACGGAGAAGAGTAGGATGTTAAAGAACACTCCAGGTTAACCAGACAGTGCAGAGGTGGACACCCCTGTCTTCGCAGGTTGCAGCTTGCCTTCCTATGCAAAGTTAGTGTTCATAGATGAGCTCTCTAGTCTTATTTCCAGAAAAAAACCACAGCTGATCGTTATCCTCAAGCAGGTTCTCGCTTCAAGCCAGTATCTCTTAGGCAGAACGCTTTAATTTAAAATTTGTAGTGTTGGTGAATCCCCCACAATCCTTGGTAAATTAGTTCCAAATCTCCGTGTTAAGACTTCCGTGCCCTATTGCTAGTTTCAGTGTGGCATCACTTTGTATCTTGTTAGATCTTTGCTGGTTTGAAGAGCTCTGGGCTATCGGATTTCTGCGCCCTGAGCAGGCAACTGCAGATAATGATCAAGTCACTCTTGACCTTCTCCCTGATAAACGAAGCAGAGTGAAAGTCCGCAGCCCTGCACCTTCTCCAGCTTATCCGTGCGCTCCTGGCATGGGACACGCTATTCCAGCAGCGGTACCACCACTGCTAAAGTCAGAGGTGCAGACTCTTTCCTTGTACTTGGTAATTCAGGATAGTTAATTGCCTGTTTGGCTTGATACATGGAAATCACTCTGAACTAATTGCCTGCCAGTTAGTTACCCCCAACTTCTTCCTAATATGTGGCTCCCCAAGACTGATACCACCCACCCCCCCGCCAATATACCGAGCCTGAGTTATTAATTCCTTGATGGGTGCTTTCACATTTGGCCATTTTTTCAGTCTCATTACCAAATTTTCCAGAGTGCTTTAGGGGTTAACCTATCCTCTGCTGTGTTAACCAGCCCTTCTGGTCTGTGTGCTGGCTGTGTACCTTGGCAAGGATGATGTTACTCTCTTTTCCAGGTTATTGTTAAAAACATTAACTGTTGTACGGCCGAGAGCCAGTCTCCTTTACAGCCCTCAGAAAACATCCCTGCTATGTCACGCTTTTTGTGCACATTTACGATTTGAGGCCTCACTCAGGAGGCAGGCTTATCCATTCGGAGTACGCTATGTTCATTCTCTGTTCATTTCGGAAATGTGGAGCAATCATGGCTCCGAGGCGTCTTCTGATAGTGCTGTGGGACGTGATGGAATGACCTGAGCCCCATCCTGCTCTGGCATGCCTCTTCTGCTCTGTGCCCGGACTGTAGTCCCAAGTGCCCACCAAGGGGAAAATGTCATTTGGGAGCATGAGGCGATGGGAAGCAGGCGTGTTTGATCATCCATTCACCAGCCTCTGTCTGAACATGTAGTTCTGCCTCCGAACAAACAAGCGGGAGAAAATCTCATAATGAAAGATTCAAATACCTTCTGGGCTGAGAGTGGGGAGGGCTCCTGCCCCAGTTCTCTGCTCCCCTTAGGAGCTCACCATCAAAAGCAGAGCAGGCTTAGACGTCATCAGGCAACGACGAAGGTCACGAGTGCAACCTCTCCCTCTCTGAGTGACAAATGCCACTGGTTTTGTTCTGATGTAAAGGATGCCATTGGGAATCTGTGGGATTTGCCTTTGGCTTCAAGCCTACTAGCCAATTTTAAAAGATTAAGGAATTGTAACAGCAAAGATCCAAACACCCCTGCTGCTCCCAAAGGCAGTCTCCCTTCTGAAAACAGCAGGAAACCCCTGCTCTTTTTTACAAGCACTAACCCAGCCACGTCTGCTGTGCAGGGTGCATGCACGGGGTGAATGCCATCATGGTTGACTCGCTGTTGGCCTTGGTCCCAGCCCTGATCCCCAGTCACGCTGCTCGCGAGTTGTCAGATCTGATGTACCGAGTTTGTCGGAGCCTGACACTCCTCTTACACCCACTGGTGCAAACTGGAGAAACATGTACCGAGGCCAGGAGAACAACAGCACCTCAACATAACACCCGCAACAAGGAGCTCCAAGGAGCTCTGTGCTTAGCCAGCCTGGATGGGGGAGAGTCATATTTGACACACTGAATGTCCCTGGACCATGATATCGTAGTGGAGACAGTGCTGAAGTGAGTTGTCCACAGAGAGGTGTCCCAGGACATGGACACATCTCAGGGCCCAGTCAGCTCTTCTCTCACGGAAAGGACCAGTTTCCTGCAAAAAGCAGAGCATCTCGCTGAGGTTGCAGTACTTCCCCCTACAATGGTTTTCTTGTGAACATCTTCCTACGGGTGATCTGTACGGAGCCAGCCAGGATGCCAAGGGTTTTTAAAGGGTACACTGACAGGCAGGTGTTGAGATTGCAAGGATCCACCTCCTTTGCCATCATCTGGCGTTGCCTTAATTTGATCTGATCAGAGGACACATCCCATTCTTTCATCCCAAATGTGAGTTATTGTGCAGCTGAGATGCTGCCTGCAAGCTGCTGATCCTGCGACTCTTTGTGGGGTGTCTGTTACCTGCCTGCTGCCCATGGCTCAATGCGGAGCTGTTAAGGGATAATTGCCTCAGATTTTTGCCTCATTTTGACCATCCCTGGGTCTGAATTGCACATGGTTCCCTGCATCATATTTTGATCCTGAGGCTATTTGGATTTCTCTTCCTTCGGGGAATGCAGGAAGACGGGGTCCCTGATGACCAGGGTTCAGAGCTCTGATCCTGCACCAAAACACACATGGATTTGCCCAAAAAGAGCTGAAGAGAGACACCGAAGTGGATTTCCTTGGCCAGTCTGGAGACTGGCAGAACTTTCTCAGCAAATATCAAGAGATCAGCCATTTTCCAGTGACTGAGTTTGATGATGAGGGTCAGCCTGGATTTGAGAGAAAAACCAGCCCTGACCAGAGCTGACCACTTCTGCAGGTGGTGGAGGACGAGGAGACGGTGTTGTATGAGATCAGCCTTCAACTCAGGAAGTTCCTGAGAAGTTTGAAGCTTTTTGCGAGAGGAGGAGGGCTTCAGGAAAGTGTCAAGAGAACATGAGATCATATCGTTGCGTTTATTTATATACCAAACCCGGCATCTGCTGCGCCCAAGCTCGCTGCAGTCCTCAGCATTAAACATTTCATTAGCCCACAGCCCCTCTGGCAGTGCTCACACCCGCACACAGGCTGTTTAGCAGCCAATCCATCCATTTAATTTCTCATTAAACTTTAGATGTAATGAATTTTTTAGTGGTCAAATGAATAAAGCAGTTAAAGTAAAAAATGGCTGGATAGCAAAAGGTTTGGCCTTCGCTATTTTCAGCCTTTAACGATGTTGTGGTGAAGCCAAGAAGTGCCTGTGCTTGTTTGCTGGGTGAGCAGGTCTCTTCTGGGGGAGGTTCTTTGGAAATACCATCCTTCCAGCATGAGCCGGAGGCTTTGATCCGAGGAGGGGAAGCCAGGGAATAGTCAGTCCCATCAACAAACATTTTGTAGAAGAAAATGCTTGGAATCTTTAAAGGGCCAGCTTTCCCTTTTTGAGGTGACTGTTTGCAGTCTTTTTAAGACAATTATGCTGAAAATAAATAGCCACCACCTACCTTTAGTAGAGCTGACAGATCTTCAGATGATTAACAGCTGCTACCATTTTAATTAGCTGAAAAACAGTCTTTCTGAGAGTCCTAGACAGAAGAGTAGTTTACGTCTGTGCACAAAAACTAATGGGTGCCTGCTGGCACTCATGGTGTCACTCTGTACATCTGGGGTCATCGTGCATTCGGACAGAGGCCTCAGCATCATGAGTGGGATGTGTCACTGCTGGCTTTCGGCTCACAAAGGCCATGGCATGAATGAGGGACTTTGCTGTGTGACCTCTGTCATGGCCATGCCTTTGCTTTTGGCAGGAAACTCTCTACGAGAGCCAGTCTCTTGAGCTCTCCAAGCAACCTGCAGGTCCGGAGCTGAGCCTGGAAGTGTCTCTGCTGTTCTTAGAGCAGGACACCGGAGAAGGCAGCTTTGCATATTGCACAGCACCACTGTGGAGATGAACCATCATCGTCCTGTGAGGCACAGCATGACCCAGTCTTGATGCTCTGCCAAGAAAGTGGCAGCGAGTTGGGGTCCAGGTCCAGATGGAAACATCTACATGCAGGTGTCTACATGTGGGTGGCTCCATGTGAGGTGGGTGTCTGAGTCCCACTGTGCTCAGTGGGGTCTGGAGGGCAATTCAGAGCATGCTGTATTGCTCTTACTGACTCCAGCTCTCCAGTGCCTGGAGGTCCTTCTCCAGGTCCTTCCTACCAGCCCTGTGGTACTAATTGCTGACCTGACTCTCATCCCTGTCTAGCACTGGAGGTCACAATCTACAGCTGGGCATGGGAGGGCATGATAAGAGCAAGCATATCCCAAAGCAGCCAAAAGCAAAGAAGCAGCTCGAGGAAGGAGAGACCTGGAGGCTTGGCCAGGAGAAGGTGGGAGCAGAGGCAGCAGATCAAGGAGTGCAAAGGTCTGCCAGGAACCTGGGCAGGTGCTAGAGGGGAGAAACACCATGCAGAGGACGTTGGTGGACTGTTAGAACCTGGAAGGGCTGAAGACAAAGTGGCAGCAGAAGGAGTGAAAAACACCCCTCCTTTGGGAAAGACCCAGACACTTGTGTACTGAGGGGATGCAACCTCATGGAGAGGGCGAGAAAACGTTGAAGGTGGGGAGGAGAGGCTGAGAGATGGAGAGGATGGGAACATCCGAGCGCTTGTGGAGGCGGTAGGTGGAAATCTGCAGGAGTCAGGATGAAGGAGGAGTCGCCTGCAAAGGTGGGGTGGGAGCAGTGGGTGTTTATGAGAGCAAACGAGGCCCAGAGAAGACCCCTGAGTATCTCTCCCTTTTGTTGTACTCTGTCAGCTTCTCTTTATATTTGCCTTTGATGAGTTTTTTGGTTTTTTTTTTAATGAATAAAAACAGGGCCTGAAGTTGTACTACTTAGGAAGAAAAAAAATAAGTGTGCTTACAAGTCTCCAGCTTCAAGGTAGAGGCTCACACCTAGTCAGCTGGGACAGGAAGAAATCAGTCTGTCCTGATGATATAGATTTGCACAGTGCAATGTATATTGGACTTTCGGTCTTCCTGAGTAATATCCGACATGACTCACTTCTAGGAGCTAGATTCGCTGGACCGCTGGTTTCTTAGAAATCCCTGAGTTATGGTGTTTATTATCGTTTCTTACATGGTTTGTCTTCAGGAGCCAGGCTATATACAGGCATAAGCAGCAACATTCGCCTCCCCGCAGGTGAGTTGGTACATGGGCGCGTGCGATGCCTCGAAGGCATTCTCCGAGCATCTCGGCAGGTGGCTGCGTGCCCGGATCATGGCCGCTTTCCAGCATTGCCAGTTTGATAATTTACAGAAGCACAGATCTTCGTTCCTGCGAGCGAAGAGTCTAATAAATAAATCAATAGAGATGTGTGAGGAATGGATTATCCAGCGGCTCAAGACAAGCTGCGGTTGACGGAGCAGAGGACCTCACCTGCCCGGGCTCGGCCAGCCCAGGGCTGCCTCTGCGGGAGACCCCGGCAGCAGGATGCACAAAGGGACTCTCCTGCATCAATCGCTGAGCTCAAGCCCAGGAAGCCCCGGCATGTAGGAGAGAGAAAACATCAAAAGGACACTTTGACACATACTTAACATTTTATCTATTTTGTGTAAAATAGCAAAAAGGAGGATTTTAAAATATTCATCTCCTGGGAAGGCAACTGGGTGGATAAAAGGCTCCCAATCTGCAGGGATAGGGGGAGGAGGTGGGGGCTGATGTA
This sequence comes from Burhinus bistriatus, assembly GCA_013397275.1. Taxonomy (NCBI): domain Eukaryota; kingdom Metazoa; phylum Chordata; class Aves; order Charadriiformes; family Burhinidae; genus Burhinus; species Burhinus bistriatus. Next base: position 148,030 of record VYXH01011730.1, on the reverse strand, counting down.
TGTCTTCTTTGAGTGGTGAAGGAGATGGCAGGCGATTCCCGCAAGCACCTGGGGTGTCCTGCAGGTGCTGAGGGTGAGGGGAGCTGGGAAGGAGCCCCCAGGCCACAGCCAGGCACATTTGGTAACTGCAGCCAGCACTGGCTAAGAGACGGCAATGCCACCTCCCAGGGTTAAATCACAACTCTTACCGTGGGTGATATTCTTGCACCTGGAATCCTGCTACAAAGTGTAGTTCTCAGGTTTTATTTTGCAGAAGAATGTTTTAAGCCTGTGGCCTTGGAGAGGTTTGAAATCACTACCACAACTCAAAAGTTCGGACACTGGGGGATAAACCATTCAGTGTTTTAGATTTGCTTGTTTGTTTTATTTCTAGTATTCTGATACTAAGCCAGGCCCAAGACTGGGGGCAGGGGGAAGGATTGAATGTCTGAGTTTTAATATTTGGCCAGCGATGCAGATACCCAGAGGCTGGAGGGGCCGCATCATAGCTCCTCACTGAAAGAGCAGAACTGATAGCGGGTGGATGCATGCCTGCTCATCCTCCACTCATCAGCCTAAATATCTGTATCTGTTCTCCCTCCATATGCAGCAACATTGGGCACACAGGAGAGCAGGACAAAACCTATTCAGAAACCCTAAATTCATCATTTGATAACACCCTTCAATATCACCCTTCGATACCGCGGGTGAGCCAGCCCCTTGCTGGGTTATGTCAGCAGAGCTCGCTGCACTCCCTGCTCCAGACCAGACCGGAGGGTTTTGCTGCTACTTCCCTCTCTCGAAGGGCTGAAAAGCACCCTGGGCTGTGAGAGGTGTCAAGCTGTGAAGATCCACATTAGCTTTTTCTTTTCCCTGTTCTTCCAATAAACCAGATATTTAGTCCTAAGTGGGTCCACAGATAGTGAAGACCCCTCTTCTTCTGGGCAGAGAGTGATGCAGGACGGGCAGTGGTTCACAGAAGCGTATCCCCACTCCTGGCCATGGAGACATGGTGTCCATGGGGTGACAGCTCTCCCCTCTCCTTTGCTGACCAGGACCTCCCCAAACTCCCTTGCTGGCTCAATGGACAGCCCTCTTTTCCCACTCCCCTTCCCCTGCCATGTGAGATGTCTCTTCCCTGTCCAGCTCTATCTGCTGTGCCTGGTCCCACGACCTGTTGGCTGCCCCAGCACGCTGATGCCAGCCCTTCCCCTCCCAGCGCTGCTGCGGGACAACAGACCCTCTCCGCACAGGGAAACCTGGGAAATACAGTGACATAAACCAGAGGTGCCAACCTGCAGCTGGCATCAGCTTGGGAGCATTCACCCCTGAGGCACCGCTGGGTGACGAGAGCGACCTCAGGGACGGGCTACAGGACGACGTTGCAGAAGAAAGCATGTTGTGGGGTGCTGTCTCTGTACAAGGAATGCTTTCAGGATTTAACTTAATCCACTTCCTCGATTAAGCTTCTGCAAACTGAAGTCAGTCTACTTTGTGAATGCCCATTTAAAGCACAGTGTGCTTTGCCTAATCCCTTCCCTTCAAGGCTGTTCTTAATTTTTCCTTTATTTTTGGGAGTATGTCTGCGTGAGCCTGCTGCCAGGGAGGGGTTCATGCAAAGCACCCCTCTTCCCCACGCCCAACCTGCAGATGGTATGGTGAAGGGTCACTAGGTCTCTGCATGGAGGGGGAGCAGAGCAGGGGGCGTCACATCTCACAGCGCCCTCCCACCTCTCCATGACAAGTCATCTGCCAGGAGCTTCTTGTGGAAGTAGGCTAGCCTTAGCCAGGAGAGAGACCGGCCTCCTGCTCCTTGCACAGGAAAAAATTTCCTTCTGGACAAAAATGGCAGTGAAAAAAGGGAAAAAAAAAAAAAAAGAAGAAGAAAAAAATGAAAAAAAAAAAGGTTTCTTATTTGAAGGATTCTTTTCATGTGTTACGTTTTGCCCTAAACATTGCAAAGCTACACTTCCCCCTCCCCCCCGCCACAACAACAACGCCTTCCCCTCCCAAACAAGACAGAAAATGAATCCTCATCAAGGGGAAACCTCCTGGGTGCGATCTGGTGTTCAGGGCTGGCGTGCTTCACAGCGCAATTGGTGTTTGCAGTTCGTCTACCCCAGGCATCGTGTTCCCCCGGATTCACATTGAGAGGCCACATACGTAACAAAGCAATTTTCCTCTGCAATATCTGACCAAGCGTATGCACCAAGTGCACGTACACCTCTCTGCGCTTCTCTGCACCTTCTCATCCCTTTACAAAAGCTGCTGCTACAGTCTTCTGGGAAAAGGCCTGGGACACCAGCACTCTTCTCCTGCTCGGGAGACCTCCATGAAGAGCAAACCCAAAGGCCGATACGGCTCCCTCTCTCAGCGGGGAGGAGGTGCTGCTCCCACACGGCAGCGCTGAGAGCAGATCCAATGCTTTCTAGCCCAAAGGCGGCTCGTGAGGGGGCACCACGTGCAGCACACATCTGCAGCAGCCACCCTTGTCCAGGGAAAGTACTGGGCTGAAGGCAGCCCATGGACGGCCGCAGCAGGTAATTTGGCTCACGGTGGGCTCAGCAAGTCACAGTCTCTTCATCAAGGCTCATGTAAGGGGCTTGGCCAGGAAGGCAAGACGCACCCAGGGTGACAGCAGAGAACCAGTTTGCACCAGCCAGTAAGGCAGTGAGGTTGGCAGCAGGTGGAGGCTGAGCTGGTCCTAGAGGAAGGTGGCTGTGGAGGCTTCTCAGCTGAGACAGGGGTATGTGCTCGGAGCCCCAGGATAGGAGAAGGTAAGCAGAAGGTCCCAGAGAAGGGTGCTCTGACCATCTCCTGGCTTCCTCCAGCTGCTATTAGATCTTTTTACACCTACACTGGCCTTGTCCATGTCCCATCATAGCTTCTACTGTTTCCCCTGGACCCTAGTGACACTTCCTCTGGTCCCTGTCTTCTCTAACTATATTGGTTGGAGAGCTTCAGCCTCAGTTTGGAGACGTCCTCCTGCTCTTTTGCTATAGTAGATCCCTGACTGGTCCAGACGCAGCGGGAATGAGGTGAGGTGGGATGAGGAGCGCTGGGAGGACGACTTTGCAGGGGTGTGCTCTGTGCACACACAAGAGCAGGAGCACGGACACTTTCCCAAGGCTGATGTCTGAACGAGGCTGTCTCTCTGGTGAAGATTTTGAGGTGGAGTTGCCCACTGGATGTGGAGGACCATGCACTGAGAAGTGGGGTGGGTGTCGGGGGCAGCAGCTGGGCAGGGTCGGTGTGAGGCACTGAGACAGCTAAAACAGCACCTCTGTTTAGTCAGAAGAATAACATCTCATTTTCCAAAATATTTCCATTCCCATTCTGTAATTTTATTTCAATGAAAAATGTGAAAACTGTAATACAAAATTTCCCATGGAGGTTTCCTGTTTTGACAAAAAATCAATTTTCCATTGAGCAGCTATTTTAAACAAATATTTCTGCTTGCTGTATGAGGAATGAAGAGCATCAGTCACACTTAGGGGAGGGAGGAGCATTTCATGCTAAACAGTGACTCTCAGAGATATTTGGGCTTGTGACAGAAAACAACTGCTTTGAGCTCCCTGGGCATAACTGTGGCTAAGAAAGCTGGTGTGTGGTGGGATGTGTCACCCCTCTTTTCATCCAGTCCTTTTCCTAAATGGTGGAGAAAGACGAAGGCTGTCAATTCACCCAAGAGAGGTGCCCTGAACAGGGCAGATGTGCTGGGACACCTGCGTCTCCCCTGATGGCTGGGAAAACCAGAGCCACCTCACCCGATTTCAGTGTCTAATGCCAAGATAGTGCAAGTTAAATAAGAGGAATCCCTCCCCATGGCACCTGCATGTATAAGTGGTAATATGGGGTAGCAACAGGACTGTGGCATTCCTTCTTTAAGCAATAGCGTTTGCTTGGTTGGCTTGTTCCTTATATGTTTTGCTTCTCTAGAAGAAGAGTGAAATGGTCAAGTAGACCCCGTAGGAGAGAGGAAATTGCTCCTGTTGCAAGAGCCTGTGCGGGGAGAGACGTTTCTGAACTGCAAGGCAGAGGAAGAGCATAAAGAAGCCGCAGCATGGAGCCGGGCTGTTGAGATAAACAGCTGGACCTCCAGGGAGACAGAAACAAAATGGCCTAGGGATAAAAATTCCAGGAATGAAACTTCCCAGGACTGTGCAGAGTCTGCTGCAACTCAGAAAACGGCTGAATTGACTGAAAGCAAGCCTGGAAGCAGGGACCTGCTTGCAAGGGCTGTGTAGGTGGGGGAGAGCTGTTAATGAGCCTTTTCATGTCTATTCTATCTGATCTAATTCTATTCTGTCACTTTGATTTTTCTTTCTGTGTAAAAGTTAATGCACGTTATAAATAATACCTGTCTCTCGAACTGACTGATCTTCTTTGGGGAGCTCATTTTGGGGAAAAAGGCTAGGCAGAGACACCTCAAAGCTGTGTCTAAATTGGGGTCCCATCACAACTGCACACATTACATTAAGCACGGACTGGTGCTGGTTTTCAGGCTGTGAAGAAGAAAGGGTTGAGAACAGATTTATAAAGGTATGGGAAACCTTTGTAGGATGGGAGGTTAAAGGCCATTTTCCCTACTTCATGTTTTAGAGAGGACCCTGCGGTTCTTAGGCTGTTCTTTAAGGCTTTGTATGGGAGAAGGTTTCCAACACTGTAGAGCTCTTTCAGTCTTTTGGACAAAGGCAGGATATTGGTGAGCCGCAACAGTCAATAAAACTGAAATGTAGAGGAGGTCACAGAGGGGGAGACACTGCAGATGGAAAGCCACAAAATTCTGTAGACACCTCCTTCCAGCTAAAGCTGGTGCCTAAGCGACTGGGTGCTCCTTTACTTGTGCCCTTCTCCACCAAACTGAATTCTGCAATAGCTTGTGAAAGCTGGTACCCACGAACCCAGCACTCATAGGCAAACAGCTCTGCTTCGACTAAAGATAGAGCAACCGGGGCTGTGTGGCTGGGAGGTGCTGTTCTGCCTGAATCATCTCCGTTACTGAATGTTGTCTCCTTTTCATCTATCTGGTCTTGTTCCCTGGCTGAGTCCTGCCCTGCACTCCGCCTAATTTGAACACTGTGGCAGTCAGCCACTGGCTAAGCCAAAGCTCAACCCCAGCCAAGCATACAGTGCAGGTTTAGCCTGGGTGATCACAATGGTCCTTCTGGGCCCAGAAGCCATGAATGAGTGACCACACCTCCACTTTGGTGCCCACTGGTTCCCTCGGTCTTCATATCTAAGGTGGTGGCCCCAAGCTACAGTGGTGGGTGGCTGTGGTAGCTCATGCTCACAGGAATCTGCTGTAGCTGGGGCAGAAGCTGTAGCCAAGTCCAGCAGTGTCTAAGCATGGTCTCTGTTCAGGCATGTTGCCAGTTGGTCAATGGAGCTTCCAAGGACTCTTGTTGAGCAGACTCTCAGAAGAAGCCTAAGGATGAGGACACCAGTTCCGGGGAGAAAAAAAATGAGATGAAATCTTGCTCTTTGCACTTACTTACTACATGGCTGTTCATTTTATTTCTGCAGAGGGAAGCTCTCCTGCTTCTGTCTACATGTTGAACCCTTCCCTGCTTCAGACAGTTAACCAGCACAGATCTTCTCTGTCCTCCGCTCTTCTCATCTGCCATACAAGCGTTTTGCTGATCAGTCAGATGCTGCAAAGTCAGGTGAGTCCTGCTCTGCGTATTTGGCTTGATACAAACCGTGTTGATGTTGAAAATGGGGCACATGGTGAGTGCTCATGGAATTCTCCTTCCAGGGGAGTTGGTGTGCACGTGGTGTGCACATGGATGGAGCTGTGTATGCATCAGCCCATGGGGATGGGGTTAGCGGCAATTTAAACCATTAGTCAGTTCCTGGGGGAATAGTTGGTTCCCTATAGCTGTCCCCTTCCCTTTCACTAAAGCAGGCTGCCTGGAGCTGGAGCCACCTGGACAAGCTGTGGGTGGGCAGGAGCCCTGAGGGAGATGCCTTGCACGGAGGTTGCAACCTAAAATGTGGGGTCTGTGCAGGGAGAGCATCACACTGCTGTGCTGCAAATGGGTTTGCAGAGGGCTGTATCTCAAAACAGGGCTCTGGTGCCACACTGAAGACCGGTCCAGGACCATCCGGTGATCAGCCTTGGCGTGGGTCCTAGGTGGCTGACCCCAGAGAAATCCATCAGAGTGAAGGAACATTTTCCTTTTCAGCCTGATTCTGAAAACCACTGAGGACTCAGTGCCTGGGCACACTGGGAGTGCTGGCTTTTGGGGCTTAACTTGACAAGAAACACATTAACTCTGCTGTTTAATGATTTGCTAAATTAGCCGGTGTGTTTTAGGGGCATACACCCGGTAATGGGCTCTGGCGGGAAAAGCAGACCTGCATGGGGTTAGCAGTTCATTTAGACAGGACTGTATCTAGTGCTTGTTCAAAGTTTCTATCAGCTGATAGAAAAAGAGGAGAAGAACTGCAGCTGGGGATGTTCTCACTGAAAGGCTAAATATTCACTGAGAAGAACAGCAGCTACACCCCAACAGTGTCACCTGAGCTTCTCAGGTCTGAGCTAAATCTGGGGGTGTGAGGAGGAGCTTCTGCAGTAAGGTGGCAGCTTGGGGAATTTGGGAAGAGCAGGGGAGCCAGGTGGGAGATCAAATCTGCCTGAGGCCTCTTGGCAAGAAGCAGTGGACTTTATGAGCTTTTGGCAGGTTTTTGGTGAAGGTGACATCTTGGCAGCTCTTCCCATGTCAGTGGGTCTCTTGTGCTGGTGAACTGCCTCTGAACAAGCTCCTGGTTTAGACCTGTACTTCAACAATCTTGAATTGGGAGTCCCAACAAGCTTACCTCTGCCCTCCCGACACTGTTGCTTTCTTGGAGGAGAAGCAGTGAGCCATAAGGACCTCTAAGTCTTGGGAAAATCCAGTTAACGCCCTCCCTGCTCTGGGTCTGCTCTAAGCAGGTGCTGGTCTTTGCCTTCTTCTCACTGTGGTACTGCAAATGGTCCCCGTGTACTCCGTCAGCTGTGCTGCTCCTCTGTCCCTCCCTGTAATTATTAGAGGTTTGTGTGCCGATAGCCTGGCAGCATCCTACGAGTGCTGTCTCTCGTCTCCCCGTTGGCCTGGCACTCCTGCGCTCTGGCTTAGGACTCGTGCTGTTTTCTGCAGTCAGATCAGGCAGTGAAACTTCAATTTGCTGCCCTGCAGTTCTTGCAGCCTCTCGCCTTCCCTGCTTGGCTGCCTTTCCCTCCCGTTGACTGTCTGCTGTTTTGGATGATTTTTTCCAAACGGTCCTTGCCTTTATTTACCGGGGCAATTTGCATTTTAATACTTTCTGCTTATAGTTCAAAGGTTTCGCATGCATTTCTCTTTCCTCTCTGGGGCGCCTCACTTCCTTCTATTTAGCATTATCTGCAGGGCTCTATCCTGTACAACCCTGTTTCAGCTTATTTCCAAACAATTTGCTGTCTCTCTGCCTGTGTAAAGCTGCTTCCCATGTCTGAAGTTTGGCCCACCTGGAGGGTCTCTCAGCAGGTGACCTCATTTACTGCCTCAGATTATTTCACTATTTAAATCACCTCTACACACATCAGCTGCTTCTGTTCCTAACTTGGGTTCCTTCTCCCGTCCCTGCCCCAAGTGTTTTGGGGTTGTTGGCTGATTGATTGATTGATTGATTGATTGATTGATTGATTGATTTGTTTTTTGATTTGTTGTTTGGTTTTTTTCTTGTTTGTGTATTTTTAAAATTTTTTTAATTTTTCCATGTGAGTGGAAGAGGAACAGCTGTTCCCACTGGATTCACATTCTGCCTATAAAGGGATCCCATACAGCCTGAACATTTCTAACTGTTTGGAGTTGAAACCCTTGACAGCATCTCCTTTCTGTTTTTCCTTCAATCATTGGAGCAAAAGGCTCTGGTCTGCTGCATCCTGACCATGTGGAAAGCATGTCCTCCTCAGCTCCTGCCTGTCAAAATTCCTGTTTCATTCCCTGACCCTTCACTGAAGGGCATTTCCCAGCTTCCCAGTTGGCTCTTCAGATTGTCAAGAAAAAAAAAAAAGGAGAATAAACTGTCAGGGTGCCAAAATTGCCTGCTGGGATCAACAAATGTTTGGGATGCCACTGAAACTCCTGATATCCTGTGCCTCTGCTCCTTTGCTAATGGTAGATTTCTAATAGAGAAATTAGCCTTTAAAGCAGATCTCCCATGGAGAGACGCTGTGCAGTGCTCCAGGAACACACGAACTCAATTCCTTTTGGATAGCATTAAGCTCTCAGAAGTGTTTTGGGAGAACATCTTAAGTGCTCCAGCTGGTAGTGGAGATGCAACCCAAAAGACTGGGCTAAAGCTGCACTGAAGGTAACCCAACGTGTGTCATGTGGATGCCGAGTCTCCACTCACTGCAGGTGCGGGAACAGAGCTTGGACTCTTCCAAATCTTCGCCAGAGCTGAGATTTGTAGTGATAATAATAATAATAATAATAATGGATTTAATAATAAGGGATAAGTATACCGGTGACTACCCAGTATCCCACTGAGATCAGAGTGGCCCAGGTCCAGACTGGTCCGTATTCTGTACTTCAAACAGAAAGGTCACATTTGTTTGACTGTAAACTGTTTCTATTAGAAAAATAACTTTTCTCAGCATCATCCTTTTCTTCCCCTAATATACTGCTTTTTATTATATCAGCTACTTTTTCAGCAGTAGTTTTAAATCCAAAATTGTAGTATAGATTCCAGTGTGTATTTTTGATCCTTTTATATTCTTGGTTTGATTCCAGTTTTTTTTTTAAACTGAAGTATTAAGTTTAAGTTTGTTGGGTTTATTTTTCTCTTTCCCCTCCTCCCTTTCCAGTCTCTTTCCTAATGACATGATATTTATTTGATCAGCCTTTTCCCAGACTGTTCATCTACCTATTTTTCTGCATGTCTGCTTATCACTCCCTCCCACTTTGACACACCTCCTGCCCTTAAAGCCTTTTTAACAGTTTTACTGATTTCAAATGAGTTTGGTGAATAGGACAGGATCTGAAAAATGGTTAAGCTCTTGCTTAAAGGACTGCAGCGTGCACTCAATTATTATTTCTTTTTTTTGTCCTCTATCGTAATTAGGTTGGGTTGCCGCATGTGTCTCGGTTTGGGGAGGGTTAAGGCCACAGAAGAATTTGGAGGCACCGTCAGAGGAGAAATGTGAGGGGGGACACGAGGAAGATCCAATGATATGCAGCTAAAGAGGGATTAGAAAATATCTCTAAAAAATAAATTTTTGTTCTGATGTTTACTGAACAACTTTTTACTTCCTACTCTTTTACTTGTGCTGAAAAGGGAAGCAGGGGGACTCTATGAAATATTGGTAAACTTTTTTTTCTCCTTCATGAAAGGAGATGGAAATCAGTCCTGGGCAAAATAATATGGAGAAAAGTTTATTCTTACATTTTCAATTGGTCAGTGAAAGCCATTTCATTTGATTACTTTGGCATCTTTGAATTTGTTCACACTGTTAATCCAAATACAGACTATTTTTAAAACTGATACAACGCAGGATATAAAAAAGCACAGATCCAACACTTGTCCTAAATTCAATCCAAGTTTTAAACCGATCTATAAAGTAGTACTAAAATTACAGATATTAGCAATCGATTGATTCATTCACATCATAAACAGTGTTATGCATTTTCTCCATTCTCTCGCCTTCCATTTGCCATGCAAATAAGTAACTAACCCTTATAATAAAATATTATTGCACAACATATATTCATTTTTTCAGTAAGGAGGTAAAAGGTTTCTAAGCCAAAACTGGTAATTTTTTTAATGGCAAAAGAAATTATATCACAGCCAAAATTTCAAGCTGGCTTGATTTCCACAGCAGAAATATTTTTATCTCTTGGTCCTAGAAACCTTTCTTTCAAAGAAGACAAAAAAGAGCTGTAGGGACTTGATTTAACCGAGCACTGTTCCCAGTTCTCATATACGCCTCAGATCCAGGATGATTTTAAATAAAGATCCACCCATGGACACATACCGATTGATTTAAATTCCATCCTATCCAGCTGTTTGTACATGTTTTTGCTTCAATCATGCTTAGAGGGTTTTTTCCCCAACTCGAAATTTTAGCCAGCCCAGCTTTTAAAAACATTGGAGTATATAGTAAATTGAGCCAGGAGGAGTTTGAAAATTAAAGCTCCTGCTCCAGAAACCTGCTTGGGAGCTGATGTGTGTTCCGTGTTTGTAAGATGAGAGCGTGAGCTCTTCAGTGCAGGGGCATTATCGTTCGGGTGAGAAGAGACCATTCACCTCCTCCTAGTGAAGGCAGATGAGACAAAACTGAGGAGGTGGAACATCTTCCTCTGTAACTACTATACATGAAAAAGCATCTGGGCATAGACTTCAGTCCTGGCTCGGTGCAATGAACTGGCTCACACGCCCACCAGACCCTGCATGCATCCAACCCCCTGCTGCTCAGCATCTCTGCCCTCCGTCCCATGGTGGGAGCACGAGCGGGCTGATGGAAAAGGGTCTGGGTGGAAGGGGGAGCTTGGATCCACCCTGCAGCTGGGTCACCTCCTTCCTTCCCTCCACACTGCCCAGCTGGTTCCTGGTCCCAGCATCGGCAGAGCAAAGCCAGACCTGCCTGGCAAGCTGCAGCAGTTGGCACCTCTGCATAGACCTTGAGCTGCTTCTGGAGGCAACACTTACCTTTTCTTGCAGAGGAGCACAGTGTCTGGATGTGGGCACTGCTGCAGCAGTGATGTGCCTCTGATGGGACTGGGAGCATCATGAATGGCAAACAGGTCACATGAAACGGGCAGGTGAAACACATCCACGATGTACTTCTATACTTGTGTGAGATGGTATTTCTACTTCCTTTTCACAACCCCTGAGTCTCCTACAGGACCCTCAGCTCCTGCTCATTTCTCTTGGGCTCATTCTAAAACACCTCTACCACCCCAAATCACCTCCCTACTTCTTTTCGACCTGCTGCAATGAACTGTGGCCAGTCTGGATCTGCGTTGATCAGCCTGTTGGCCGCTCTGAGCAAATCAGTGTTGAGCTGTCCCTGCCTGTCCCACAGAGAAGACACTATCAGCATCGATTTCTCTTCCTCAGCTGCAGGTTTTCATGACACCTCCTGCCTCTGAGACCTCTCCCCTCTTCCCAATGTGACTGGAGTTCACGTATACAAAGGCGCTGGCAGACAGTTGGGCAGACTAGACAGTGTGATCCCATGAGTCTTTGTTCTTCATGAAACTAGGATAAAAATTAGTTTTTCTCAGTGCAAGCAAGTTCACATTCTTTCTAAGAGCTCTTTGATGATCAAACGTTTTCTTATTTTATGATGTTTTATACTCCCTTCCCAAAATAACAAATTTCCTAATGGAATCAGCTAGGCTAACAGTCTCTGCCATAATCCAGCAGTGTTTCTTCTAAGTCTGGCTTCTCAAATTTGACCAGACTTTTTCTTGCACGAGGCAGAAAGAGCTCAGGATCCTTAGTGGCCGAATCTACCACAGATCGAGGAAGGCCAAAGGAAACACAGAATCCTTTAGGCTGAAGGCACATCTGGAGGTCATCTAGTCCAAGCCTCTGCTCAAGTAGGGTCACCTGAGCAGGTTGCCCAGGACCACATCCAGTCAGGTTTTGAATATCTACAAACCGGGAGACTCCACAACCTCTCTGGGCAACCTGTGCTTGACCTCCTTCACAGTAAAATGTGTTTCCTTGTGTTCAGATGGAATTTCACATTTCAGTGTGTGCCCATTGCTTCTTGTGCTGTCGCTGGGCAGCAGTGAGAAAAGGCTGGCTCCCTCTTCTCTGCACCCTCTTATCAGGTATTTGTGCTTATTATTAAGATCCCTCCTGAGCTTTCTCTTTTACAGGCTGAACAGTTGCGGCTCCTGGAGCTTCTCCTCATAGGAAAGGTGCTCCAGTCCCTTAATCATCTAAATGGCCCTTTGCTGAACTTGTTCCATTAAGTCTGTATTTTTCTTGTTCTGGGGAGTCCAGAACTGGTCCCACCACTCCAGATGTGGCCTTCACAGTGCTAAATAGAGGGGAAGGATCACCTCTCCTGATCTGCGGGCAATGGTCTGCCTAACACAGCCCAAGGGACAGACTGTTGGCCTATGTTGTGAGGGTGCATTGCCAGCTCATGGTCAACTTGAGGTCCACCAAAACCCCACGGTCCTTCTCTGCAGACCTGCTTTCCAGCTGGTCAGAACCCAGTATGTACTGCTGCTTGGGGTTATTCCTCCCCAGGTGCAGGATTTTGCATTTCCCCTTGTGATTCCTTCATGATATTCCTTTCTGCTCAATTCTCCAGCCTGTTGAGGTCCCTCTGAATGGACCACAACTATCTCCACAACCATCTGGTGTATCAGCCACTCCTCCCGGTTTGTATCATGTGCAGACTTGCTGAGGGTGCACTCTGTTCCAGGTCATTAATGAATATACTGAACAGTTTTGCCCCAGTATAGACATCTGGGGTACACCTTAGTGGTTTGCCCCCAACTGGACTTTGTGCTGCTGCTGACAACCCTCTGGGCCCCTCCTCTCAAGCTGGTGGGGCACAGGTACAAATTTCTTGTTGGTTCTGAATCATTTAAGAGCTGTTATTTCATTCACTTTCTGATCATGTTTTGAAGTAAGGAATTCCAGTCCATTAGTCTATTTTTCACATTTCAAACTGAGGAATTCCAGGCCATTAGTCTATTTTACCTCTTTTATTTAAAAAGATGGAAAACACAGGAAACTGCACAGTGAGTTTCCTCATCATTATTTGCTCCCAGAAACCACCACCAGTGTAAGACAATGAGACCTGTAAGATGAGTTGCTCTACTGCTCCTTTGGGCGTGCATCACTGATGGAGAGCACCACTGGGTTCTGCCATTCAGCAGCTCCTGCCAAGGGCTATCAAAGTTGGCAGCTGTTTTACACCCTCGGCATTTCCTACCTTGTGCCTGTATGACTGCAGCAAAACTAAGGCAGCAGCCCTTAGAAGAGTTTACTGGAATTCCGCTGAGTGCAGGATGTAGCCTCGCATTAAAACCTCCCAGAAGAACGAGGTTAGCTAACAATTACTTCTTTGTGAGCAAGTCAATGAAAGATTCACTTTCTGTCCAGAGAGACTAATTATAAATGAAAGCCAAGGGGGCAAACAAACATTCAGGGTGGACAAAAAGGAATTGTTTGGGAAAAATAACCTACGATGCCTCAACACATGCGTTTCCTAATGTTGGCTTGATAGCTCTGATGTTTAATTTGCTGGAGACCAAGAAGGACATCTCTCTTGTGGGTCTGACTTTCTTCTTGCTTGCTTTTTAAGAGGTTTCAAATGTTGGAAGTTAATGTTTCTTGGAGGAACACAGTATCTAATCAAAATCCAGAGATTTGTAGCCACTTAATTCTGTGGGACATGGAACTGTGTAAGTAGTTTGTCAGCCCTGTCTTCTCATGTGCCTTTTTCTTCTGCTGAAAGACTTCATTGTAAAAAGCTCTGCTTGAGTTTCCAGGGTCCTACTTCCCCCAGGTTCACAGTATTTCACTTTTGGATTGGCTAGTACACCTTGCATTCAGCAATAAGGCTTAAATTTGGGCCACTTGATTTCCCTAGATAATAGGTGCAAGCTGACAATATGTAACTGGATAGCCTTGCTGTTTATTTTATTGTAATGAGGAGCAGATATTTTTCCTCACTGACTGTTCGTAGTTTGTTTCCCTTTAACCTTTAGCTTACAGATTGGTCTCCAGTGTGGATTACATGAAACCTTCATGGTGAACCTGCAAAGCCGGAGGAGTGCTCCTCCGAGAGGCTGGGTGCGTTCACGCGTGAGGAGGCGTCATTCAAAAGGCTAAGGCGGGGCAAGGAAGCAATCTTTTTTTGGCAGCAAATCCTGCCAATTTCATGTAATAAGGCCTTACTGAGAGTAGAAGCTGCCGCTGTGCCCTTTGCCGTGTACTGGCACCCAGGAGTGTTACCTCCATAGTGAGAGGGATAGTTCAGCCCTGGGCAGGAGGACTTGGGTTGCCTTCCCGTGATGGGAAAGGAGGGAGATGACCCACAGCTGTCCTGTGCCGATGAAGTGGTTAGCTGTTCTCACCTTGTGCCATGACTTTCTTATCCTCAGATTACATCTTAAGTGACAAAATTGTTGTTTCTTTCTGTGTCTGATACTTTATTAAACCCTAAGGGCCACATCCTGCTCTCACCTCTGTATGTGAGATGAGATGAAACTCACACAGATGTGGCTGGGTTTATGTGGCGTGTCTGAGAACAGGAGCACAGCCCGCTTACTTTTCAGCTTAACCATGCAGTTTTTTTGGTCTTTTTTGTTTTGCTCATAGGTGCACAGCCATCTGCCCCTCTACTACAGTGCTGTCTGCCATCTGTCCTAGGAAAATAAAATAACTGTAAACTCCAAATGCTCACAGGCTGCAGAGTTAACAGCTGAGATGTTACTGAGCATGCTGAACAGAAGGCAGCAGATTATTAATTTGCTCTAGGAGTCTTCACTGAGTGGCCAGTGTCTAACCCAAGTTATTCGGGCACACTTGGCCACGGGAAAGTTTAAATAATGGAAGTAGCAGAGATGCCACTTAGGGCTGTGTTTCATATGCCACAATAACTGACTACCTGTCTGAAGAGATCTCTGTTGCCTACAGGGATGTAGCACGGGGGCTTCAATGAAAGGGGGCTCCTCCTCTGGGTGCTGCTGGTATCTGGGAGGTGGTGCTCAGACCGCCAGGGTGGTTCGAGGGTAGCTGGTTGCTAACAAGGCAGTGTCCTACAGTGCTGGCCTGGCCAGCATCCTGCTAGGGTAGGTGGTGAGGGTAACGACGGCCGTCCACCATCGGCAAAATGGCTCCTCTGGAGGGGTGAAGCCCTGGGCGAGGAACTGCCCTTCCTCCTGGGGTCCTCCTCCTCCTGGGGTCCTCCTCCTCCTAGGGTCCTCTTCCTCCTGGTGTCCCCACTTCCCCCAGTAAATACCATAGACATCTCAACCCAGCAGAGGCAGTGCCACTGTCTCCTGGGTGTGGGCTTCATAAACCTTTGCCTTGCACTGGCAGCTCACAGCGGTGTGGGAATGCTGCTGGGAGAAACCAGGGTGCAAGTGATGCCTCCTGGTCAAAGTACGGAGCTGGGTGCATGGCAGCTCTGCAGGCATGAGCTGAAGGGACGATTGGGAAGAAGCGTAGAGCAGTCCCCAACAAGCTGGAGGTCTGAGGTCCGGGGGAGGGAACCTGGACATGACCCGGCTGTCCTGCCAGATCTTGCAGGTAAAAATGCTGCATGAGGGATATGGAGGCAACCACAGAGGCTACGGGCAAGCCTGTGGTGGTCACAGAGACTTGAGAGCTGCTGCTGAGGACAGCTCTGGCGTTTTTGAGGCAGGTCAACAAGGCTGCAAGGACAATTCCTTTTACTCCAAAGGCAATGCACCTTCTTGCTGTCACATTTTCTCTCTACAACCTCCCTTCTTTTTGTCCTACCCTCAGCGGAGCACAGGGAGCATCCTGAAAATGAGTCCACCTTCATCCTACATGAGACATGAGTTGACATGAGGCTGCTGCTCCTGCACTTTAAGCAGCCCCAGGAGAGCAGGACTGGCCAAACACATGCCTCTACACAAGGCAAAACCTGGCCAAACCATGGAGCGGCCCCCAAGGAGCTTTCCCGTGCAGGGACTTCTCATCTAAACGTCTCAAAATGCTGAACGTTAACTAATCCTGACATTTTTATCAGAGGTAAAATACGATAAACTCTTATTTCTCAGACATCCACTCCCTGCAAGCCACCAGCCGACACACAGGCAGAGAGTATGGTATGGTCATTCCCATGGTATTATGCTTTTTTCCAGTCTTCTTTTCCCGCTTCTGGGCAAGGAGACAGCAGAGGTGTCCTGTCCTGCTCCCCCACGCCACTTCAAGGTGACAGGGTGTTTGCGTGCACCACAACATTTTCAGAGAAATGTGAAACTATCCCTAGAAGCCCTTGATTGCCTGCTGGGAACGCAGCAGACGGTGGGTTTGGAATACAGATGATAGCTTTGTGGGCCTAAAACACTCAGGGCAAAACTCCTTCTTGACAATTTTACTCCACCAAGGGCAGTTTTTCACCTTGTTTCACTCCCAAGGTTTTTAATAGCTCCGGCCTTAATCTCTTCACCAGCACATGAATGACAGCTGCAGAAGAACTATAACATTTTAATTGACATTTGTGTTTAGAAGCTCAACTATAATTAGAGGCAAGTGAATCATCTGCAAGAAATAATTCAGGCCGTGCTGCCTTTCTTCCTCTTCGTGAATTTTCTATGAACAGGTTGCTACATTTGCAAGCCCGTTCTTCGTTCAGACTTAGTCACGCATTTTCTTGGGCAGATTTCTCTTGGTCTGCTGCCGGTGTGCCAGCACGCAGCAGCAGGGCTGGGATTTCCCACCGTGCCGGTCAGTGGCTCGAGCCATGCACTGCCATTCCCAGCCCTTGACTCTATGACGTGGGGAAGCAACCGCGACAGCACGGATGTGAGTTTTATATCTGAGTACAGGAACACGTGGTTTAAAATGGGTGTGCTGAGCCAGAGAGCTGTGATGGGCTGGCTGCTGCGACAACAGGAGGAGTGGACCATCCTCTCCAGGCTGTTTGGCTTTGGACCTACTTAGACCACACAGGACCCCTCTGAAATCAAGGTACCACCTGCTTCGTTCCTGCAGACAGCAGAAATGTGCAATCTCGCAGCTCTGCTCAGAAGCATCTCCCCAGCTGTTCCTTCCTGCCCCGTGGCATGGGGTCTCCCTATGGACCTTCAGTCACAATTTATGGTGCTGGTGTGGACCTTGCCCATTACTGGAGTGCCTGTGATGATGGACCAGCCATCTTTCTGAAACACCTGGAGTACGGTGTGGTCCAAGCACCATCTCTTGAAGAAGCTCTCGTGCAAACCCAGGTCTCAGCCCGCAGCAGTGCTGCAGCCCAAGCTGCTGCCAGTGTCCCACAGCCAAAGCTGGGGCAATCAGCCAGCCTGGAGAGATGGGAGCTGGTTATGGGGCAGTCATATGCAGTGGCAGGGCTCGATAAACAGTGTGAGGGTCCAGAGTCATGTTTGACGCTGGGTAAATTTCACAAAGACTTTGTGTTTCTTATATAGAGGTTGCTTTTTCATTATTTTATGTGTACATTTCTCAGTTTCTAGCATTTTTGTTTTAAATCCTTATTTGCTCTTTTGCATTTAAGCTTATTTCTTAAGAGCCTGATGCAAAGCCCAATGAAGCCAAATTTGCCCTGAGTAATTGTTATGTCTTTAGCAATCTTAATATGCCTTCTTAAACAAGTCGTATTTTTTTCATCTGGGAGTATCAATAAGCAAGTGCTGACAATTCTTTCAGTTTTTATTAACTTGCTAGACAAAGAACTCACAGTTTGTATATAGCTGTAGAGTCTAATCTAATCCAGTCTATCTGTCTATCTGATACACTTGCCTGGGCAATCAGCCACAGCTTGATAGCTGGGAGGGTATAAAGTTCATCTGCCAAATAGCTGAAATGACAAAAAGGACAGAAGCTGAAAAGCGATTATTAATTGATGTGTTTTTGATTGAAGTTAGCTGCTATTGATCATCTCACTGCTTAAATGAATGAGGCTCATAACGTAATCTTTATGCTGAACATAGATACACCATGCACCACGCACCTTCCTCATTGATCTGATGTACATAGGCAAAGTTATTTAGCATCCCATTACATGAAAATCAATAATGAGATCATATTACACAATCTGAGGTCCAACTGTGGCACTTTTATTAAGATATGTAGCACACTGTCACCACAACAGAGGAATCCATTTGAGGGACTCTCAGTCTCCATCAATCTGTGGGATGCATATGCATATGTGTGTATATAAAATTAAAATAAGTAACTGCTACTTTGAAATCATGCTATACCAGGCAATAAGCAGTTTTATAAGACATTTTATATTAAAATCTGTTGAAATGTTTTTCTAAATTCTTCTAGATCTTCTCCGTGAAGTTGCTGTAGTTCATTCTATGGAGATTTTTATACTGCACCATATGCTTCCAACCATAGCTGTTTTACATAGTTAGCATAACCATGTGATAAAATTAGAGCAAGGTCTTGATACGCTGTCCTGTCATGGCACTTCGCCAGCTCCCATCCAAGCTTGGAATCTGCTGTGGGTGGACTGGTGCACGCACCACCAAGTTTTATAGCTTGGTCTTTGATGAGCAGTAGGGACTGCGCTGCACCAGCATCTTGGGGTGGCCCCAACCAGGAGCTGCCGGCACTTACTGAATCAGGCTCATGACCCAGCAACAACGGGGAACAAAACCTCTTGCTGCAGACAGGGACCATGAAGAATACCTTGCCTGGCCACAGCCACAGCCCAATATGCTGATCGTGCGCATTTTTAAACCCCTGTTAGGAATGGAGTCTTCACTGCCCAAGTGCCTCTGGGTTTTCTGTTCATCCCGTCATCTAGCATGTCCTTTAGCGACAGTGTGGGAACAACTCTTCATCTTTCTACCTGCTACCTCCCTACTGATCTTCCCAAAATCTTCTTAGTCCCATCTCAGAAGTTTCTTTCCTGTAAATTTGCTTGGAATAGGTCATCCCTGCACTGTAGCATCTTCCATCTAAACATCTTGTTTATGTGGACTTTTTTGCAAGGTTTCTAAAACATTCAAATTATTTCTTGGATATTTTCTCAAATTCTGACAAAGTATCTCCACTCCATCTGCTGCTGATATGTATGTCACCGACTGATAATCAATTTTAGGACTGCAGATACATGTTGGCTTTATGCAGTTATATTTGATCTGCTGAGCAACGTGCTGCTCCTCTAACAAGAGCCTGGTTTTTTATGTCGGCAGTAGCCAGAAGATGCCTGACCATTTTCTGACTGGGGAGGGGGTCACGTTTTGTGCAGAGTTGCAAACAGAGCACTTCGGGGTCTCTAGTAGAAGTTTTATTTGAATGAAACAAGAAAGCTGTCTTTGTGTCTTTTGCAAATGCCTCATTTCTCTAAGAGCAGCTTACTCCAGAACAGCACTGTCTGCGATTTTCTCTCATTTGTGATTAGTCCATTTACCTAATGAAACTGCTGAATACAATTTTGTACATTTTCTCTGTAAATACCATTATTTCTAAGAAAGCCAGATGTTATATTGGGTGTCTGCCTATCTGTCTGTCTGCCTGTCTATCTATCCATCCATCCATCCATCCATCCACCCACCCACCTATCTATCTCCCATTTAGGGGTAACTAAACACTTCCTCGGTAAATCAAATCTGCATTTGTATGGAGACTTGTTCATTCACAATAGCTGAGCCCACTAAAAGCAGATTCTTGCCATAAAAGTCATTTGATGCTGTGGGTGAATTACCAGTCCTTGTAAACACTGTGCTTCTAGATGTAATTTATCCTAATTTAGCTCTTGTTATTGTCTTGTGTATTGTCTCTGAATAAGGCAATCCTGAAAATGCAGTCTCAGATGCAGTAATGCATACTGAATGCCTGCAGTAAAGTTACCCTGAGTGTTTGCAGCACCGCTTCTCTGCCTGATGATACTATGCAAGAAGGAGAGTTTTGAGCTGGCATGTTCTTACAAAATCCATTTTTAAATGGCCTTTGTCCAAAAATGATATTTTGGCAAGAAAAAGTTAACAGTGTTGCATAATTGTCTAGCATTGGGGGCAATTATTTTGGGGGCAATTTTTGGGAAAGACATTTAGGTTGTTTTGAGACTGACTTTCCACATCCCATCCACTCCTCGAATCTCTGCCACTCCTCCCTGCGCAGAGGACTGGGACCCTGAGAAGCAGCATCGGTCTCTGCCTCGAAGTACCTGCCACAGCAGATGCTGCAGTTCCACATATTAGCATCTTGGTACCCCATGTCAATTAATTAGTGTACGTGTTCTGCTTCTTTCTCCCAGAAAGTGACATGCACATATAATGCCTCATTAGCCATTGGTTAACCCTGTCATGTATCCCCCTTTTCAAATCAGGGCTTCCCACGGCATGGCCTTAGGTGCTGTTGCTTGACTGGAATGAGCTGATGGTACCCAGAGCTGATGCTGAAAAAAGGGAAGTCCTAGGATAGCCCCATCCTCGGGCAAAAAACTACTCAGGAATGTCAGCATATGAAGCAATGAAGGAGCTGCAGCTGAAAACCAGCGGCTGGATGAGCCAGAGCTCCAGTGTCTCCCTGCTGCTGGATGAGAAAGAAATAGGAATATGGATCACAGAGTCATAGAATCATAGAATCATAGAATTGTCTAGGTTGGAAGGGACCTTTAAGATCATCGAGTCCAACCATCAAAGCTGGTCTGAAATGGTCACCTTGGGACACAGCAGCTGGAGCATGGCTAGTAGCAGAATCAGACTCCTCCATCTGTTGGATGCCTTCTGTGGCTCAGCTGAAGCCTCCTGGGGTTCCCAGGAGGGACCCCAGTGAGCTGGGCGGTGCGATGTGCAGCTCCCTGCGAGGTCATGGGGCTGACACCCTGTGTCTGATGGGTTGGATTAGCTGCACCGGTTGGAAGACAACCCTGGGTATGGGGCCCCCACTGCTACCGGTGCCACCCCAGCTGGTCACTGGGTGGGGTACCGCCCTGCAAGGCACTAATCGGGTCACAGGAGGTCACCCTCGTTGGTTTAAGGCCCATTACTTTAGACCCAGCTGTTCCTCTTCCTGATGTGCCGTGGGCCACAGTGGTCCCAGACAAGCAGAGGGAAGGAGGGACTGGACTATGCTGAAGTTCGGGATGTCATGCGTGCGATTAGCCCTGTGATTTCGGGGGTTGTAACTCCACGGTGGCAGCAAACGTTAGTGCACACGAGCACTGCCCTGCAGCCCGGCACACGCAGGTCACCAGCAGTGCCCGGCCAGGTGGGCGATGCTCCTGGTGAATCTGCTCTCCCCATTCACTCCTGTAGCTTGCAGCTATGGCAAGGGACGGTCCTCAGGTTTTGCAGGGCACCTCCGAGTAGCTGTGAGGTGACCGTAGCCCTGCAGGGAGTTGTCGGCACATTGGGAATGGCTTTCTCATGTAGATAAGCCCCCCGAGACTCTTTTGTACCCATCACCTTCCTCGTTCTGCCTGTTCGGCTCTTTTCGTAGGGAGCCTGTTGAGCGCTGCCACCCCAGAGCTCCCTGGGGTTTTCCCTTTGCTTCGGCTCCTGCCTGGTAACCGGCAGGTTTTAATTCTGCCTCAATTGACCCCACTGAAGTGCCACTTAACGACAAATTACAGCCAGCAATTTGGAGCTTCTGCTGCTAGTTATTTACATGTGTTTATTCCTGGATGTCACCCTGCTGCTCCAGCCTCAGAAGCTGGTAAAAAGGCAGCAATTAGAAAAGAAAAAAATCTAGCTGCAATTTACTCCTAGTGTAATAGCGCAGGGCCACGGGGGGGGGGCTGGGGCACGACTCCAGCTGGGAAGGGCTGTGCTCTCCGCTCCCTTCCACCCACCTGGGCAGGGGTCTGCTGCAGGGTCGAGCTATCAGGCATCGCCTGCCTCAACCTGTGGCTGTGGCCGCGCTGAAGGGATGCCAGCCAGTCCCTGCACTTTCACACCACTCCTGTTGCTAAGGCAACTCCTCCTTTTGGCTGCCGGAGCTCTGATCCACAGCTAGTGGGGCAGTGGGAATAACGAGCAAGCCAGCGTTATCCTGGGAGGGTGCTGGCGTACCGGCTGAATAAAACTGAGCCGGCCCCAGGCAGGGCGCAGCATTTGTGTGGGCACCCCTCTGCGCCTGTGTGCACGCATGCAGAGAGGCCACCGGCAGCGCTGGGGCAGGGGTGCAGAGGAGCAGTGATAACCCTGGGGGTGGGAGCTTTGCGGGTGCACAGGGACAGCACCCTGTTTGTTTGAGGAGGGGACGGACAGTGGGCAGTGCTCGATCCTGCCCAAGGTGGCCCTGTTTGCCTTGTCTGGCTATGGTGGAGGCGACCGCCCTGTGACATCCCCCTGTGGAAATGGTGTCCCCTCAGCCAGCATCTCATGGGAGATGCCGCTGTGCCATGGACCATTCCCCTGGGTGCCTCTGGGCTGGCACGGCAGAGAGATTGGCCAGTAAAAAAGCATAGCTTGGCTGTGGGGTTTTAGCAGACTGCTCCAATGGTCACACAGCTGTGGGGCAGGACTCCAAGGGCACAGGGGTGTGGTGTCTCCCTTTACGTCCACAGACCAAGGCTGTATGGGCTATTTGGGAAAGCAATTCTGCCTTAACCACACCAGGGCTCTGACGTGCCGGTCCTGCTTGCTGGAGAGCAGGGCTGTGGCAGCATCCCATCATCCCATCCCCACCAAAAGAGGAGAGGTCTGCAGCTTCCTGCACTTCTGCAAATTAGGCAAATCCTTCAGCGCTTGCTTCGTGGAAAAACAGCTCGTCTGTTAGGTAGGAAACAACTGTCTGTGCCCGTCAGGGCAGTGGGAAGTGCATATGCACACACCTGAGCTCACACATACTGCGTGTTGTCATCTGCGTGACAGTGACAGATGAAATGATCTGCCTTGATCTCTCAGCCATTGAAGGACACTGGCCCCTTTCCCTCCCCAAAGTTTAGTCCAGCCGTTTCAGCTAGACTGCAGCAGTTGTCAGGAGAATAAAATGCAGTGTGCCGTTGGGCTATTTCCAGACTACCATGCAAGAGATGGTTTGGTGTCAGGGTGAACCCAAAACAGTGACCCTGCATCAACAGGGACATTCACACTGACAATGTTATAAATCTCCCAAAGCGGTGTCATCACCATGTACAGCTGCCTTCCAGTAGGAGGAGGTCACAGCCCATCCTGGGCTGTTCTGGGCTGCTCCCTGTGTCCTTCCCCAGAAGCAGTTTGGCTGGGGGATCTTCTGGATGGCACCTTCTAGGTCCTCCTGGCTGCCCTGTGGCACATTCATGACACAGACAGTGGCTCTGTTGTTAGAAGACAACTCAATGTCCTCTTCCCAGGAAAGACCTTCTCCAAGCCTTGGCTGTCCCTGCCTGTCAGTGGGATTCCTCATGGCTTTGCTTTGGCACTACAGCTTCCCTATAGGGAAGGCAGTGTTGGCATAACCCTGTCCTGGAGGGAACTGTGTTTCCACTTGGCTTTTCCCTTTAGCCTCAGGTCCTGTGCCGGGAGCTCCAGACTTGCTCTGGTTTGGATGGAGCAAATGGCTCCTCCTCAGTTGTAGGTGCTGTCTCTAGGGACGCTCTTAAACGTGCAGTAACTCCTTACACCAAATGTGTTGCTACTTTTATCAGATGTTTTTCTGATCTGCTGCTAGCAAGGAATCCTACACATACCATTTCGTAGCTCTAGTTGCTCTAATATGCCCAAAAAAGAAAACAGAAGGCATTAAAGCAGTTCTGATACTTGACAAACAAGTCTAATTTTTTATTTACATGTGGCTGAGGCTTTTGGCTGACATTGTTCACAATAAAACATGATAGGAAATATTCATTTTGATGCCATGTTCCATTTTTAAAAGGAGATTCTAAAGAAAGTACTTAATTTCAGCTCAGAAGTTTGGTGTACTTGCACACAGCAGCTTCAGAAATGGGAACAGAGACTCCAAAAGAGAACACAGCTTTTTTATAACCTCCTTCCTGCTAAGGCGGAAACCTTGTGACAACCTTACTTAGACTCATTCTACCACCCGGCTTGAGCGATGGTCCCCTCTGAGCTCCAAGTTTGTGCATTTATGAAAACAGCTCACAATGATTAATTTTTGTTGTATTACTCAGTGCTTCTCGGTTGTAGTTTCGTTCATGAGCTGATGCTCAGTCCTGCAAATGGAATCATTATTCATATGGATGCTGGATGTGCAGGTAAATAATTTTCATTCTCCAGTGTTACCAAAGACTGTTGTGACAATTGACTGCTAATTACTATTCGCTGCATGCGCTGGGCCAGTTGGGACAATTTCTACCCCTTTATTGGGTTACTGAGTCTTTTTACCAGGAGAGTAACAATTAAAGGTGATTGGAAAACAGTCACAACTGCCTTCAGCATCCAAAAATAGTGATCCACATGCTGAGAAAGTACTGGGAAAGAATCGACTAACACAGCAAAAACAGCAGAAAATAATTAACAGTTATCCATTGTGTGTGTTGATGTGCACTTGAGGGTTGACTCAATATTTCATGCTTTTTCAGCAAACGGGAAGGTTAGAAATTTACTTTTGATATTCTGATGATAACTACATGAATTCAGCAGCTGGGGCTTAAAGAAAAAACATGAGGTATCGTAAGACTTGTAAGGAACGTCGTGAGAGTTACAGACAGCAGGCATTTCCAAGCAAGCATGCAAACACGCCAGCTGTTAAAATTTGTGACACTTCCAGAAAACAGCCTCCTTTCCACAAATATCGGGGATGGAGAACAAAGCAACCTTGCCAAGCTATCCAGTCTCAGGGCGTATTTCATCGGTAGTCCGTGGCTTCGCGAGTGATACTCCCGCCTGACAAAGTGAAGGCAGAGCAGGTCCCATGTTTCACACAAAGCAAGGTTCATTTGTATAGAAATGAGCTGCCGTACAAGAGATAATGGTTTATTATTGCACTTTGTGGGTCTCCATTCATTCACAGCCCATGTGACTCAGGCTACAGCCAAGTCAGTTTGAATTAATTTTTCAAGTATGGCTTCATGAGACAATGCATCAGATGTTTTAATAAAATTCAGACAGGCTGCAGCTATCGCGGTCCTTTCATGCACTAATTAGGGGTTTCTATTAAAAAAAAACAACAACAGCAATCACTTTTTCTGGTAATGTCTTTTTGTGATTCTGATACTCGCAGTTCCATCTTCCTGGATGTTTATAAATTCCTGCCTTTAATATTTAACATGTAGAACATTAGTTTACCAAGGATTAGGCAGATATTACAGCCAGCCCAGTGCCAAAAGCACTCTGTTTTGCTTTGTTCAAGATGGCTCTCATATCTGCTTTGTTTCACCCACTCTTGCCTTTCCTTTGGTGTCTAACTAAAGAGAAAGAAATGCCATTATTTTTGTTCATTCCTTAAATAAACCCTGTGCCCTTCTGCCTGCATGTTAGCTAGATCCCATGATTTGCCGGTGCTGTGCTTTTGCCTTACATGCCTGTTTATACGACGAGGGATAACAGTTTTAAACTCAAAGATTTAGATTTAGATGTCAGGAAGAAATTCTTTACTCTGAGGGTGGTGAGACGCTGGCCCAGGTTGCCCAGAGCAGCTGTGGCTGCCCCATCCCTGGAGGTGTTCAAGGCCAGGTTGGACGGGGCTTGGAGCAACCTGGTCTAGTGAGAGGTGTCCCTGCCCATGGCAGGGGGGTGGAACTGGATCATGTTTAAGGTCCCTTCCAACCTAAACCATTCTATGATTTTATGATTCATTAATTTCTTAAGAGCCTTAGTATTCCCCCAACATGTAAGAAGGGTGTACCAATCAGCTGGGGACATACTGGCCAGTTTAAGTGAGGGTTAAAGCAGCCCTGGCATTTCCACTCACTTTATCCTCAGCTGTGGTTCCATGAGCCACTTGACCTGGTCAAAAACCTCATGGTCACAAGGCTCTCAGTGATCCATGGTCATGGGCTGTCAGGCTTGGGAAAATGGACGAGGCTTTGTTTTTTCTTTGCCTGTGGACAAATCACCATGATCCCAAGTGAGCTGGCATCTCAGAGCTCACTTCCAAGGTGCTGCTGAGCAGGCAGAGGGGGATACGGGCTCAGGGACAGTGCCAAACTCCACTTAAGCTGGCTTGCCACGGTGGGGACTGCATGCACAGTTCTGCCATGATCCACCCAAGACCCAACAACAGGTCCTGGACTTGTTCTCATTCTCACGAGACAGGCTTATCTCCGGGGCAGGTGCAGGATGATGCTCTCTGCCACCTGGGGCAAACGTTTCAGTGGGGTGTGAAGCGAAGAGTCTGGGATGGGCAAGGGAACAGAGACAGAAATGGATGCTCCGGGTCCAGCAGGGTACCTTGTCTATACTGTGATGGGCTTAATCCCAGCCTAGCTCAGGAAAACCCCTGAAAACACCCACAGTGCTGTGAGGGTGCCCCAGCCTGGAATCCAGCACAGGCCGGGGTAGACAACAGCCGTGTGCACAGTGACATTTGTGGTGTGTACCCACCTCTGGACAGGCTGATGGCCAGGAATGGCTGTAACACAGAGGAACCCAGGCCTGTGTGATTTCCTAAATGGACCAACTTGCTCTGGGGCTGTTGGGAACACAAGGCTGATTTGCACAGTTGGAGAGGCTGGGTCCATCCCACTTGCACCTGAGATGAGTCCAGCAGCTTTTTACGTACTTGTCCAAGGGCCTGGCATGCTCACTGGGCTGCCTGCCAATTTTCTGCACATACTTCTTAAGAGCAAAAAATTTCCTAGAAATTCTTGCCAAAGATGGGTAGGTCTGTTCCAACTTGGCTGCAAGCTATAGGCTTGGTGGGTATTCATCAGCTGCTGTTTTACAGGGGTGACAAGCTTTGGTGGGTAGCGAGAAGGACAGAAAACACTCGCCTAATCCCAGCACCCCCAAGCTCTCAGGCACATCAGTCTGGTTGCAGACGACACCAGCTTACCTCGAGCAATGACTCATCCCATATGGGTGTGTTACCTTTTGGTAGATGGCACCACAGAAGTTAGTGCATAGCTGGCTTCACTGTTTTCAAACGAGCATTTACAACCCTTCACACACACACATCCCCAGCTGAGAGGGACAGCCTTTGCTCCACAATGCCTTACAGGCAGAGGAGACTGTGCTTGGCACATTGTCCTGGTTTGAGGTAAAACAGGACCAATTTTGTTCAGTAACTTTACTTTTTAGCTAAGCTAATAATTCTGTATTCATGGATGGAGCAGAGGTTTCTGTGCTGTTTGCAAGTTTTAATCTTTGAAGGATCCAACTAACATGTCAAGACCATCATTGGTATAACTCCTGCCCTTCCAGATTGCGCTCACTTTATTTTGGAATAAAATGTGTCAGTTTAAGAGATCATAGAATCATAGAACCGCTTAGGTTGGAAAAGACCTTTAAGATCATCCAGTCCAACCATTGACCCTACTCTACCAGGTCTGCCACTAAACCGTCTCCAAGCACCACATCTACACGACTTTTAAACACATCTAGGGATGGTGACTCAACCACCTCCCTGGGCAGCCTGTTCCAATGCTTGATAATTCTTTCAGTGAAAAATTTTTTCCTAATGTCCAGCCTAAACCTCCCCTGGTGCAACTTGAACCCATTTCTTCTTGTCCTATCGCTAGTTACTTGGGAGAAGAGACCAGCTCCCATCTCACTACAACCTCCTTTCAGGGAGTTGTAGAGAGCAATAAGGTCTCCCCTCAACCTTCTCTTCTCCAGACTAAACAATCCTAATTCCCTCAGCCGCTCCTCATAAGACATGTTCTTCAGACCCTTCACCAGCTTTGTTGCCCTTCTCTGGACACGCTCCAACACCTCAATGTCCCTCCTATACTGT
>VYXH01011730.1:23816-120284 GCA_013397275.1 Burhinus bistriatus | reverse complement strand
TGATCTTTCCTGGCACTGAGGTCAGGCTGACAGGCCTATAGTTGGCCTGGATCCTCCTTCCGGCCCTTCTCATAGATGGGTATCACATTGGCAAGCCTCCAGTCATCTGGAACCTCCCCTGGTGACCAAGACCGCTGATAAATGATGGAGAGTGGCTTGGCAAGCTCCTCTTCCAGCTCCCTCAGCACTCTTGGGTGGATCCCATCTGGGCCCATAGACTTGTGGCTGTCAGTTGGTGTAGCAGGTCGCTAACTGCTTCCTCTTGGATTACGGGGGGTTTATTCTGCTCTCCATCCCTGTATTCCAGCTCAGGGGGCTGAATACCCTGAGGATGACTGGTCTTACTATTAAAGACTGAGGCAAAGAAGGCATTAAGTACCTCAGCCTTCTCCTCATCCTTGTTGACAATCTTGCCCTCCGCACCCAATAAAGGGTGGAGATTGTCCATGGCTTTCTTTTTGTTGTATTGTTAAGGTCTATTCCAGCTGTCCTGCTGGCTGTGTAAATGGTGCACTGAGTTGTGCTCTTTGTTCTGTGCTGGCACTTGCATACTCCAACTGCCACCACCCAATTTTGGGTCTGGGTTTCAATAGACTCTTCACCCATTGCTGGAACAGTGCACTCACTTTTATGTTTATGCAGGGAAGTGAGTGATTCAAGATCCCCACAGCCCAGCTCTCAGCCATTTCCAGTGTCCCCATGCCGTGTGATGGCCATGACAGTGTGGGCTGCTCACCCTTCCCAGCATGGTGCTGGCTCACGCATCGTTGCAGGTGATGCTCAAGAAATGTGATTTCTCCGTGCAAGCAGCGTGGGTCCAAAGCAGCGGTCACCTGCACCGCGCAAGGCAGACCTGTGGGCTCTTTGCAGTCCCACTGGGTCCCTGCCTGTAGAGATGAGCAGAACCAGGACCGCTGTGGTGAGACGGTGGCAGGAGGTGACACCGGGGCAGCTGAGAGACCTCCTGTGGCAGATGTGTGAGTGCATAGACGCACGGCTGCTCCCACCACACATAACTCAGTTGATGATATGGTGAAGTTAAAGCCTAAGCAAACTAATTACTCAGCATTATTTTCAGTTAGCAACTGAATAGCTTACTCTCTAATAGAAACAACTCAATAAATCAATTAACAAATGCAACCCTGAGTAGCTCACTTGCAGGTATTTAATATGAATTACTCCATGGAACCGCTAACTCTTTAGAGAAGAGGCAATTATCTTTACTGCACCTCAGTAATTACTAACTGTAGTACATACCACAATATTTCAGTGTAAGTTA
Source organism: Burhinus bistriatus (assembly GCA_013397275.1). Classification (NCBI taxonomy): domain Eukaryota; kingdom Metazoa; phylum Chordata; class Aves; order Charadriiformes; family Burhinidae; genus Burhinus; species Burhinus bistriatus. The sequence continues at coordinate 119,005 of VYXH01011730.1, read as the reverse complement.
GAGGACAGTACTGCCAAACCAACTGGCAATAAACGCGGGCAGCAGAACCTGTGAAAGCAGATCGGCACTGAGAACAAAAGCACCCAGCATAAAGTGTGTTGCAGTGTCCATATGTCCAGGACATGCAATCTCTTCTTGGAGGTTTTTTGACCTGCAGGAATCAGTAATACATCCTCTAACACAGGATTTTGCCAGCAAATGCAGCTTGTGCACATTTCAAAATTCCCATATCAGATTTTTCTATTCACTTTTTTTCCCATTGGAAAAAACAAAATGAAATACCTGGTGGTGGTGGTATCTACCGCCCAGATCAAAACGTTCCATTGGGTTCACGTGGGAATGCATGTTTCTGCCTGATGACCAGCATTCATACCTGAGCAGAGGTGCAAGCGTGGACCTTTGCCCGAGGGTGAAGGGGGTGCTTGCTGCTCAGCCCATCAGCCGTGGAGGACACTGCCCGAGCTGGGCAGGGGAGCAGCCTGGTGCTCAAAGTAAATGCCAGAGAGCTTTCAGTGCTAAAAAACTATCCAGAATTTCACTTTTTCACCCCTAACTGGAATGGATAGCCAAAAGCTGGGGTTACTGCGTGTCCTGGTTTAAGGTAAAACAGAACCGATTTTCTGTTCAGTAATTTTACTTTTTAGCTAAGCCTCTTCTAACTAACTGAACTCTCCAAAATTAACGGTGTATTTTTAAGACTGTAGTCCACTCCCAGAGTGATAAGACCTGATTATTTATAATTTATGCCAAGGGACGGTATGCAGAGAGGCTCTTGCTTGTACTTATTGCCATCACAACCAAGGCCAGCAACTGGGTTATTTGCCCCGTTGGAGGGTGGGAAGCGGAAAAGTGTAGAGGTGTCGCACCTGTGGGGAGGAGCAGACAGGACAGGTGACCCAAAACTGACCAACAGGGTATTCCATCCCATCTGCCTCGTGCTCAGTATAAAAGCTGAGAGATCAAAGGCTCAGCCCGCTTTCTTCAATGGCCGGCGTCTGAGGAGGACTCTGTCTGTTCGTCTGCCTTTGATCCCGATGCACGAGTTCCTGAATCCAGATCTGGAACCCAGCTCCCATCCGTTGCTCAGTCCAGTCTGGGACTTTCCCTGTGTCTGTCAGTGATGTGACTGTCATCCTGGGAGCTTGATACAGTTTTGTATATATTGTATATTTTTCATTATTTTCTTTTTTTATTATTATTTTATTCATTTATTAATATTTTCATTAAAATAGTTTAGGTTTTTTTCCAAACTCATAAGTTTTTCTCTCTCTCCTCTCCTCAGAGAGAGAGGTGGGGGATAGCATCTGTCCTTCATTTTGGTGGCCAGTCCAGCACAAACCACGACACTGTGGAAAGGAGATGTTGCATCCACCTGCAGTCTGAGCATGCCATCCCCCTGCCCGTGTCTGACCCCAGCACTACCTCAGCCTTCCTACATGGACAGTTAGTCCAGGGCACTCATGCTTCCCTTGTGATCCCCACATTGTGGTCATGAATGTTAGCACTAAGACAAACACACGCTATTTACAGAAACTTTGCAATCACTTTTCTTGGAAGTATTCTTTACTGTCAGGCAGCTGTCCTGCTCCTGGCCCTGGTCTGGAGATCACAGGCTGGCCACAGATGATGTTTTGTGGTTCCCTCTGAAAGTGGTATCCAGCCCTTATGCGAAACAGCCCAGTTGAAGCTCAGTTTGTCCCCCAGATATTTTGTGGTAGTCCATCTTCTGAAGCACCTCTTTGAAGTTGGTCTTCCAGTTTCTCCTTGCTTCTGTACCTTCATGAGCACCCTGGGGAGTGAGGCCTTTTTCTTCCAACACCAGGCCAGTGCCGTTCAGCTCTGCATTTGCAGAGGAGCTATGGCACTGTGCATGAGAACAAGTCCTGGAGGAACCACCTTGACCCAGCCTGGGCTGCTGCAATGGCCCCAGAGATCTTTTTCCCTGGAACTAGTGTCAACTGAAGGACTTGGCTCTGAGACCAGTGACTATGGCGGATCTGTGAACCAGCCTGAAGTTGAGCAGGCTGCCAGAAGGTGCTTGGTAAAGCTAACTTTCCTGAAGGCATACGGGTCCTGATGCTGCTGCAAACACCCCTGGGGAGTCATAACCCATGCCAGGGGCCTGGTGTCTCTGTCAGCTTGGTCCTGCCTCCATCCAGCCTCCTCGGACACTACTCCCAATGCTGCTGGAGAATGGGTATGACCACAGGGCAGGTAAACCAGCAGGGGACCCTGTTTGCACCGTACCCTGCATATGCCAGAATCATTCTCAGGGCTAAGGAGAGCTCTACTCTGGCTTGACCTTGCTGTTGTAGCCCTGGGCTGATTGGTATGCTGCAAGCTGAGCAGATAAACGAGTGGCTTAAATGCAGCACCACGCGAGGAATATATTAGAGAGAGTCACCATGGAACAATCTCCCCACAACTGGGCACAACAGAGCGCACAGACCTCACCCCTACTGGCTGTGCAGAGACTCCTGAAAATCTTGAATTTGGGGAGAGCGTTTGCTCAACAGACCTCCTGAATTGCAAAGGGCAAGCCAGTGAGACCTCTCTGCCAGACACAGGTGCCCTTTGCACCACACCCGGGGCGCCAGGATCATGTCAGGTGCTGGTTCCAGCATTCTGGAAAGCCATGACCTCCTGTGCGAGTGCTCTCCACAAACCACACACAAGAATGGTCTCTCTGGCTGAGCGTTGCGTTGCAATGAGCTGGGCAACCCTTCATACATCACGCCTGTCGAGGAGCCATAGGGCGTCAGAGCTGGCCATGCCTGTCCTTTGTGCACGCAGTCAGTGCAATCCCCAGTCCTGGGAGTGGAAAGAGTTCAACTGGGCCTTTAGACACGGGAACAGGAGTACGGCCGTTCATTATATAGGTTCATGCTCTGTTTAGCCTCCAGCGCAGTGGAGCCTGCTGAACATCACACGGAGGAGCCATCTGCAGCCCCACCAAGCAGACCATCCACCAGCTGGGCGTGCTGGTGGAGAAGGAGCAGCGGGTCCCAGGGAGGCAGAGGAGGGACCTGCCTGCAAGGAGATCTGTGTGTGCTGCTGGGTGCAGCTGACGGGGCTTTGTGCACACAGGAGAGCATGGAGGGCTAAAGGATGAGGTGCAGGGACCTTGCAGGTACTTGGGACCTGGCTTGTGGGGACACGTAGTTTTGGGCCAAGGGAGAGCAGGGGTGTGTAGGTATGTGTGTTTCAGCTCCTGCAGAAGAAAACTGGAGGGGTTCAGGGGGAGAGCTGCGTGTGAGGGAGGGACTCTGGAGCAGAGGCAGGGAGGGAGTGATGGGGTGAGGTTGGAGGGCAGGGGAGAAGGTGTCCCAGGCTACAGCTGTGGCCCAGAGAGGCAGGAGAGCTTGATTTTGAGGGACTGTAGGTTGGGCTGAGTGACCACTCGGGTAGCCAGCTCTGCTCCTGGCAGGCAGTCATGACAAAACGATGCATGCTCTCTTCCAAAAAGTGTTGAACAGCACAAGGCTGACAGTATGTGCTGCCGCGTGGGCCAAGGCTCAAAGCCAGGGGCTTTTGGAGACATGTGGCTGCAATGAGAGAGCAAGGCACACGCTGTGCCTCAGCAATGCCAGGCACACAGGGCGCGTGGGACCTGGTTTCCACATGTGGTTCGCCCTGCTCCAGTTGTTTTTGTTAAGAAGCCAGACAGTCATCCTCTTCCTTTATGCGTTCCCCATTTGCAGTCTTCACCCAGCTCAGGCACCTGCGACGTCCCACGGATCAAAGGTATCCCTCAGAGGAACTGGGAAGCACTGCTCGGATCTTGAGCCACAGGTCCTGTGGGTCCCAGGAGCGCAGGTCCCAGATGGGTGGTGGTCACCACAGGGAGGTGGGCTGTGGAGGCATGGTCCAGGGCATGATTCCTGCAGTGCAGAGGACCAGGGCTGGGGCGGTCAGTCAGTGCTTCCCTGGAGATGTCCTTTGGAGGAGGGTGCAAAGTTGAGTTGACTGAGGTCCTGCGGAAGAAATATGCCAGTTTTCCCACTCACAGTCCAGATGTGTTTCACTTGTCCCAGGCTCTGCTCATGAAGCTGAGGAAGGTTCTCACGGGGCCCATTGCCTCTCATGCCCTCCAGACTCAGGGCACGTTGTGGTGTTGTGGGCCCTTGCCCTCCTCTCATTAACCTCTTCCTATTCTTGCTTCTTGTAAGCTGGTCTGTCTTCTCACCCAGAAATTGTGCTGACTAGGTTTGTGTCTCCTTTTGCAGGGGAGAGGATTTGCGTAATTGATCGGTCTGACAAGCTGCAACCAACTTACAGCGGCAGGTTACCCTGCTGCGGTGCAAGTGGCTGTAATGAGACAAAATAATGAGCAATTGTAAGGCCACCCCAGCCTGAACTGCAGCATGGTGACAGATTACTGCTCAGATCTGCCTTGCACATGCGTGGCAGCCCATCCTGTGGGCACGGCGATGGTGCACCGTGTGCATTAATGAAGCAGCAAGGTGGCGGAGGAATCAACCCCCCCGAACACAGCACCAAGGGAAAATACGGGGGTTTGTGCTTTGAAGCAGAGGAGCACTCGTTAGGGACGGGGTCTGACCCCGCTGCCTCGCCTCCCCTCCTCGGGCATCGCCGCCTCTACCTGCCGCTTGCAGAGATGCTGCTCCAGGTGCAGTCACTCCAGCCCCTGCCGGAGTGGGGGAGCAATTAAAATAAAAATACACCACTTTACCAAGTGCAAGAGAGGGAGTGGAAGTAAAACACAGCAATGCCAGCAGCGCAGGTAGTTTCTAATTAGCAAGGTGCTGGCTCCAGCTTGTGATTTCGTCTGGGGAAAATGAATACTCCTGCTGCAGCTCTGCTCAGTTACTGGAACAGACCAGAAGATGTAGCTCTCTGGCACCTTTTCTGACTCCAAACGTCTCTGAAGCCCTCTCTCGTATTGCTGCAGTGCTCCATGATCAGAGCAAAGGCAGCGCAAGCTAAAGAGACAAAAATAGGCTGGGATCGTGAACCTGGCAAAAGTTTCCAGGCAAGTTTTACTCTAGTTTGAGAGGAGATCTGGGGCTGAGCAGTAAGCGGCTTCTCTTCCCCTCAGAGGGGATTTAAACTGATTGTATCAAGTTTTCCCATTAGCCACCAATGTGATTAATGTCTCCTCTATTGTTATAAAGTGATTCTATGTTGTAGATCTTTCTGAATGCCTCCTGAATTTATTATTTCCTTGTCCCAGTTGCTATTGGTGACGGCCTTGGTAAAATCCCTAGCAACATATAGAATGCAACATACATGGAAATTAGTTGAATACTTATCAGTATTATAGTCATAAAAGGACCTATTTATTAAATATATGGCTAAAGTGACACTTTAACAGCCAGGGGTACTAAATGACATGGGTAACATTCATTTGTATGTTGGTACATCGGTATGATAGTGCTCCAGCTACAGTGAACTTTATTACCAACATCAAATTAAGATATATTGTAGGTAACATCATTAGGGCTGGTTGGACTGAACGGAATTTAAATAATGTCTTTAAGATGCAGATTTTTCCACAGCTTCAAAACGGTCCCTAGCTAATCTCCCATGGCCCAGAAGTGCTAGCCAGTGAGCACAAGTCTTCACTCAGAGAAGTGCCCTGATTTAACGATGTCCTTCTGCTGAGATGAGCTACAGCTCCTGAGCAAGACCTGGAAGATGATGCTGCACTGGATAAAGATTCCTGGGGTGTAAGATCTGTGTCTTTGATGAGATGAATGGAGATCTCACTATTTAAGTCATCACAGGAGAGGTGACAAGATCACGGGAAGAACATTTCTGATTTAGGGAGCTCTTTAAAGCCACAGCCAGAGAGAAAACATTCACACTGGAAATAGGGAAGACACTTCTAGCAGGCAGATGAGAGAACTACAGGAAGCCATGGAAGGTTTTTCACCACTTGGGGACTCAAGTAGCAATCAGGTGGATTTTTCTACAGGAACCACTGTAGCTCAGTCATGAGTTATGGAGTTTGAGGGAGAAGTCACAAGGTGAGATTCTCCAGCTGACCATATGGGTGCTCAGGCAAAATCCTCTTAAGTTTAAAATCCTACATAGCTCATAGTAGGGAAGGTCACCAGCTCATGACAGATACGCTGCAGCCCTGTGAGACACAAGCCTGGAGCTTGATCTCCTCTGCCTGTGTAGAGGAAGAAATCTGCATCTTCTTATACGGCCTGGGGAAAGAATGGGAATGTCTTCAGGAAAACCTGGCATCCATGAAGCTGCTCCAGAAAGGTCTTGATCCATGCACCATCCTATCTGGGCGCCATCACATGGAAAACAGGTTTAGGATGGCCATGCAGGCATTTCTGTCTGCATAATGTACACAAAAATGACTGGAGGCTCAAGAAGGTCTGTCAAGTCCCACAGCTGCTACAGTTGATGAAAAGTAGCATAATAAGTCATAATGGTTTGCAGGCAATGGTTTAGAAACGTGGCACTTCAGAACAAATGGGACACATCATCTCCCAGGGAATACACTGCACAGTGGAACTTGTCACCATGGGAAGGCAGCCAAGCACTGGCCAAGAGTCAGAGTGTGGCCCTTTCTGTAGGACTCAGGCCCCACCGGGAAGCCTGGGAGGAAAGATGCGAGGAGGATACTGAGGAGGGATGAACACTTCTGCTCCAGAGCTTGTGCTGGTCTCTGGTCATTAGACACTAAGAAAAGACATAGTTTGGGAAGCGGGTTATTTACACTTCTTCCTGCAGATTCGTACAAGTTGGAAGCCTCCAGTGCTGCCACAGCCATGGACCCAGCCTCACCATTTGGTCCCCATGCCAGGGCATGAAGCAAATCTCAAAGTGCCGAGAAACTGACAACAAAACCATTCTTTCAACACAGAAATGAGGAAATACAACAGATGCTGGTCCTCCCCTGCACGGGCCTCTGAAGTCCCACTGATTTAATTAAAAATCACATGTGTGGGGAAAATCACGCTTGTTTTCAAACGCTGCCCTAAACCAGGGCCATGAAAAGAGGCTGTGATCCCTGCACCCACAGGCCATGGCCTGCAAAACCCCTGTTTCCCAGCCAGAAGACACTGGTGCTGTGCTAGCGCTGCTCTCCCACGTGAAACCCGGAGCAAGACTGCAGTTTGCGTTTCCACAGACATATGCTTCCCAATGCAAGCCACCCGCTGATGGACATGGCTGCGCACACTCCTTCACGCTCACCATGCACATTCTGGAACAGCTCACTTTTTTAGTATTGGAAGTATAAAGGACTAAAGGGACAGAAAAATGCAACCAGTATGGGCATTAATCAACTGCCACACTGCAGCATCCTGCACTGGGGCCGCAGGTAGATGTGCAGGTGGCGTAAGAGTTGCCCCACATGAGTGGCTTTCTGCTGACACTGCAATGGCGCAGAAACAGATGAAGGTCAACAACCACACTGTCTCCACTTGCTGGGGTATGTCTTCATCCCAAACCTTAAAAACCCCCGATAAAGCTGGACTGTCATTCCCTTAACATTTGTTTCCTCTCCCAATTGCTTTTCACTGTTAGACTTGGCCCGGCCTCCTGAAACCGTGGCCAGCAGGTCAAGGGAGGGGATTCTGTCCCTCTGCTCTGCTCTGGTGAGACCCCATCTGGAATACTGTGTCCAGCTCTGGAGCCCTCAGCATAAGAAGGACAAGGACCTGTTGGAGCAGGTCCAGAGGAGGCCACCCAGATGATCAGAGGGTTGGAGCACCTCTGCTGTGAGGACAGGCTGAAAGAGTTGGGGTTGTTCAGCCTGGAGAAGAGAAGGCTCCGGGAAGACCTTGTAGCAGCCTTCCAGTATCTGAAAGGGGCCTACAAGGAAGGTGGAGAGGGACTTTTTACAAGGGCATGTAGTGATAGGATGAGGGGTAATGGCTTCAAACTGGAAGAGGGGAGATCTAGATTAGATCTCAGGAAGAAATCCTTGACTGTGAGGGTGGTGAGACACTGGCCCGGGTTGCCCAGAGAAGCTGTGGAGGTCCCATCCCTGGAAGTGTTCAAGGCCAGGTTGGACGGGGCTTTGAGCAACCTGGTCTAGTAGGAGGTGTCCTTGCCTATGGCAGGGGGATTGGAACTAGATGATCTTTAAGGTCCTCTCCAACCTAAACTACTCTGTGATTCTATGAAACCTCACAGAAACAGCTTGGAGATCTATAGACTAAGAATGAGCCCAAGCCCACTCTATCCCAGCAACGTTACACAAAGCTCAGAGACCCAGACGCCAACAAATTAAAACAAGTAGAGACCAGGTATTGAAGAATTCTATTTTATCTTCTGGAAAAGCTGCCTTTGACCTTCTGGTTTTATACATAACCCTTCTCCATCCACAGCCTGGGCCGTGACATGGCACTGGCTGTGTGTCTATATGGGTTCAAGTCAATGCTTTTAGATCACTGAAACGGCACTGGTCATTTTAACTTTCTCCAGAAGAAAGGAGCAGGATCAGAGCTTTCCTCTGGTTTGACAGTTTTTGAAAGCAGTAAGGTCAGTTTGAAGCTACACACAGTTGCATGCGGGTGGCACATGGTATTTTTTGCAGCCAAAGGCAGGGTTGTCAGCTGGCATTGCCTTATTGCAGATCACCTGCATTTGCCTTCAGCTTGCAGTAGGAGCTGTGACACCTCGCTGCTTCCAGATGTGCTTGAGGTGAGGTCAGGTGTGCTTGTAAGATAACCTTTAGCTCTGGGAAAGGGTCCCACAGCCCACGCATGCTAGTCCCAGCTCTCCTTCTGGCTTCTAACAAGTACCTGCAGTGAAGGGGAAGGGGCTGGGGGGTGACAGCTGCTCCTCACCTCTTTTATAGCTACAAGATTAGACACTGCTGAGACGAGTGCTGTGGATCCTACCACCTGCTTCTGTGGCACAGCCTTTTCTGGCATTTTCCCAAGACTCATTGGAGTAGAGATGCTGCATGTTTGGGCATTGCTGTTCTGAGAGGGTTTTCAGCTGGAACAAGCTCACCTTATTACCCCTTCAACGTGGAAGAGTTGGCAGTGAGGTGTTAGCCACGCAAGCAGAGAAGAACTTAAAAAGAGAGAAAGCCAAATATTTTTAATCCTTTTAAAACCACACCTTCCCCTTTGGGGAAGGTTTCAGGATTTCTGCAGGTCCTGCATCTCTTTCAAGGTAGGTGATTTTGCAGTTTAGGTGTCTGATAGCATCTCTCGAGCTTTTTGTTGAACTCCTGCTCCCAATCATTTTCTGTAGCCACGAGGGCACCAACCTCTCCAGCTCTGCACCTCTGTGCTAGAGGGAGCTCTGTGAACCGAGTGTAGGATTGCTAATAGGACTCCTGAGGGCTTTCTACAGCAATACATGGACCTGTTTAATCAGAGGTTTATCAGGAAATGGTTTTGAAAAGACCTGTCACTTTCTATATGTGTCTGACCGTAAAGCAACAAGGCCTGGGCATGGTCCCCGTCTGGCCCCACCTGCAGATGTGGTACATGGTTAGTGATTGCTCATTCTGCTCCAGGGTGATTATTTGTGTTCCTTATGCCATACCTCATTGCATCTGGGAGCTGATCTCCTTCTAGTTATTAGATGGCTATTTGCACTTTCTGTTAATGCGTATTTATGATGCGAAAAGCATCCCTGCACAAATTGCAGGCTTCCACTATCACATTCATCAGCTGACGTGTGGCTGGGGAAAGGTACCTGCAAAATATACGCATTGCCTGGTTTGCCTATCAATTTGCACTAAATTGCAAAGGCCCCAAAGCACACCTAGCAGCACTGGGTGCAATCCTGGCAAGTCTTGTCCACAAGTAGTAGGAGAGCAAAAAGCTGCAAACATCTGGTGTGGATACACATGGAGCAAAGCAGAAAGCGTGTTGGGTCTTGCACTAAATGGGTGATGAAAAACCAGATTGCTGTGATACAGGAGTGCTAAGTGAGGGTTGTTTTAGAAGAGATGACAGCTTAGACCCCCTGTTCTAATGTGCTGTTTCGTCTTCCTCATTCTTCCAAAATACGCATATCCCAATCCAAGCCTATGCATTGCCTGCTTTGCCCCAGTTTTTTCCATATCTCTATTTCAGTTTTCAGGACTTTTGCATGAATTAAACAAGCTTGATTATCTCACAGTAGGACACACATTGCTGACTTTGACTGATTTTAGTCTTGTAAAGGTGGTGAGGTCTTTGTCCAGCAATACATGGGCAGAGTGCTACAGACAACTCATCCATGGTGACCCACCACAACAGCAACAGCTCTAGTGAAAGGAGTAATGGAACTGGGGTAATATGATACACAGGTCTGGGAAGAATATGTACTGCTATGTCCACCTATAGACACAACTGAAGTCATCCTGCAGGAGGTCATCCCTGGAGACATTCAAAACCCGCCTGGACGCCGTCCTGTGCAACCTGCTCTGGGTGACCCTGCTCTGGCAGGGGGGTTGGCCTAGATGATCTCCAGAGGTCCCTTCCAGCCCCGGGGATTCTGTGATCCTACCCCATGTATGATGAGGGGACATGAGAACTGGAGCTACCTGAGGCCACAGGCAGGAATAATTGGCTGCACTGGGCAGAGGGAAGTCTGGAATCGGGCCCTTGCTGTTCCAGAACCTTGTAATCATTCAGCCACAAATCTCCTGATGGCTTTCCGATTATACAAGTATAAACCACACCACAAACTCCCTCTCATTGATGAACAAGATCTTAGAGAGGGGCCATTCAATGCACAGAGCAATTAACAGAGCGGTTGATTAGGGCACTTTGAGGATAAATTCTATGAAGAATTCAATATTGTTGTGTTGTTTCATATAGGTGCTTGGCAGAAGCATGAAATCATGACAAATGTGATCTGTCAGCAGTGGGTATCCACGCTCCCCAGGGAGGCAAGCACGGCTCCATCCCTGTGACTCCTCCAGCCCCCAGTGGCATCCAGCTGTTGCTGTGCAGAAGGGCCAAATATAGGGGTGATCCCATGTTTGTGGTGGGTGCCTGCAGGTTCACAGCCCCTTACACCTTGTCCCCGCAGTCCACACATGTGTGGGGAGGTCATTGTTGCTGGGCGTGGAAATGGGGACAGACCTGCCTTGTGCTCCCAGCCAGAAACGAGTGTAAACACCGCTCACCCCAGCCAGCAGCAAGACCGAGCAGGTATCTCGCACGATCTCCACACACAGACAACTGACTAGCACCCTAGACCTGCAGCCTCTCTCTCCAGTTGCTGGCGCTCAGACCTCTCATCCTACCCACCAGCTAGTCTGGCCTCAAGTTTTGCATCTGACGCACATGCACACACAGAGCAGAGATCACACTCATGCAGGTGCAGCGCTTGGCCAGGAAAATGTACTGATCAGCAGCTTGTTTGCAAGCAACCATCCGCTTTTGTCCCCCTCCACGCTGTTCTTCCACTCTTGTTCCTCCCAGACCTACTTTGTTCCCTTCCTTTTTCCACCTTTGGCCTTTCCCCTAAACATCCCATAAGTTTTGCACATTCCCACAAACACTTTCAATATATGATAATATTCTCTTTCTGATGAGACCCATGGTAGCCTTGTTTCCCTTTTCTTATCAGTTACAAAGTTCTGGTTGAACAGGGGTAAGGTGATGTTTGAGTGGTTCCTTCAAAGGCTCATCATCACATGACTCCAGATTTCTGATCTTTGATGTTGCAGTTATCTACTGAGTGTTAGGGTTTGTGTCTGCTTAATTTATTACTCTTCCCATCTCTCATGCTTGCCGTTTGTGCTGATTTGGACCTTGCATCAGAGCCCAGCTGTGTCTCCATAAGTGCTGTAGGGTCCTGAGGCAATCTTCTGCCTCACACGCTATCTCAGCAGCACTGTCCCATCTTTGGCAATGTGACAAGGACAAGGACGCCCTGGTCAGCATGTGTGGCACGAGCCTGCTTCAGTGACTACAGCCGTGGTACAGTGCTGGCCCTTGCTGGGCAAGGCAGACACAGCAGGTCCACGGGCCTCAGTTTCTCCTTCCACAGGATGAAGGTGGCATTCAGCCCCTGCCCTTCGTTGAGTGCTTTAGGTCTCGCAGTGGCAATGTGCTCTCACAAACCCTAGGCTTTACTGTTAGTATGATTGCTAGGAAGTAGGAGAGGTGACTCATTCTCCTAGGAAAATACTGCTTTCATTCAGAGCCTGGAACATATCCCAAAAGTAATTAACTAGGAGAAACTGCTAATTAAAAGACCTGGTGCCTATAGAAGTGTTTGGCAGAGATGGGTGTCATCTTGCCAATTTTGAGGTGCTAAGATACATACTCGAGCCCTCAGCTGCCGTCAAAGCCCGGCCGGTGATGCTGCCCAGTCTGCCCCAGCAAGGTCTCAGCTGTACAGGCGCTGGCTGGCCCCAGCAGTGCAGGCAGTGAGCAGTGAGGACAGCATCTGCAGGATTTTGGTCTCGCCTTGCACTGTCTGTGAAGAGGTTGATGTCTGGCTGTCGGGTCCAGCGCACCCATGCACGCTGCAAGATGTGTCTTGGTGTAGACTTCCCACCCGACCTGAGACTCTCTGAGGTCACACCATGATCGCTCTTGTTCCTGGTGGGCTGATCAGCCATGCCTCATCCCCAGCCTGTACCTGGGGCTTTGTTGCCAAAGTTCTGTGCAGAACCAGGTAGGNGGTTGTGGAGTCCCCTTCTCCGGAGATTTTCAAGACCCACCTGGATGCAGCCCTGAGTAATGTGCTCTAGGCATTCCTGCATCAGCAGGGGAGTTGGACTAGATGATCTCTGGAGGTCCCTTCCAACTCTAAAAATTCCATGATTCCGTGATTCTGTGAACATGGTCACGCAGAAAAACACCTTCCTCAGAACAGACACGGTCTGCCTGAACAGCAGCTGCAATCAGTTCAGGGAGACAGGAAAGGTGAAGCCCTAACTTGTGCTCTGGCCAAGGCGTGTGTGTCAGTGACCAGATCTGCTACAGGCTGTTTGCAGGATGTGGCACGACAGTCAGGGCCTGGGTCAGCTGTGAAGCTACTCCATTTACTGGAGAGCTCCTCCACACAGAGTGGTTGCCTGCTACTTCCTAGGCTTTCAGACCCACTTCTAGTTTTACAGCAATATTTTCCAAAAGGAATTTAGTACCTTCCATCTCCCTGAATGGGAGAGCCATACGTCACTTCTGCAGTACGAAGAGGTACATTTTTCATATTTATGGTTATATAGCAAGCCCTGTCTTCTGCACTGGGTTGGTTTGCACGGATGGACTCAGCAGCCTACGTACTACCTTCAAGCACAGCTTGTCTTCACACCACAGTGTTTTACCCAGGAGCAAGCTGGTTGGCTCTGACCCAACAGACCTGAAGGAACGGGGGGTTTCTCTCTGAAATGGCATTGCAGCCTCAGGTGCTCTCCAGGAAAGCAGAGATGATGCGTGGCAAAGACCCTGCAGATATGAGAGAGGTTTTACGAGAACCTCACCCATGCAGTTCCTTCTCTGCAGGAAGGTCCCATAGGTGCCCGGCTGAGCTCAGCTAGTCAGTGATCATACAGCCAGGGGACAGCGAGGGAGGACCCAAACCCAAGGCATGGGAATCTTTGGGATCACAACATTATGTTGCTCTGTTGTCAGTAATTGATAAAAGTGTTAATTTGCATTGTCTTTGGTGTGAATACAGGTGGGCCAATTTTCATGGACCTGCTAACAAGCTCTACAACAACTGGAAGAGGGAAACGGTTTTCTTTTGTTTGTTTTGTTTGCTTATTTTTACACCAAGTAATTTTACAACTTGTGAAGTGAGAACGCACAGCTAGTGAGATGGAGAAAGCCTGGTTTGGAAGGGTGGGCATGGCTGGCAGTGGAGGAGATCTGCAAATATCCTGAAGCATCTGGTAACGACTGTAAGCACAGTGGTACTTGAAAGAGTAGACTTGTGTTACACTTGCTACATGCTAGCCCACTGCAGGGAGGTGATTTCCACCCAGTGTATCATGCCACCAGCACTTTGCGTGCATTACCTGTCCATACCTGGAATTAGTTTTGGGATCTTGGCAGGAGGGAGCGGCACTGGGCAGCCGAAGGGTGGGTGTGCTGGGTGGCAGCTGCAGCAGGAAGGTGTGGAGCTGTGGTCCACACACACATTGGTCATGGTTCGGGTGGAGTGGAGCAATTTGTTGTACGCGGCCAGCTCTGATCCAAAGGTATGCCCCAAATATCAGCAATCTGGGAAATGGCTGCTCCAGAAGAAGCAGAGCTGCCGAGCCTCGGTGACCTATGCTGAAGCCTGTGACTAAAGTTCAAAAAAAATCTCTGCAAGAAGTCAATCCTGCCTCTAGGGTCCAACCTGCATGTAATCCAAATGTTTGTCATCCGTGGGAGTGCAGGGTGGCTGCAGGGAGACACGTGTCCAGCAGGCCTTCCAGGGCTGGGAAGTCTTTGCAGACCTGGTGGTCCATGGTCTCCCCCAGCAGTTCTCACACGAGGGGCTGTGGGAGCGTTTTGCATTAGAGATCGAATTCACCCAGCAGGGCTCATTCCAATAATCACCTGAGAGGGACTTTATCTTGCTTCTGATGGGGTCAGTTTGGAGCCAACGGTTTTGTCACGAGCTGTGTAACCCCGGGCAGAGAGAAAGTGGACATCCACAGGCAGTACCTGTAAGGGACAGCTCCTGGAGAACCTTAAAGTTCTCAGCTTCAGGTCTCCTGTGGTCTCTATGCTCAGACAGCGATGCAGGGATAACAGGTGTCAGTCCCTTGGTGTGGCTCGGTTACAATATTCATGTTTTCCCTGGCTATGCATGGCTAACTGTCAGATGTGATGAGAATTATTCCTCTGTACTAGGTTCAGAAGCACTGTGTTACGTTAGTGGCCATCTCTGGGACGGTGTGAATGCCTTGGGGATGCAGAAAATACTGATCAGATGGAGGATGGGGCTGCTGTGATGTCTGAAGGGAGCTGCACCCTGCTCACCTTTACTTTGCTGCAGCTGAAAAAAGCCCCCGTCCTCCGTGGCTCCTGACCTTGGCCTTGGCAAGCTGTTTCACACACCGTTGTGCGAGACCTGCATCTTTGAAAGCTTGTGTTCATGGACCTTCTCCCTCAGCTCTTTCCCAAGGCTCCACCAGGGCACGGTAGCTGCCCTGCATGCTCAGGAAGGAGCTGATTTGGACTGCTGTGGGCTTGGCCCTGAGACTCCACTGGAGAAGTGCGTCCCATGACCGGGACACAGATGGTGATAGAGAGAACCAGGAACCTGTCCAAACACTCCCCCAGGCACTGCCCACTCACTCACCCTGGGGAAGCAGACCTCAGCGGTGCTTGAGCATGGGATGGACAGCAAAAAGAGGACTGAGGACAATCCTCACGGTGCCGGTATTTTGGGGGCCACCTGCCTTCTTGGAGATCCTTCTCCAGCAGCTGGTCCCAGGGTCAGCCAGCAATGCTGTGGCCAGGACACACCTGCACTGTGTGCTCCGCATTCCTCTGCTTGCTGTCTGACACGAGTTCTCTCTTGTCTTTCCCAGAGGACATTTCCACATCGCACAGGACACTACAAGGAGGTGTCTGTGGAAGGTGCTGCCTGCACAGTCAAACACATTTGTTCCCCAAATTGCAAATGCTGCTGCATCCCAGCACTCTCAGGTTGGACGCTGAGAAGAGAAAACAAGGTGGCCACAGGCAGGGAGAGGAGCAAAGGGGAACACAAGGGCTGGCTGCTCTGGCAGAGGAGGCACCACCCGTGTGTGTGTCACACTGGGTGAGGCAGCTTTGCAGAGCTGCGTTTGTGCCCTCTCCAGAGCACAAAGCAAAGCTCTGCCACAATCCAGGCCAAACCCTGACCCTTACAGGATTTCATCATCTCCATCCCTGCTGCTGTGCTATCCCTGGCTGTGTTGGCAGAGCTTGCCACCTTCTGACTGATCTGGATCAGCCTGGAAGGCTTCTGCAGTTCATCGCAGCTCAGGGGTAAGCCAGCCCTGCAAAAGAAAAAGCCCTGGTTTGGATGGCTTGCACTGGTGGGGTCTCAGCAGCTTGTTCTTTGGCTTCCTTCTGGCAGCTTCAGCAAAATAGGATGGAGAGAAGGGACGAAGAAGGAGAAAGAGAGATGCTCCAAAGGCAAGGGGTCTCCCCGAGGCATTAGGGTGGAGAAGACCAGCTTGAGAGTGGAAAGAAGAAAACTTCTCCCAGAATAAAGTAGCAGAAACTTCTCCCAAGAGAAGCTTGGGAGAAATAGCATTGGGAAATGGCCAAGGTATGACTCCTGAGTAAGAGGGGGTGAACATCTGGACTGAACCCAGGGGAGCACCCATGGGACTTTGCAGCATTCACAGACTTTTGTAATAACCTCGTAACTGATCCCACATAAGTCTTGCTCCATTGATATTTTCTTTGCTTAAAGTTTTTGTTTGCCCAGAGCTGAGGGCAGTGCAGATCAGAGAGAAACCAACAGGTCTGGGATGCTGCGTGCCTGCGGGGGCCATGAATCCAAACAGGGGACCTGCATCACACGACAGGCTCTGGGAGTCCCGGGCAGAGGAGCGTTCCTTGCCCAGCTGAGGAACTTTCATGGAGCTGTTTTACACAAGGGCTTGAGCTGCAGAAAGAGGCTCTGATTGTCTTCTCTGTGGACCAAAGAAGTGAGAGGAGGGAAGTCTTTTTTTCTGGGACATGAGAGCATAGGGTTAGGGTAGCATCTTCAGGGACCCTGATTCGCTATAACAGTCCAGAAATATAAGCAGGATAGTTTGAATTGGACCTTGATATCAAGGCTACTCTGAGCTGGGGCTTTTATGCTAGCATAGCCAGTGCAGCACTCCACATCACCTGTATGCACATACCTCTCTCCTGTTCCTTATCTCTCCCCTGTCCTCCCTCCCTCTCGCACACACCTTCTGAAGCACTTCTCAGTTCTTAGGAAGATCACCTGGATCCCTGGATCTATCCTGAGCTTTGTACATCATGGATAGAGGGCGTCAACTCACTCTGCCTGTAAGAGACCACAGTGAATTTCTGTCTCCTGAAGCAGAAATCAGTCTCATCCCTGTCACTTGGTTCTTTCTTTCCTGATGAAGGACAGAATGATATGGTGGCTCCTCATCTGGAGAAGGAGCAGGAATGCTTCGTGTCTGGCTTGCTGCCCAGAGAGACAACATGGGACCACGTGGTGAGGGATATGTTCTTCCTCAGAGGCAGTGAGAGGTACCTCTCTGGGGCATCTCCCTGCTCGATGGTGGCTGGGCTGTGCTCCAGACCCACCGGCACCAAGAGGGAGGAATTAGTTACTTTTATGCTGTTACAGCCATCTATGCTTGGCATTAATGACTTGCAAATGTGCTCCGGTCATTAAGGTAATAACTCTTGTCACTGTGGAAGCCAGAGTGTGGCAATGTCAGAGCAGCTTTTTAGGACTCAGCAGCCGCTGTAGCAGTGCTCTGTTCCAGCCACTTTGTCTTACACTTTGCATGACTTAGACCTTGAGTACCTTTACGCAGGTCAGAGGCACTTGCAGTGTCTTCCTCCAGACTGTGCTGTGGATGTGACTATGCACAATGGCCAACAGCACCAGCTGTGCAACGCAAGCCCTCCCCTGCCCTTCCTGCAAGAGCCTGGACGAGGGAGAAAACAGTGGCAGTAGGCAAGAAGGGGGAAGAGGATGGCATGGCTGGAGGATGCTGAACACCTACGTTGCACTGGAAGCTGTCCGCGGCTGCTGTTAGGTGGGACTGTCTTCTGCCAGCAAGGGCAGATGTTGTTAAAGCCAAGTGAGACCCTGCTCTCCAGCCACCGGCGTGCCGCTGTTAGCAGCCATGTCCCCGTGGTGTGAGTTCCCCCTCAGCACTGCCCAGGTGGGTCTGCTCGTAGCCTGGAAAGCGTGAGATGCAGCGGCAGGACTGCTGGGCAGCCCAGGCTGTGCTGTGGGATGTAGCTGTGCACCTCTAAATGAAGACATAGGTAATCAGACTTCAGAAGAGATTATTTGGGCCCTAGTCTCCTCATTCTCTCCGTGTATCACTGCAGATTTCACTGAAGTGACTCCAATTTACACCCCATCAGGAATGGAAGAGTTAGCTCTCGCATTTTTAGCTGTAGTAAATTATTTTTAGAAACCACAGCATTCATCATGAAAGCCTCTCTGTCTCCTTTGCAAGGAAGGACTGAATAATGAATGAATACAGAGTTCGACTAATATCTATGGCTCAGCCATCCATGTGAGCCGGCTGAGCAGACTGCACATGTGGGCAAGCTTGCGTAAGTCTGCATCCTGGGAGCACCAGCATGTCCAGGAGCCCTGTTCAAGCTCAAACATGAGTCTTTGGGCTTTGCTTGAGCTGGGTTGTGGGTACGCTTTACATGGCTTTGTGCCTAGCTGACTTGGCCTCGGACCTGCCCCGTCACCGTGAACTTGTCTGGCTATCTGGGCTGTTGGCCCTGGTCACCATCACTGCATCTGCTCTTCTTAGCTGAGGTACTGTGGGACTGTGCTCCTGCTGGTGACAATCCTGCCCCATTGTCACCCTTGGCTCTTGGCTTCCCTGCCCCTAAAAAGCAACCCCCCTTGAGCTGCTCTCTGACAGCTCAGGATTCCTGGAGCCCTGAGACGAGATCCCTGGCCCTGAACCCGTGCATGGCCCTTGCCCCCACAGCTCCCTATGGCCCAAGACTGACCTCCAAATCCTGCGGGACCCTGGGACAGGTCACAGCCTTGCAAGACTCTGTGACATTCCCTGCAACCATAATGACCCCTGAACACTTCAGCGGGGTTTGGGAAAGGCCACAGAAGTTTATTTCTCAGATGTGGCTAATCTTTGCTGACTACCTGGAGGGGATACGCTTCAGATTTTAGTTGCTCAGTGAAAATAATTTCCTAGGAGCAGTGGGTGAATGGTATGTGGGTGGATACCCTGATGGGGCTGCTCAGGGCAACTTGATGTGCTTGGAGCTTTAGCAATCTGCCTTTTTATGGACNAAATAATGGATGGATGCCCCAATAAGGCTACTCAGGGAAATTAGACCCTCTTGTTATGCTTTGAGTCTGAGCAATCTGCCTTTTTTAAGGATTGGAAGCACTTGCTTTGGGGAGAAGACTTTGAAAAGCACTTTCCCCCACCCTGACTCCTTGTTTCAGCTGAGCTCCAGGTGCTTGGTACACAGACCTTGCAAAAGTGCTGCCTGTAAACTTTGATCATGCCTGGTGTTTAGTACTGGTGACTGGTACCAGTACTGCTACAAGCCTTGTCTTATCCTCGTAGATGTTGCCCTTCAGCCAGGTTGAATTGTTTAATTCTTCAGGCCCATAACTATTTCAGGTCATGTACTAATGGGCTTGGAATCAGTTATTGTGTAGGGAATGATAAATGACTGTACACTGCAGCTAATGAAAGGGATAGATTATTGGGTTATAAATCAATTAAGTGGTTCTGAGGAAGTTGCAAACCGCAAGAAGAAACCATAAGCAACATCCGATGTCTAGGGAAGAGCAGGAGCCATCAGATGCCATCAGCCATTATGTTATCCCTCGAGAGAAGCAGAACACTACTGCCCTGCCGTGACCCTCTTTGGTCTGACGGTGGCTGCTGAGGAGGGAACCCGGCGTGCTCTGAGGTTATCAGGGGTTTACCGGCAGCAGGCTGCTGCTTCCAGGAAATAAATCCTGTGCTGCCTGTGCAACCTTAAAGTGGCAACGTGTCCTGCTCTACCTCAGGTGGCCTGGATTTGTTTTGGAGGGTGGCCAGAACTGACTGTGTCCACAGGGATTGCTGCTCCAGACACACATAGGCCGTGTGTGTCCAGAAAGGGATGCATCTACCGCAATTCCTATTCAAGCGCCTGTTGATTCTGCTGCATCAGGGTTTTTCCCTGTTTGGGAGACTGCTCTCCTTTGGGAGAATATTAAAAGGGTTAATGAGCACCCTGTAAGCCCTTGGCACCCTGCCCTGTACACCAATGTCCAGTGATGGTGTGCTCGTACCAGCTCAGAGGACAGGGATGGTTTGGGCACTTGCGACCAAGTCCCCTCTGAGTCCTTGTGTCAGAAGGACAGACCTTGCCTGAAGGACACTCATCACGTACAACAGGGACTAGTTGGGAGCATGTCTTCTGAGTATGTGGGATGACGTACGTTACCGTCCCACCATGCAGTGGTCTCAGCATGGCCAGACCTGGACAATCCTCAGAGACCTATGTTAGTCCTACCTGTCCACTCCAACAAACAGCCTCACAAACCCTCGATTTCTGGGAGTTCTGCTATTCTCTGGGACTGTGTCCAAACTCAATACTACCTTTTACTGGAGAAGGGCAACCTCACATATGAAACTTTTGTTCCCGTTTTCTTTGCAATAGGCTGGAACTGCCTCCTCTGCACAGCACAGGATGGGAGGATGGTAGGAACAGAGGAAAACTTGGACAAATGCAGCTCTCAGTAAGTATGGGCAGAGTAAAGGGGCTCAGTCTTCCACCATACTGTGATGACTGTGGGGACCAAAAGTAACCACGACATGTGCATTACTTGGGCTCCCTGCGTGCAGCAGCTGCGGGATTATTACTGCCAGAGCCTGGCCATTTGCGTGATTGCATGGGCAGGTTGAATAACCCACATCTCCCGACAGGGCCGACATGCGGCTAGATACCGTCACAGGAAAGATTCTCCCTACAGCATCTGGAGAGTCCAAGGCTCCCAAGCAGACATGCAGAACATGAAGTGTGCAACCCATACTCTTCTTTTTGAGATGTTTTTCATCCCAATGTTCTTTAGGACCGGGCTGGAAAAGTTCCCAGATTGGAAAGAGTGAACGATGACAAGAAACTACTGTTATGTGGGAGCCACATGGCTTCCATGCTTCTCATTGTCTTCTAACCCTGTTTTTGTTCCATGTGAGCAAACCTTTAAAAAACCAGCAATGCAGCATTTTCTAAATTCTAATGAGCTGTTTTCTAATAGTTATCTAATGAGCTGTGGCAAACAGCAAAGAAGCCTGTGTTTGCTTTAATCTCTTTAACTACAGCCTATCCTAGAGGCAAAGCATCTCAAGGGAGAAGTGGACTTGAGGCTGAACAGATACCGCAGAGTGGGGATTGTCCTCTATGCCATTGGTGGTGTCTCTCTTGCAGGCCTGGGAGATGCCACCACATGCATTAAACCATGTGCGTGCCTGAGATCTGGTTCAGCAGGAGCCAACTTGCAGAGCCCTGCATCCTACTCACAGAGCAAACCATGTCTTGACCAAGGTTTGTCTGCTTTTGAACAGTTAAATTTTGCTGAAACCAGAACATCTCCAGGGAACAGAGGTGAACTGAGGAGCAGGGATGCAGACTTCTGTATTAGAGGTACTCATCTAGGCTGGATGCTTGGACCTGTCTCTGCAATGACCCTGACACAGGCCATCACACCAAAACATCTTTAGCCCTCAGGCTCTCGGGCCAAACTTAGAGCTGTTCATGGCTTTCCAGCCCACCTCTCCAGGGCAGACCTAGGACAAAGATCTTCACAGGAAGAAACGTATCTCTTCGATATAGGCAGTCAGTTCTCTGGCCACATCCCAGCAGTGCAGGGACTTTCCCAAGGTAGGTTCTGTGCCTTGTTTCGCACCTGAATGGCAGCTGGTGATGCTTTCATTGTGCTGTCTGAGGACCTCCCTTCATCTATAGCTATGAGTTACCGGGTAGAGCTTTGGTCTGCAGAGCCCAGCCTGCATCTTTTGGCTTCAGAGCAGCCTGAAAGGCCCATCTAGCAGGAGAAGGTAGTAATCATGAGAGTGAGCACCTGAATGCATTTTGTCATGTTGGGTGGAAGGTTATTATAGGATCGATCTCTTTAATACAGTGGGATATTGTGAAGAAGCCTCCAGAAGGGATGAGCTGACCCTCTCTTTGCCAAAGTTTACCTGCTTTATTAGCAGTAAAAGCTCCACCTAATCAGCCTATGATTCCTCCAGGAGGTAATTTTTCTTTTCATGACGAGGGTGCATTCAGTAAGGCTGCAAGAAGTAAGGTGCTCAGTTTTCCTACATTTCTGTGGAGTGGCCCAGAAAAGGAGGTTCCACCTGCAAAGTCCTGCGGGGAAGCCTTTAAGAACTGCCTGCATCTTCAGTATTCAGGCGCTGAACTTCCCGCCGGGGTGCGTGCTCAGGTGATAACTCTCTGCTTTTGATCTATTGGATTTTGCAGTGACTTTGGTATGGTGATGAGGCTGCAATATCCCATAATATATGGCTGTTTCTAGCAAGAGCTCAGCTATAATTGTATTTATGTGCAGAATACTTATAGAGGCCTTCAGGGAGCTTCAAGTGTAAAAACATTCCTATAACAACATATAGACAGCCAACAGCCAAGCAATTAATTTCTTGACTACAAGTGGTGTTTGGGGCTCTGTCCTGGTATACAACATCCATTAACGCTGCAGATACTCTGCTGAAGGGAATGAGGGAGCTGCTGGCTGGACACTCAGTCTTTCCTCTGTGCTTTGTGTACTTAAAATTGTTTCTAAATAAAGTTCACTGAAGCTACAGGAGACCCAACTTTTTGTCTGTGGCAGTTTATGTGGTAACAACCCTCCTTCCCAACTTGTCCTCCCAAAGAAGAGGCAGGTACAGACCCCTGAGGTCCTGGCACCAAAATGGAAAGTGAGAGATCAGTTTTCTAAGCCTGCTTGTGATCCCGACTCGCTGAGTATCCTCACCTCCGTGTTTCTCTCTGATCTTTCCCTTCCCCCTGCAGAGTTATGAAGGCCCAGACAATGCCATCATTAACTAGGTCTGGTCATCCACACCTGATGAAGTCAAACAAAAAAGGGTTCCCTTGACAGGAATCTCAGCGCCTGTGTTTGTCACTGCTTTGGCTGAAATTAACTTAATAAGGGGATATCTCCCACAATTCAAACCTTCCACAGAGTGGCATTAATCAGCCTTGTTCTACGAGGGAAGAAATTGTGTTGCAGTTAAAGATAATTTATTTACACTTTCTGATTAGTAGGATGAGAGGAAAGGAGATTGTTTTCATCATTTTCTGAAACAGAACAACAGGATATTAAAAGAATTATAAAGTTTCAGATGAAAAATTGTTGAGAAATTTTCCATTCAACGGACAAACTCTGCCACAGAAAATTGCGGTAGCCAAGAACGTAGCAAGTGTGAAAGGGCTTCAACGTGTATCTAGTTAGTAGGATTACAAATAATGTCTGTGGTTATAATATGGAGGGTTCCAGTATTATAAAGAAAAAAGTGTATTAAGAATTGAGTTGTATCCTTCAAACACCTTGTAAGGTGTTCGAGCGCCTTTGTAAGGAGAGTCTCCAGTTCGAGCACTCCAAAGCTGCAAAGCCAGTCCCAGCGCAGCTGTGTAAAGACAGCTGAGCCTATATTGCTCAGTTTAGGTATTAAACACAGGCATCGGGACTTTGTTGTGCCCTTCTGGTTTCTCACACACCCCTGACTGTGTCCAAGCAGGCCGTGCAACAGCTGCTGAAGGAAGGCAGAGAAGTGGAAAGTGCCATCTTAGGGCTTGGCACCGGGCTGCTCATCCGCTGAGAAAGAGAATTAAAGGTATCTGGCTCCCAGGTAAAAGCCTGTTCTATACACAAGGCTTTGCTCAGAAGGAGCAGCTCTACTTTGAGAAAATGTCTTTTTAATAATCACAAGCTTCTGGGCTTCAGCTGGCCACCTGCGGCAGCCAGGAAGAATTTTCCCCCAGAAACTGTGTTTTCCTTATTTAGGGGGAGGGTGGTTTCCCCCCCTCTCCTCTAATACGCAAGGACAACGGCAGCTGGAGATGCAATGCTTAGTGGAGTGATTCTGTTAAGTGAAGCAGCGCTACCTTGAAGCTCTTAAAGCTCTACTAGAGAGGTATGCCTGTGTTTGTGTTTATAACTGAGCCTGGCTTGAAGTGTGCTGCTAGAAAAGTTGTTATATTTACACGGAATATAGCTTGCAAACCCATATTGTGTTTTTGTTGTGTAATAAGGCGAAGACATTAAACATCTTCAGGGATGCTGGGATAATTAGCAAAAGAAACTTGACAAGAGAACAGTTACTGCTAGTGCTCATGCTTCCGCTGGACTTCTGGTTCCTCTTTCGTGGGGTGGGGTGAAGTCAGGCTCCTCTTCGTCAGATGACATCCCATGGTGTGCTAGCTGCCATCTGGATCTACAGACCCCTGGGACCTGTGCGTGCTGGCTAAGCACAGCAAACCTGAAACTGGCCACATAACTAAGTTGGAAGGCATGCCTCTAAGAAGGCTGAAAGCCAGAAAGGTTGAAAGCTGCTCAGTCCAGGTATCTCAGCTCCCTGGAACAGCTGGCCATGCCCCCTGCCCCAGGAAGCCAAGGCACTGGGAGAGGGAAGGCTGGTGGCTGGAGGGAGGAGCGCTCGCCCAGAGCACTGCAGGGCGAGGATGTGTTCTGTTGGCAGGTGGAGGACGAAAGAAGCAGGGTGTGGAAGGGACCAGTGGGCAGTCCTGAAAGGTCAGCTGGCCTTTTGACATTTCACTGGGTTTTGTGGCATTTTGAGAGTGGGGGGTGGCAGTATGGCATGGAGTGGAGAGACGTTAAGAATAGCAGTGAGGTCAAGGCTGGCTAAGGATGCTGGCGGGATAGGAGGGGCAGGGGGTGCCTTCCCTAACCTAGGACAATAGCTTCCAGCCTTGCAAAGTAAATGCTATAAATTGAATTTATTTATGTTTTAAATAATAGGGCATCTTGAAAAGCTTCACTAAGCCCACAGCAAACACGAGCAGCAGGTACTTGTGCTGAACAGGAATCGCCAAGAGAGCAGAGGTACTTGGGTTGAGCTCAGGTGGTCGCTAGGGCCAGTGGAGGAGGACTGCCCAGATAGAAGCTGATCAGTTGCAGCTCAGGGGTAGCTCTGGCAGCCAGAGTCAGCGAATGAAATGTTACTAAGGCTAAGAGGAAGCTTGACCGAACACGGAAATCATGGCTGAACTCCAGTGCTAAAAGGATGCGCAAGTGGAAAAGGTGACATAGGATGACTAGAAACAAAAAAATGCCCTGCCGTACAGGGATGGTGTTAGGAAGGCCAAAGCTCAATTGGAAGATGATATCAAGGGCAATAAGAAGAGCTTCTACCAGTGTGTTAGCAGCAAAAATAATTAATAAGGAAACAGTGGGTACGCTGCTGAATGAGAAGAATGTGATTCAATGATAATGGGTACAGAGAAGGTGGAGGAACTCAGTGTCTTTTTATCTTCTCCACTGACAATGGCTCCTAGACCTTTGGGCTTAGGGAAAACGTTCAAGGAGAACAACTACAAGTAGTGGAGGAGGACTGAGTCAGAGATCTCTTGGGAAATCTCAACCCCTATGAGTCCATGGGACAAACAAGGATGCATGTAAGGTGGTGTATTCCAGGGCAAGAAAGATGTTGGTCACGGGGTTGGTGCACATGTGACGCCCAAGGAGAGGCTGAGGAAACTCGCTTGTTCAGCATGGGGAAGGGAAAAGTGAAGGTAAATAGCAACTTTCCAGTACTCATAAGTAGGTATTGAGAAGACAGAAACAGGATATTTACTGAGGTGTTTGGTGGGAAAATAGGAAACAGTGCCTGAAGTCTGAAATAAGGGAGGTTCTGACTGCGTATAATAAAAGAAATCTTCTGTGTAAAGACAGCGAAGTGTTGGAATAGGGATCCGAGCAGATCATGGGATCTCCTTCTTTGGAGAAGCTGGATCTGAGCATCCTGGTCTGATACAGGATCTGAGTCTGGAGATGGACCAGAGGACTCCTGATGTCCTTTCCCGACCGACTCATTCTGTGACGCAGCTCATACTAGTCAGTGCGGTCAGGATCTTAGCTGAAGGTCTCTAATAAAAGCTTTATTAAAATGTGAATCTTGATGTGGGGCTTCTCTGTGCCCGTCCTTTGAAGCAGCTGGCCTTGGCCTGTGTCGGTGATGCCTGCAGCTCTGCCCTGGCATCCCCATGCTGGGGGATGAGGTTCTGCAGAAGGCTCTGACACTGGTCTGCCTTTGCTGTTGCATGCTGATACAGCTGAAGAAAGTGCAGGTTGTAGAGGTCACTGTATCTGCAGTTCCACCTCCCTCCCTTGCCAAAGCAACCTTCCCAGCACTAGCAGAGCATTGCAAATACTTTGGAAAAGCTTTGTCTACTTATGACTTTCTGAGATGGCCCCTTGAAAATGGTGCAGATGTCCCCAGTGTCCTTCTCTTCTCTTGGGTGCTGGCTCAGCAGTTGACTTGAAATATGACTTTGTCCAGAGTAAACACAATTCACTCTCAAAGCTGGAGATTTTTGGCACAACTCTGTCAGTGTGTCCTGGTTCCGGCAGGGATAGGGTTAATTTCCTGGCCCGGGACACAGGTATTCCATACCGTGTGAGCCATGCCCAGTCCATGGGGGGAGCTGACTGGGGCAGAGGGAGGAGGTCCCGGCTGGGGAGCGGGCTGGGGCTGCCCGGGGTCCGGTCGGTGAGCGCTGGTACAGTAACCGTGTGTGTACATTCCTCCAGCAGTGTTATGGTTTGTTATTGTTCTCCTTTTCCCGTTGCTGTTGTGTTAAACTGCCTTTGTCTCAACCCATGAGTTTTGCCTTTTTCTTCTGATTTTCCCCCACTGCCGTGGGGGTTCAGCGAGCGGCCGCCCGGTTCTTTGTTGCTGGCTGAGGCCAAACCACGACACGGTGTTACTGTGCTGGGTTGTCTGCAGATGCCAAAAGATGCCCACACCCGGCTGGCTCATCCATAGAGGATTTCTACTTAACGAACCTACTGCGGTTGGTTTGTCTGTGCTGGAAGTTTGTAGTATTACGTGAAGTTGACTACACCAAGGTCTTTTCTTGGGATACCGGTTCAGAGGCGTCTGGGCAGATGCTGTTTGACCAGGATACCACTGGTACATCCCTGTACGTTTGCCACTGAGACATGCTCATCTCCTGTCCTCAGGCTCCCAGCTGCCCCGTGGGGAGGGTGTTACACACATGAGCACTCTTGCACATCTACAGCTTGCTGCAGAGACTGTTACCTCACCAGAAAGACCCTGCAGGGACTTGCTAGTCCAGGGCCTTAACGAAGGGGCTCATTCAGTTGCTCCTACCTCCTCCTTGGGCGGCTGCTGGGAAGGTGCAGAGCTGCCTGCCACTGGAAACTGCCACTAATTGGACCTTATTAAAAATTTACTTCTGTTTTACAATAAAGCTGGAGCATTTATCTTCCCCCAGCAAAGTCATTAATTAACAACACAAATGGGTTACGCTGCCAGGAGAACGGCAAAGCTCTGACTGTCAATACAGTGACCTCGCCGCAGCCCTTCCCACCAGCTCTGCAGGGAAAAGCAGCTGCCCACGCAGCCCTGCGCAGGTCTACGTGCAGATGAATAGCTTCTGCTGGTTGCCTCACATGGAGTGCCAGCTGTAGGATTGCCTATTTCCTCCAGGAAGGAGCTAGGATGCAAGGATATGTCCTGGAAAGTAAATTTTTTTAATTTTTTTTTTTAAATAACTAATCACCTGATTGACGCAAGCTGCCCAAGAATTGGAGAGCATTAAAGGACTAATGAAAAGCCCCAGATATCCCTGGAGGATTTCCTCCTGTCCTGGGGGGCATCCCTGTGGCTAGAGTTTGTCTCATGGGCTGTACTGCAGCAATACAATGCTTCCATCACTGGATGTTGAAGAGCAGATGGTGGTTGGAGCTGTCGCTGATATTTTTGCAGAGGTTGTTGTCTGGTGGGTAAAACCACATAATGCCATTATCCTAGCTTGGAAGACCTGTGAGATTTTGAACACAGGCACAAGACTGGAGGATTATACCAGGAGAAACAGGTCTTCTCTTTGGCTGAAGGTTCCTGCCCAATTGTCCATTGCATTATGGTGAAGAAAAATGTCTGAGCGTGGCTGTTGGCTGGGCAATTAGTGACCAGGTGGGATTTAGTACTCTAAATTCCCGCATCCTGAAAAGCATACCAGTTCCACCTCTTGCAGGAATCAGTGCTGACCCTGCAGAAGAAGCCAGGGCTAAACCTCTGCCTTCCTGCGCAGCCTGGGCTGGGTGGGAAGCTGTGCCTGGAGGAACAGGGCTAGGGAGCAGAGTTTTTCCTTTTGCTGTGGTAAGCTGTTGGATCCCAACTTCTCCATTACCTTGGTAGAGGGTTCAGCGACTGGAAGCGGGGCAGTTTCCCCCAGAGAAGAGATGGCCCTTCCCCAAGGACTCACATGCTCCCGCACAAGCAAACAGCAAAGCTATTGCTTGCCTTCCCACAGGACCCTGTTGTCCCTGGAGATCTCCAGCACATGGCCAGAGCAAAGGAGAGGTGAGTACAGCCTCCCCCTTGAACTCCCCAGGCTAAACAGCAGAGCATGGACTCAGGGCAGGGGTTTTGTGGTATGGGCTGGTCTCCTTCATCCTCCATCCCATTCCCAAACTTGCATAGCTCTTAAAGAGCGGCTGAGTGTGACACCATCCAGTGCTCCGCTGCGGCTGTCTCCACAAACCACAGCCCCCGCGGTCTGTCTTTAGACGGGGTGGGAAGAGAGTAAGATTCCTCCAGTTACACTCGTGCAGAAGCCGTTGTGGGAGGGATGCTGCGAACCAGGTTTCCAATTAGATGCAGCGCCTTGGCACCTGTTTGGATGTGACATGATAATGCACCTGCTAAACATTATAAGAAGCTTCAGAGATTCAATGTGACACATGCAAAGCAATAGCTGGAGTTTAGTCAACACTCCATCAGTTAAAAGTCTATATTTCCAATTATCTGCGGACAGTTTGCCTTCAAGGATAATTGGCTTCCTGCAGCTCTCTAGAACAGATGTCAGGGAGCTCCTTCTCCTCCGCAGAGGAAAACCTGAAATGGTTTATAGCATACGATACTATGGAGGTGTCAATGTCAGAGGCAAAGCAGGATTTGGGGAACAATTAGGTGCTGTCCTGGTGCAGAGCTTCACAGAGGCACCAGCCTGTGAGGAGCATTAGTTACCCCATCCTGCTTGTGAAATGTTTGGCTTGGAAGCCTACACAGTGAAGACGACCTGTGGCAATGTCCCTGTCCCCTGAGGAGACTAGCAGGAGATAGGCAAAGGAGGGTTTGGTCATGGGGGGGTTGCAATTGTCCCCTTGGCACAAGATGGACTGAAGCGACATCCTGTCAGGATGACTACCCTGTCTCCCTTCTTGATGGAGGGCAGGAAGAAGAAGAGGATATTTCATTTGAAAATGGGTATTTGAGGAAATGCACTTAACAGGCCTCCTGTGCACACACCTGGGGCCGTCTTCAAGCCACCAGGCAGACAAACACGACCTGACAGACTCTGCCGATTGTTCACCAGCTCCAGGATGCTCATGCTAACATCCAGCAGGCTGTCAAATCTGCACGGGCAGGCTGCACAGTCCACGCAGAAGGGCTGATAGAGACAGCAGGAAATCACAGGTGAGGGAAGACTGTCCAAACTCCAGTAAGAAACTGAAACTTAAGAACTTTCCTTGCAAAATTGAAATATCTAAGTGGAAAATTGAGTTTTTATTACAAAATACTGCTGCTGTGCCTTATGGGAATTGTGATTTCACCACTCCATGCTCTTGGTCTCCTCTATTGACAAGACGTTGACTAATCTGCAGCTTCTAGGAGCCACTGGACCTCTCCTCCAAAGTGTGTCCAGTCAACCGATGTCTGACACAGTGGCCTCTATGAGTGTTGAGGGATGTAAACCCGATCCAAAGTGAGTGCCCAAAAAAGCCCAAAGGAGAGGGAGGGCTGGAGGCACCCTAGGAAGACTCCTGTGCAGCACTTCAGCACTGTTTCTGAATTTAAGTTTGGGATTCAGTCCCTGGATTTTGTTTTAAAGATGAAAAGTCTGCAGCTTCCAAGGGAAAAGGGCATTTCCCTGGTGGAAAAATTTATAGCCTAACCCTTTCTTTTTCCCCTTTGGAAATAAGTTGTGGTTGTTTCATTTTGTTGGGTTTTTTTTTCTAACCTATAAACAGCTATTTGCACAGTGACATCTGAGACCGTTCCTCCAGCACAGCTGGAGAAAGACCATTTATGGATGTGAAGGCTTCCCCAAATGATCTTGGAAAGGCTGTCATGCCACTGGGAAGGAAGACACTGCAGCACACACTGGGAGTGCTGTGTAGTTTTGGGTGGTAGCGCAGGCCCCTGAGATGCGATGGAGGGATCTGGCTGCTGTGGCCACGGGGAAGGGTGAGAAGAAGTGCACGGCGTACAAGAAGGAGCCCCAGGCTATGCACTTGCACAGGGTACTGGAGCAGCTCTGCCTAAACTTGGGCCTTTCTTCCAAGGAATTACAAACTCATTTGCGAAACATCTCTTTGTACATCTATGTGCCTCTGAGACATCAGGTTTTGGCACAGTACAGCGTATATTTAACTGTTGTCTCTGAGGAGCCCCAGACTGCTGCTCTTCTGCAGTTACATGGAGAACCAGGGAAGGACGTGGTACCTCAGGGCACAGAATCATAGAATCACCCAGGTTGGAAGGGACCTTTAAGGTCATCAAGTCCAACCATCAACCTAACACTGCCAAAACCACCAGCATGAAGGCAAGCACTAAACATACCAGTTCTTAGTAATGCTTCTGATAAAGGGGGATGTGAGATAATTACCTAAGCCACAGTGAGCAGCATCACACCTAAGCAAGCGAAGGAGAGGCGAGGACACATGTGAAGACCCCTGACACAAGCTGGCCCCCTCTTGACCTGCTGTTATGTCTGAGGCTTGGCACCTGGTATCGGGAGACATTGATCTGTGCAGCAGCTTCGTGGTCTCCCTTTGCAGTCTGAGCAAGATCTCTGCTGTCCCCTGGCTTCGTCAGCACTGTCCCTTATTCTGACTGCTGATGAGCAAGTAATTGGATCCATGTCACCAAGACGGTAATAACCAGGGTCCATGGGCTGCATGTTCCCAAGAGGAGGAGCAGCAGGAGGGCAACACTCCGGCCATGGACCAGGGCAAACCAGAAGACCATAATTATTTGCTATATGTGACTTCCATCTGACTGTCCAGATCACAACCTGTTCCCCAGCTGGGTGCTTCATCTGGGGAGTGGGGACCACTCTTTGCTGGCAACAACACTGGGACTTCACCCAAACAGCTGCAGGGCTCTCTCCAGGCACATCCTTCCCCAGCACGAGTCTGGGCTGGGCTGCGGCATCTTTGCCCTGAATTTTACTCTCTTTGGGTGTTTCCCTCTTCTGTGAAGACAACAACCGCATGGTGTTAGTGACCTGACTGCAAAGAGCAGGCAGCCCATCGAGGAGGATCTGTTTGCAGATTATTCACAACTGATTTTTTGCTTCCATCTGCCCGACTCTACCATCTGGGATGATCTTCGTTCCTGCAGATACCAGCGAGGTTCCTGGGCCTGTTTCTCACTCCAATTCATCAACAGCAATAACACGATCATTACATAGCAGCTTGCTTACTCAGGCATTTTGGCTTACCAGCATGGTGATATCCCACGTTATTACCCCATAAACCTTCCTGTGCAGATAGAGGTGCAATGAGTGGATTAAGTGTCCCCAGCCTGCCTCCCATGTGCTCTGCCCGTAGCAATCCCATCTCATCCCGTCTGTGGCAATTCAAGGCTTTTCTCTGCCGTGTTAGAACAGTGGTGTTGAATTTAATGTCTTTTCTCTCTCGACAAAGGGGCTCGTGCAAAAACAGACTTTCTGTTCCTATCCTTTGCCTGGTTTTGCACCAGAATAGTAACATTTAGCCAAGCGATGTGCCCTTAGTTGTGTAATCAAACTGCCTCTTGTATGTGGTCATGTGTTTAGTTAAGTAAACCCAGGTGGTTCCATAAGAAGCCTATAAAATATTCTTGATTTGTTACACAGTGCAGCACAGCCTGGGGAACGAAAAACCTGCCACTGAAAAACAGGGGAAACACTTTGTGGCTGGATTTTCCTGTTTGAGGCACGAGAGACTGAGCTGACCTTTCTCTATCAAATATGGGAAACCTTTATTTCTGATGCTAGCGCAAAGCTGAGAAGGCTCAGCTTGCCTGTGAATTAAGAATTTTCTGTGAGCCGGAGTTACTGACATAACTGATAATTACCAGAGCCATGGCTCCTAATAAAGGAAAACAGGAACTGTGGTTGAATAAAGCACTTCAGTTCAATATATGGGCATTTTTTTAACCATTTCCTTGCTGTTCCTGTTCCCCAGGTGTTGTCCCATCAGCTCTGAGTGGGAAGAGACCATAGGAGCAGCAGCTTCAGGGTTTAGAAATCGGGGCTCTCTTGAACTCTGCGTGTCACAAGAAAACTTTGAAACTCCTCAGGTAGCTGTGTCTGCATGGAATTCGTCTCCCTGGGCTCTGGTTTGCGTGTGCCCAGGTGAGCCGGTTACCTGGGCTCCACTGACATGTAGCAGTCACTGCGCAGGGACAGCTTCTGTCAACCGCCTTCCTAGGATGAGACGTTTTTGCTGCGGTGCAGATGTGTACGTATGGACAGCTAGTGCAACAGCATCCGTCTTCAATGCCAATAAGCTCAGTGGTGCTCAGCCAAGAGACAGAGAGGGCGTGGGAGGAGGACTTTGGCCTCACAACCAGGACTTGGGGTATTTTATGGCTCTGTCCCAGCCTGGTTGCTTCTCCTCATGTGTCATCCCTTCCTTTGGGCCACTTTTCCACAGGCTCTTGAGCTCATCATGACCTCTAGGTAGTACCACTGTCCTTGTGGAGAAGTAGTGGTTTCCACTAGCAATCAGGAGATGGGCAATTTCAGCATGACTTCTTTGCGTGACTTGGGCCTACCCTGGTGAAAGGAGGGGTCTGTCTGTGAGCGCCCATGGGAGGAAGAGATCCCACAGTGACAGCAGATACCTTGGTGGAAAGATGCTCTGGAGAGGGAGTGATTGCCTTCCCTGCTCTGATGGTTGGCTGGAGGGATGCACCTGTGACACGAGTTCTCATGCCAGTCCTTCTACCACCACTTACAGCACATTCAGCATTCAAACTGGATAATAGAAATGAAGCAAGGAATTGTTTCCAACTGTACTGAAAGAGGCTCTGATCAAGGGCCTGAGGTGAAATCATCTCCTCTTCCTGGAGTCTCAGGCTACCAAGAAGTTATGGTGGCAGGCAGGCAAAGGTCTTGTTTGTTCTGGGCTCCTAGGAGAGGAGGCAGAGATGATGGGTATCATCTCTCCCACCACCCTTTCCTGGACTCCTGGCATTTGGAGGTGGTTCATACCTGCCTTCTGCCATAGCAAGCTTTGTTCTGCAAAGATGCGACGGACGCCGAGAGCATCTCTGTTTAGCTGAGGATCGAAGTTGCAGTTGCTCCCAGGAAAACACTGCAGCACTCCAGGGGAGAAATATGACCTTTGGGGACAGCATGACCAAGCTGCATCCAGCTTTATGCAAATTTATTTAGGCTTCATCCATGTTACTTCTAATTCCTAAAGTCTTTGCAGCCTGGACTTCATGGGGTTGTGCTAACGTAACCAGAAGGTTTTTTCTGGAGTATGTAGCTGACTAGGGCTAAAAAGATTTTTTTCAGAAGCGAAAATAAAAGACTCAGCCAAATTGCTAATATTTGTACTGACCTACAGATAAAAGCAACACCATTCCCCAAGTCTAATTATGCTTGGAAAGGGCCAAGTTTTATTCATTTTTCACAAATCTGATAGATATTGACTTAAATGTTTCAACTGGCAGGATATAAAATAAAAACAACTCTGATGCTAATTGCTATTTAGTCAATCAAAATGCAGTGATTTTAGAAAATAAAATTCAGAAATTAACTCGGAGTGCTTCACAGTATTTTGGAGTGCTAAAGAGAGCCTCTGGCAAATGTGGAGAAAAATAGTCTCAAACCGTAGTGCAGGATGGACTTGGGAATACCACTGGAATACAGAGCCCTGACAACGGCCTCTTTCTCCGCTAGGTTGGTAGTGGAAGGAGAAGCAGCTCATTAGACATTTACAGATTAACTGCAGACATCGCCATTGCTAGAATACAGTGTCAGCACCTGCGGGCTGTTAGGTCTCCTTTGGAAAAGATATATTTTTTGTTTTTTCCAGTTTAGCAAGTAACGCAGCTAGCCTCGTGTTACTTTGCTTCCTTGTATTGACAGTCTCCAATGCCCAAACACACACGAGCTGCTGAAGTCCAATAAAAATACTCTTCAGGGCAAGGATCCATTCACAGTGTGTTCCTGTCCAGAGCTGGGGAAACAATTAGGATTTTGCATTTCTTGGGCCAATAAAGCCATAATTTTGGGTTGAAAAGAATATGTCACTGGAACATGCCAGGCAATTTTTGTGTAGTGTTGGGGTGGTTTTTTAACATTTTTTTTTAAAAACAACTTAAAAATGAAAGGATGGAGCTGCAGGAAAAAACCTGCTGTGCAGAAAAACTGTAAAATTTTAGATCTTCAGGGCGTTTTTAAAACTTCATCTTTTGACTGAAGCAATTTGACAGCTTTGCAAACTGTTTACATTGACTGTTTACATATATATTTTTTTGGGGAAAAATTGTCTTCAGCCAAAATAACTAACCGATCTGTAGCCGTGTTACAGATGGGTCTGGTACTGCTAATGCTGTGTGATTCTCCTATTTTCGGTGGCATGTGCTTTTGTCACACTTTGATAGATTGGGCTGATGTTTCCCATGCCAACCATCTTCCTCTAGATGAGTGTTTATATGTTTGTTTTGAAAGTTTCATAAAAAAACCCAGTTCAGCTGTTCTTGAAAATGGGGCCAGAAAAAGAAAAAATAATTCCTTTGCACGCTACTCTTTTTAAGAAAGTCCCGTGGTACTGGTTATTAGGGATAATCCAACTTTTGCCGACCCTGTGGAAACCCAGTTTGCTTTAGTCTAGTTGGAAATTCTTGAAAAATCTCATTCTAAACAAACTGAGCAGGAGTTTGTTGGTATTCACGAGCTAAACTCCCTGAAAATCTCATTTGCACAAAGCACGGGCTGTTCCTTCACGCTTTCTTCCTGTGATGCTGTGGGGTCAGCGTGTGTCCTCGACTTGTCCCTTGTCAGCACCAACCTTGCTGGCTCCTGCAGGGCTCTGCACGGAGGATGCTGATGAGTCTTCTCCTGTCGCTGCCCTGAGATAGCGGAGCTGCTGCCTGACCTGACCTGGCCCTGGATGTTATCTCAGCTGCAGGTGTGTAATGCTAGAGCCAAAATCTTGCTGGAGGTGAACTGATGCTGAACCTCTCTTCTTTCTTGTCCCTTGTCACAATTGCAGATGTCCCTCCCAGATACGTCTCCCAGCCCTCTGTTGCAATGCCTGGGCTATTCCTGAGCAACTGAGGCTCAGCGTGAGCCCTCCGGCAGGCTTGGCCGACCTGCCCAGTACGTGGATTTTAACCCTCCTCAGGCATGGGTCGCCATGGAATTTTCTGGGACAGCCATGTGGTTGTGCTAAATCGGAGCCTGCAGGGCTGACGGATCCGAGGAGAGTCCTCACCTCTGCACTGCACCCTGCAGTGCCACCTGGAGCAGATGATTTATCCTGTTTTCCGTTGTGATATCCCAGCACCATGGGTGAGAGGGTGCAGCCAGGCAGGTTTGGTTCCTGGCCAGCTGGGTATGAAAGCAGGCAGCTGCTGGTCCTCCCCGGACCAGACGTAGGGCTCCATCACCTGCATGGCTTGCCTGTTCCTAGCACCAGCGCTCCCAGGGCACTGCGTCGGGGAGACTGTTTTACGTCTGCAGAGCATAAAAGCAAAGGGAGGGAAGGCAGCACCATGGGTACCACTTGAACTGTGATAGTAGATCTCAGCTGGGACTTGTGGCCCTGCTTGTCCCAGCTGCCGCCTGGCTGTGGAAGTCAAGAGCTGATGGATTGCTCCCATGTGGCACTGGCTGCAGGAACCGAGGTATCTTCGTGCCCTAGACCAGGCTGCTGGGCTGTGGAGGAGTCTTCGTCCTGACAGCGGAGTGAAGCACAAGGCTGGTCCTGCTGCATCCTCCCGGACCGGAGCTGATGTCTACCTCCCCTGGTCCCAGCGAGAGCAAAGTCAGAAGCCATCACCCCAGTGCGACTGCAGCCACCCCCAGAGGCCGGCGGTGGGGAGGGAGCCTCTGGCCTCAACTGGGGCAAGAAGCAAGTGCAGGGCCGCAGAAGCTGCTGGGCTGCAGCATCCCGTTAGAGAGAGAGCAGTCTTCGTAAGCTTCAGCTAGGTGACAGTCATCAGACTCTGACACAAAGGAAACCTTGGGAGGGGGAACAAAATCCAGGAGCAGCAACCATTAATCCTAAAGAGTGAGACTGCAAATGCTGCCAACGAACCAACTTTCATATGGTTTTAAGTCTGAGGGAAATCTGGAGAATCTGTGCTAATCTATATAGTCAAGAGAAAAAAATGGCCTGAAACATAGTGCTACATTTCTTTAAATACTTGTCTTCAAATTAATATGGCAATTAATTAATCATTAGAGTTGTGTATTCCTTGAAAACACTTTCTTTGAAGCCCCATTCCCATGTAAGAACATTTTGAATCCTAGATTTAACCACAAAACTCAGCCCTGGCCTTTAGCTATGCAAGTGCAGTGGCACATCCATAATACAACAGTTCTGTAAGTTTATGAGTATAAACTTTTAGTACCTAAATCTGTAAATTATAGGCAATATTTGAAACCCCTTTCCCTGGGTCTGTGGAGTGTTTGAGGTCTGTATGAGAAAAAGATGTGGTCAGTTTATTTACCTTAGACAACAACAGAGCTGTGGCAATTTGAAGTGCTTGTCATTTGGGGAGCTCCAACATGTTTTCTTCATCATCTGCCCTAAACCGTGATCTTTCCCAAGCTCCAGAGTGACTAGAAGGAGCATGTGCAGATTTGTCCCTTGCCAGGAACATACCAGGAAAAAGTTTATTTAATGCAGAGAAGATGAAACTTTGCCTTATCCATCACTGCTGTTCAGAGCAAAATAAAGGCGCCAATTGATTTTGTGTTAGAAGGTAATTAATTGTTGTGCAAAGCCTGGTTTAGAGTTTAAAGGCCACATTACTACAGCTAGGACCTCTGGCTGTGTCAGCAGCATCTGGCAGATGAGAAATGGGAAGAAAGGAGCAGAGTTTGCCCTGAGCAGCTAGTCTGTGTGCTCCAAAAATAGGCAGAATTCACAATAAGACGATGAAGGATGGGGCGAGAACTGAGGAGGTATTAGAGCACGTAGCAATAGGAGCTGTAGGACTTATTCTTGGCCATGCCAGTGCTTGGTGCCAGGTTGCTCCTGATTTAAACCAGCAAACTGAGAGGAGAATCGTAAGCAGTGATCCCAGCAGGACCAAGAGCCAGGTTTTCTGTGGGCAACATTTGCTGGTCTTTGGCGACCCCAGGACCATGATGCTGACTTACACCCATGGTTTGCATGGTGTAAGCACTGCAGCAGAGATCAGAGCGTGGATTCTCCGCAGGCTGCTCTTGACCTATCTCTTCATGCGAGTCGCCTGCACGTGTTCAGCAGAGCACTCCCTTGGTTCGTGTCTTGTGAGAAAGGCTTGCAGGACTGAGCAGTGTGCTCCTCCTCAGGCTCAGCAGGGCTGAGTAGAGAGGAGGCAAGCAGGAGGCAATGACTTTTTGGGATGCACATTTCCCTTCCATAGGATTCTTGCTTCTCTTCATCAGCCTGCTCTGAGACACAGCTTGGCCAAGAGCATGTTTCTACTGCCTGGAAGATGGAAGGGGAAAGGGATCTCTGGAGATCATCTAGTCCAACCGCCCTGCCAGAGCAGGGTCACTTAGAGCAGGTGTCCAGGCGGGTTTTGAATCTCTCCAGAGTCGGAGACTCCACCACCTCTCTGGGCAGCCTGTTCCAGTGCTCTGCCACCCTCAAAGCAAAGAAGTTCCTCCTCATGTTTAAGTGGAACTTCCTATGTTCCAGTGTGTGCCCATTGCCTCTTGTCCTGTCACTGGGCACCACTGAAAGAAGACTGGTCCCAGCCTCCTGGCACCCTCCCTGTAAGTATTTAAGCATTGATGAGATCCCCCCTCAGCCTTCTCTTCTCCAGACTAAAAAGACCCAAGTCCCTCAACCTTTCCTCATAATAAAGATGTTTCAGTCCCCTANAGACCTCCAACCAGACTCTGCGCCACTAACCACAACCCTCTGAGCTCTATCTGCTGGCCAGTTTTCAATCCACCCCACTGTCCATTCGTCCAACCCACATTTCCTAAGCTTGCCTATGAGGATGCTGTGGGAGACAGTGTCAAAAGCCTTGCTGAAGTCAAGGTAGACAACATCCACTGCCCTCCCCTCACCTATCCATCCAGTCACACCATTGTAGAAGGCTATCAGATTAGTTCGACATGACTTGCCCTTGGTGAATCCGTGTCGGTTACTTCTGATAAGCTTTTTTTCCTCTGGATGCTTGGAGATGATGCCCAGAACGAGCTGTTCCATCGTCTTTCCATGGATGGAGGTGAGGCTGACTGGCCTGTAGTTTCCTGGTTCTTCCTTCTTGCCCTTTTTGAAGACTGGAGTGACATTGGCTTTCCTCCAGTCCTGAGCTGAGCCTCCAGTCCTGAGCTGAGCTGGGGCTGAGTTTGTACCGCAGCAAAGGATAACCCATGCCATGGACCTCTTGTGAAAAACAGCTTATGGTTGAATGTCAAAAACTTCATAAGGAATTAAAATGTTGATTGTTCAACTTACAAGGACAGGCTGAAATTTATGGCATTTCTAAACACTGCAATTAGTCTGTTCAAGTTATGGTATAACTTGAAAGAGCAAACAAGAGATGATCTTTGGATGAAATCCCCTTCCTCCTACTCTAGTAGGATTAGTGTCTTTTGAATTAGCCTATCTTTTGGCCTCAAAGTATAAATAAGACTTTTCTGAGCTCTCTCTTTTCCATCTGTACCTCATGCTCATTACCGTCCCAGCCATCCAAAGTACTGTCATGTGCTGCTGCATCTGGAAAGGTTGGTTTGACATGCAAGACTTATTCTACTGCATGTTCATTGATAGGTATCACTTGCACAATTAATCCAGGTGGAGTGCTGACTTCAATGCACATTTAGAAAAAAGATATTAAAAAATCATTTTCTGCAGTTCCGTGTTTCGACAAGGAGCTTCTCACAGCCACACGTTGGCTGGAGGTGGTTTCTAACCACCCGAGTCACTTCATAAGCTGCAGCACTGCTGGAGGGACCTGTCACATTACAAGCGAGGGAGTAAAACTGACCAACTGTGAAGCTTTGCTCTAAACCCCAGAGTCTCTCATAAAACATTCTGCCTGATTAAAGCCCCCACGATCTTCAGCTGCAGGAGCGCTCCCCCACCTTTTCCCCATAATATAAGGTGCTTGAAGTCAAAAGGCACCTGGTTCCACCTCAGAGCATCTGCATCTTGGTAGCACGTGGGCTATGATACTTGCAGAGCTCAAGTATTTTAGCAATCCTCTGAAGTGAAAGTTTTGGAGCGTAAGTGGGCGCTTCAGCCCAAGCAGCATATTTTTCTGGATAGGGGCGGTTCTGTAGGACAACAGGCATAACTGTCAATAACATTGGTGACTCAGAGGGCTGCTCATTCAGGAAATTAATTCAGGTATTGGCTGGCTTTGAACCGGGACTTTGGACACTAAGTGCAGAACCAAGGAGAAGAGAAAAGTGGGAAGGGCTGCAGGTTCTCCAAGCAAAAGGCACAATAAGCTGTGTTCTCTTTTTCTGTGAAGACAATGTATTTTGGGCTAGGAACGCAAAAACACGTCATGGGCAATTTACCCTTCATGTGCCCTGGGGTCTGTTTTGGAAAGCTGTCTCAGCAAATCTTCCCTGTTGTGCTAATGGCCCTACTACGGGTAACAATGTAATGTCCTATTGATTATTTATCCATTGGTAGTAGACATGTATTCCCAGGCCAATACTCCAGTGTAACTGGAAGTGAGCGCGTTGATGTTTGACTGAACGCAAGGGTTGCTGCAGGCATAGGATCCAGACCCTAAAGGGCAATAAAGACCTTTTCACGGCAGATTTATAAACAGGGAAAATGCATTTAACCAGGATCAGACTTGGAAGGGCATGTTCCTAAAAAAGGCTGGAACTCTTCCACTGTACTCAGCCCGGGCAGTCCTATGGAAGAGGGATGGGTTGGCTGAGAAGCTCCTAGTGAGGACTGGATGGAGATGAGGGTCTGAACAGGGGCACAGTTGCTTCTCCAGCATGGGGCAGCCCTGGATATATCTGCCAGAGGTGCAGGTTCAACCATAACCCTTTCCCTGCCGTCCAGAAGCAACTGTTCTTGGGCAGCTATTGCTGAAGGATCTGCATTTGTCTGAAGAGCCCATCAAAATGCAGAAGGCAGGCTTTGCTGTGAGAGTACATCGCCTGGCCGACTGGGCTACGTGAAAAGGTTGTACTGTGCTGTAAACACAAAACTACATTTGTTCAGAGGCAACAGGCTCTGTATTTCATCACTCTCTGTCATTGCAGCTCTGCAGAGGGTTTGTTGCAGAATGGGTGGATCACCATGGGAGTGGGATATTCCTAGGGTTGAGGAGGATTACTGGTGGTAATGCAAGGCACTCTCCAAGGAGAAGGAGACAGGGAGAAGGAGCACAGGGTGACCTTGCTAGGTTCCCCTTTGTTTTCATTGCCAGTCACTTTGTTCAGCACATCATGCTGCAAGCACTGCTCGGTCTGGTGAATGTGACTTGCCCAGCACTGCCAGTGTCGGGATGTCCCCTCCATTCTTAGGCTGCTTCAGTGGACAGAGAAACTCTGGATGCTGGCAGGGCACTCCTTCGAGAGAAAGTTTTGGATGGAGTCTCAGGGTTATAAATCCCCTTTTGTTCCCCCCCCGCCGTCCTCTGACATTCACTGATGCAAAATCCTCAGCAAACCAGGACACCGGCTTCACTGGGTCTGCAGGTCGCATCTCTAGCTAAAAAGGGAGAGGGCCTACCAGACTTGATTTAAAGGAGTGGGAGCAGTTGTGAAATACCATGTTTAGGGTGACCTATGTGCTAAATAACCCCAGCTCCCTTATCTGTATGTATTTTTCCCTACTCTTAAATGTCACAGCCACAGAGCATTTGTCCCACAAACTTCTGCCTCGGTAGGTGTGTTGCTTGGATGGTGTTAAGGAAGCAGTTCTGCAATACTTTACTTCACTTGGTTGCCTCAGGTCCTTCTTTGCTGTATGTACTAGTATTACCCTGCTCAAATAGTCCCTGCAGGGTTTTCTGCAATGCAGAAGGTTTCTTTCTATTGCAGAAGGTTTTATCCTGTTCTGCCAGGAGGGCAGCACCACTGTCCCATGGGCACAGCGGCACTCTCCAGGCACCCAGGTCACAAGCTCCCCTTGGTTTTTAGATACGAGTCATTGAGGACCTAGTTCGTCATAAGTAGATCTTTCAAAACATTTTACTCATTTAGCGTGCAAGTCTCTGACGCTGGTGCAGATGTGAGTACTTGGCTGTTCTGCAAATCAGGGTATGAAGCTGGTGATCCAGAAAATGAAGGATACGTGATTTGAGATCGCTTGACAGCATCTTACTTTAAGTCACTTGCGAAGAAGCAGATGTGATCCTGTGGGAGGAGCAGGGACAGACTGTTTTTTTTCCAAACCTGTGTTCAACATCACAGTCACAAGAATTTGCAGATGCCTTTATGACACAGCCCAGACTGGCTCCCAGGCAAGTCCAGCCTGCTTACTGAATAAGAAAGGTGCTTTGTGTAAAAAGTGATGAATAATCATATGATTAAACTCAGCCTCCTAAGGAGTATTCACAAGAGGCCTTAATGGTGATTACGCAGGCAATCTCGTTTTTATCTACTGATTGGCTTTGCCATCTTGTATTGAATGTGGGGTTGTGTGTGCGCGTGTGTGCATGGATGAGCATGTGTCTGTGTGCGTACACGTCCACCTCCACGTACATGTGTGAAAGTTTCCAGAGTGTTTACAGACCAGAGGAAAACCCCAGACATCTCTCAGTACTGGCAGCACTGGGTGGGCAGCGCCACCTCGCCCCGCTCTCACCCTCTCTGCTGGCCAGCGATGGGAGAGCAGAGGACGGCTCCTTCAGGGTAGGAGAGGAGGAGAGTCCCCGGGGTGTCAGGACTGTGGTGGGTCCTCTCACATCTTGCAAAGCTGGAGGGCACCCCTCAGCTGTGGTCTGGCTGTGGCTCTGCTCACTTTCCAGCACCACAGGACAGACCAAGGGTGTTTCTCAAGGAGCTGAAGCCTCCATGAAAAAGAACAGAGAGAATAAAAGGAAAATGCACCTATAGATCTCTTTAAAGGATGAAGTAGAGTTGCAGACGCTTATCTTGCCTGCCTCTTGATGTCACTGCTGAAGCTTTTGAGTCTTTCTCACACAGTTGAAAGAACTGAAAACACATGTTTGAGTTGCTAATTAGAGCCTGAGCCAAGGTCTGTTGTAGAAATCCTGATCACTCTTCTGTCGCTAGCAACAGAAACCAAAGCAATCCCTTCCTGTACATGCTACATTTTCCCTGAAGAGCGGCTCTGAGATCCTTTGCTGATCTCTGGAGCGGTGTTTGTTCAGCTGTGACTGGAGAAACGTTTCCCCTCTGTTGCAGTGGATGGGAATTCAAAATCTAATTAACTGGCAGCCCAGGCAGGGAGCCAGAAGTTGGTGTCCCGAGCAGCGCCTGTCCCCCACGGCCGGCCAGCCAGCCAGGAGCGGACTTCTCTCAGAAGCTCATGCATCTCAGCAGAGACCATGAAAACCCAGGTTCTCTTGTGAACAAGAAAATGTGAGCTCCACACATCAAGGGCTGCCTTCAAGTGCCTCATCTCAAGCCCTGTCCCGCCTGTCCCCATCATTATGTAGGTCTTTGGTAGAGTAGCTTATTTACTGTGATGCAGCCTCTTATCTTCCCCCAGCTGCTGAGGAAACATCAGGGCTCACAGCCTCCCACAACTTCTCCATGTTACCTGCTGTGAGAGCTCTGGCTGCTCCCCTGTTCCTGCCACTGATGCTAGTGTGAGCTGGAGCACACCATGGCCTTTCCACACTGATGGACCCAGCTGCACTCAAAAGAGCATGCCATGCATGTCTGGGGAGGGAAAAAAGGTGGAAGGTCCTTGGGTAGAGCAAGGGGCCATCATCGCTACTGTCCTGGCCACCAGGCCCCAGCAAGTGCTTATTGACAAGGATGTACCAAGTGTTTTAAAATCAAGGAGGCTTTGTGTTGTTTGTAGTCCTCCCAGTGTAGGAGTGGTTCATATGATGTTTGATGATGGAAAATTAACCTTTC
Organism: Burhinus bistriatus; assembly: GCA_013397275.1. Classification (NCBI taxonomy): domain Eukaryota; kingdom Metazoa; phylum Chordata; class Aves; order Charadriiformes; family Burhinidae; genus Burhinus; species Burhinus bistriatus. Next base: position 75,932 of record VYXH01011730.1, on the reverse strand, counting down.
TACTCTGCATGGTTTTGGACTTACTTGGACCTAGATGTCAGGGAGAAGCACGTTCTCATGGTATTCCTGACTGCAGAGGAAGGCGATGGTATCCAAGAGTTAGCTCAGCCCAACTTGGCGGCAGTGCTATAAACGTGCTTGAAATCAGGGCTGAGATCCACTGGGATGTCTTCAAATCTGGTCAGCCTCTGCATACCCCATTTTCATGAGCTGCACCTAGATTCTTACCAGACAGGAGCAGTAGTGCAAGGTGCTGCCCAGTCTCTTCTCCAGACGGCCTTGGTCACCTGTCCAGGCGAGGGAGTAGAAGGTGACTTCATGGACTGGCAGTTTAGTTGCACAGCTGGAATACAAGAATATAGATTGGTTAACTGGATAAATAATAGAGCCAACATTGGAGCTAAATTTGCCTAAGGAACCCCCCTTTTACTGTAGATACATTTGCTGAGTAATTTAACATGAGGTCGAATCTTCCATGGGACACTATATATAAAGTTAAGACACTTGAAAATCCTACAAAATCTGCAAATTCACTCCTTCATCAAGAAGCAAAGTACACAACCAACAATGCATTGATTATATGCAGATGCATCCAATTCTGTCTGTCTGAACACCGAGATTAAGTTTTGAGGCCAAATCAGAAACCAGTGCAAATCTGTGAGTTTCCTATTTGCCTTCACATTTAATTGCCATTTCTCAGTTCTTTGGTATCTGATACATTTTCACCTTTGCAGTAGATCTCCAAGGAGTAAGCATGCGTTTATGATGACACATTTGGGAGCGTGGACCCTGCTGTTAGAACAGTTGAGTTGAAAAGGATTTATTAAATATATCAAGAACAATTGATCAATGTCATTTTGGGGGAAGTTTTCTTGGGCTGACACAGAAGAAACAGACACAAAAAGAGGATCACCAACTGAAATCCACGTCAGACCTTACAGGGAAGTGCCCAAGTACAAAAAGACCTTTCAAGGATTAAAAGGAGAGCAAGCACAAATACAGCTGTGTTTGCGCTGTCACCTTGGGATGAGGGGGAGCATCCTAGCAGGCAGCTGGCATGAACTCTTTGGGCTTTGCTCTCCTTTGGAAAGACAACAATGTGTTCTTGGCCCTGAATGCCTCTAGAAACCGTGGCGGTGTCCACACTTGGCAGGGTCCCATATTGCCAGGAGTTCATGGAGACTGTTTTGGAGGTGTTTGCCCAGGTATCTGTGTTGCACACTAGCTATACTGCGCTGCTGGAAGCTCCTGTAGGGTCCCCAAAACGTAGCGGCAGCATCTAACAAAATACTTCTTGTGCTTCTCAGAGGGTTTTCATCGCTTATTCTTTCCATTGATTGCATTGCTCTTTACTTCTCCTGGTCATTAATTGCAGGAATTAATTTTCAGCATTGTCTAAAGACAGGTTGTGATTTGACGCCTGCACCTTTCAACATTGTTTTCTCCTTTAGGCCATGCAATTTATGTCATTTCAAGAGTGCAAATACAATTTGGAAAAAAAAACCCCAAACCAATTAGAACAAACCTTTTTAATTCCTGTAAATGCAATGACCACAGTTACACATGTTTGTATTATGTATTTTGGAATTGCTAGGGCTTACAATAGAGGCAGAGGCATTATTCACCCAGGGCTTATCTCATTCACAAGGCAGAGAAATGTTTGACTTTTGATTTCAGGTGAAGGACACACTGCAGAACCAGATCAATCTGTCTCTATATCTTTGATTCATGAGCCAAAGAAATATATATTTCATCATTCAGGCTAAACTCATTGGGATGTTTGAGGAGAATCACAGAAATTTGGTTCAAATAATGTCGCAAGCACGCCCTAATTATTTTTACTGCAGAAACATTGTCTCCTATCCCTCAGACTTGATTCACCCCCACTGTTAAATGCAGTAGCTTTTCCAGGAAAATGGACACTGCTCTTCCTACCTCGGTCAGAACTGGAAGGGAATTTGTGGGTGTAACACATCACAACCCGCCGTGGTCCGCAGCGTGTCGTAGCAGGAGGAGCAGGAAGAGATTGACCCCGCAGGCTGGGGCAGGAGGCTGCTGCACTCGTAACCCAGGCGCGGAGTCTGCTCCTCGGCCGGAGATTCCGGCTCTGGCGAGCGGCGGTACGTGCTGCTGAGAGCTGCCTCCCGGGACCCGCAGGACCGACAGACCCCCTTTCCTCTAACAGGGTCTCAGACCATTAAATTGCAGTACGGGACAGTATGTTTCATGCAAATGGGCTGCAAAGTGACTTCCAAAAAAACCTCAGGTATATGTATTGCCAGGGGAGCCGCCGCTGCTGCTGCTGCTGCCTGCTCCTGAACATCCGTGGCTCCGACACGTGAAGGCAGCCTGCCAGGGAGGCTCAGGAGTCATGCATGAGTGGGTAGGGAAGGGCTTTATTCTGTCCACACTTTACAGCTCAGGAATGCCAAGGCTTCGGCTCTCTTCTTTGCTACTTTTACTGCAGGGAGTTGCAAAAAGAAAAACTTGTGCCTGAACAGATGGGGTAGGGTTTGGCCCACACAGTGATGTTCTCAAGTGCCAGTGAGATTTTGTAGCTAAAAAGGTATTTAAAAATGACCATAGCCAAAGCTCAGAGGGTTTTCCGCAGTGGAAGGCCTGGCTAGGAGTCTTCTGCTCCTTATGGCATTTGTTTTGTCGGAGACTCAAGGTGCTGTGAACTCAGAGAGGACAGCTTAGTTCTAACCATTGCAAAACACTTCATCAACAGTGTCTGGTGGTGATGAAGTCAGGCTTTGCACAGCTTGTTTTCTATCTGTCTCTATCCCCCAACTCAGATATTAATGCTAATAGATTAAGGAGAGATTGAGCTGGATCAGATAAATATATTAACGCATCATCTGCATACCACATTAATGCAAAGCTCTTTGAGCCCTTATAATGCCAGGGATATTTTCATTTTTGGCATGTACTAGATCCCAAACATCCAGTTGCAAAAGCAAATGACAAGAGAGCAAGATGTTCTTTTATCACTTTTCTGCCCAGGGAAGTGACTGGATGTGAGGGTTTTTGCTGGTACTCGGGAAGCAGTTAAAATAATGCCAGTACCACACCAGGGATCTACTCGGCAACTGTGAAGCCAGGCCAAAAAATATTCTAACCTGCCAGGACATCGATGGCATCAAATTCTCATGGTTTGTTTTCCGTAGGATTTTCTGGGCTGAGTTTCCATCTCCAGAGCAAGGGAAGGGAACCAGAGGTTTGCAGTCTGGCGCCTTGCAGAAATTTCCATTACAAAGACTTGCATGCTGGTTAGTGAATGTGGTCCCAGGCTCGTGCTTCAGCTGAGGGGCTGGACTGTTCCCAGTGCCCAACTTGGAGGATGGCATGGTGTGTCAGACGTGTGTGGAAAGGGCCTGGCATGTTCGTTTCCAATGAAAACTCTTCTCATCACTGCAGGGCCGTGGGGTGTCACTCCCACCCACATGCAGCCTTACCAACTGTGCTGGACACCTTCCTACAGGTGTCAGTCATGGCCTTTCACCATGGCATCACGGGTCTCCTCTGTGTTTGGGGACTAGGAATAAAACCTCCAGCACTGGAAATGGTGGGGTTCAGTAGTCACTTTGATCCCGAGAACCAGGACATGGTCTGTACAGATGGTGGATACCTATCACCCATGTCCGTTGCATGAATACCTAGAGCTTCATCTGCCCTTTCTGGCCCAGCAGGACCTCCCTCACTGCGATGCTTCTGGACAATTTCCTTCAGGGTAAAATGACAATTAACCAAGTACTGATCAAAGAGGTGGCTTTGCCTGTGTAGTGCTACAGGTTGGCTGAATAACCACCCAGCTGATGAGAGGTACTGATGTCCACTGCCCAGAGACAACTTAGCTTGTCAAGATTGCCCCTGCCAGGCAGCTTGAGTCCATGACTTTTTGAAAGAAGTTTGTAACTGCAGCTCTGGAGTGAGGACTCAGAAAAGATGAGCTTTCCTCAGCAGGTAGAAGACTTCTGGTACATTGTGGACCATAGAGGAGCCTGGCAGGATGGAGATATAGATGGTGGCTTAAGTGCCCCGACAAGGTGAGCTCTGTTCCACTCTATTAGTGATTAATACCATTAGTCTTAATGGCTTTGGTGTAAAACTTTCCTCTGGATGAGTAAAATAACACATGAATTACTCAAATGCCTCTTTTTCATTTACGATATCAGATCTCATTGTTGCCACAAGTGGATAGAAAAGCCACACCACTGGACATGTCTCTAGAAAGATGCACATGGGCCTCCCCTCACATGAGACAGAAGCGCTTTGGCACGCTCTGAAAGCAGATGAGGGATGTGCAGTTATGACTTGTGGTGAGTTATGACTTTGCTGAAAAAATGAAAAGCAAAAAATGTAAAGTTAGGAGTTTATCAACAACTTCCCCCACCACCCGCAGTACGTGCTTCTAGTAAATATTCATGCCTCCTTCGAGATATTCGTGTTCCTTCCGACAAAAAGAAAAACAATTCTGCAGTGAAAATAAGTCTTGGCAGAAGGGGAAAGAGACACCTGCCTCTAGGTGTCTGCCTTCTATTTCTGACAACCAGGTTAGAGGGGTCTTCTCCTACTGAGCATGGCCAGATAAGCTCAGATGGAGCTGGTGGCAGTGGAGAGGTGATGAGTCCCACTGATGTATTGACTCACTGTGCATGAGGGTGGTGGTGCTGGGTACGTGGGGCTGCCTGGGAGTAAGCAGTGTGCCCTGGGGACCACCAGCACCTGCACAAGGCAGGAACTGACCCTACTGCAACTGCAACCCCGTGAGCATCCATAGGCGTTTCCCTGTCTCACCTTGACCAAGGTTTTGCCTTCAGTTAGGGGAGCAAGTAGAAGTATCAAATGTTAAGAAAACTCCACTATATTCCAGCACAGCTGAAAGCAGAGGCAGATGGATGAATGAACACAGGTATAATACATGAGGTATTAAACTGGGAAACCAGCCTGGGAATGCAGAGCCTGAGATCCGCAAACATGACGTGGTAGAGGGGCACATGCTGAAGGCCCTGGTGCACTGATGGAGGGTGGCCATACCATGTCTCAGCCCCACTCACTGCCATCTTACTGCCCCTGACAAGGCGGAATATGGTATGATCTAAGTGCTAGAGGCACCCGTGGGTTTAAAGCAGTCAGATTTGCTCTGGGCAGAGGCAGAAGACTCAATAGTCTTTTAGCAAGTGGGAGTTAATGATTTCTTCTCCTTTGCTTGGATTAACTGGCTTTCTCTGGCTGCAAGTGCAAATGAAGCTGTCTTTCTAAACCAGGCTAATTTGTGTTGAACTCAGTTGTCACAAGTCAGTTACCTGCCGCGCTGTGGAAATTGGGGCCAGCTTGTTTGTGATGAGGGGCGGAGAGGATCGGCAGCCTGTCCGCTGTGCCCGGGGCAAGGAGGGGCATTCCCAGGAGAGCGCTGCCTGCTCCCTGGCCGCAGCGTGCATGGCTCCTGGGGATCCTTCAGGGGCTGTGCCTGCCAGCATCCTCCCTGTGCTGCCTGCCCTGCCAGGCACCGCAGAGCTGCCAGCACCTCCTGCCTGCGGAACGGCCGAGATCACCAAAGCCCGGGGCCTGGAAAAGGCGATGTATGAATCTGCGGGGAGCCGCCGGCGCTGCCCTCGCAGGTTTCCCAGGAGCCAGCTGCCAGGCAGGCAGGGAGACATGCTGTGACAGAGGGCACTTACTGACGCTCAGCTCTGTTTATAGCTCCGCTGCATCTCTGTAAGGGGAAGGGGTGGGAATGTCCTTCCCTGGGGAGCTACCGAGGCTGCTCCCACTGGAGAAGGTTCCCAGGTTGCAGCAGGCAAGCAAGAACAGGGTCAGACTTCACTGCAGCTCACGTAGGGAGGTAAAAACCTGCCTAAAGTTCTGCAACCACCAAAAGGCAGTTTATGAAAAGCCTTTTTCAGCTCTCCTTTGCCTTTCCTATTTGCTTTGAGGTTATTCTTTTAAATAAGTTAATCATTCTTTGTTTATTCTGATGAAAACAGGCAATATTTATTTATATTTTTAACTTGAAAGACTTCTATTCTTTTTGGAGGTCTCACTAGAGAAGATGGCCACAGCAGATGCACTGCAGAGCCCTGGTTAATGTGGTGTCCTGTTGTACCTGCAAGTTACTGAGAGTGTTTCGGTCATGTTTCAGCTGCAGTTTTTGAGGAGTTAAATCCACGGTTCAGGCATAGTGCTGAGGAAGAGCCTACTCTGTTGGCAAACGGTGCTGGGGGAGGCTTGAGAGACCTGTGCATCCCTTCAACAAACACACAGGTCACTTTGGTGTTGCTGGCCTCAGCCCGCCTTCTGCGGACCTCAACCCTGACTCCCCAGGACCTGCTCTGGGGCACAGTGAGTGGGGAAGATCCAGTGAAGGCCGATGAAGGTGCCACACAAACTGTTCGTTTTAATTTCTGTGGGACCATTCAGCCTGCCATTTGCAGTCCCTGTTATGCTTGCTGTAATTGCCTTCCACCACGGTAATGCCACGTCCAAGTCAAAGTTGGCGATGAAATCTGCTGCTTGCTGTTTGCCCGTGTTAGCACTGACCTGGGAAGCAGCGGATGCACCACCTGCATGGTACAACTCCTGCTACCACGCACCTTGTCTCTTCTGCCACTGGAGATGTCATTTAAGATGTTTGATGTAACACTTTTCCTGCCATTAACCTGACACTGGTGAGATCTGGAGAGTTGCCGCGTGTTATGATCAACGTAACACTTTTAACCCGAGACTGGGCAGCTGTTCAGTGGTACAGTGGCCTTCTTTACCTGCTCTGCTGCTCAAACCTCAAAGCCAGGCACATCCTCCCATCCCTCTCCTCTTCCGCACACCAATCACAGCTGCTCTGGTCTCTCTCCGGCACTAGCTCTCTGGCATTCCTTTTTATTGCTAGCTTAAAAAGGAAATCTCTCTGAGGCCTGTGGCAGCTGGAAAAACATCTGCAGAAGTGATTTGCAAGGTTTCTGTTGGTAGCTTGGAGGCTGGACAGACAGAATTTTTGCCGGCTTATAGCCTGAGTTCATAGGATTTTTAGGCTATAGCAGGCATGCTGTTTCCACAAGCTTGAATCTTTGATGAACAGCTGTATCCAGCGAGAATACACTGCAAGAGCCTGAGATCCGAGCGCGGAGCTCTCTTCACCAGTGCTGGGTGCACCGTGCATGCAAATGCCACATCTGGAGACATGCGCAGTGATTTCACAAGTTCAGGTCTCCAAAAGAGGTGCCATGAGGGGATGAGGAAGCCAGAGCCTCACTGGCATGTGGCTGCCTTCCCTGGGACAGATTCTTGAGCGAGGAACAGCTATGGAAGGACTCCTGACCTCATGAAACGGTTAGCACAGAGCGATCACCCAAGTGCAGGAGCTGGGTCTGTTCGTGGGAAAGCGCCTGGCACTGCTCAGCGGGGCAGTCACTTCCAGGGACAAACACATCTTGGTTTGCAGATCAGCTCTCCGTCAGCTCTTTGTACATCTGCTCTTCAGAGAAGGCTGGAAGCCGAAGCTCTGTGGCTTCACCAGGCAATTAATTCCCCTCCCCTGGCTGCAACCGGGGCCAGAGGACACCTGTGAAAATGAAGTGAGGGCTGGTGAAATGATTTGCCTGAACTTTCTTGCAGAACTGAATTTGCTCGGTGTTGCCAGAGCTGTCTGTGTCCTGGGGAGAAGCATGACCAGCCTCTTTGCATCGGGATGCAGAGTACTCTGAGCAGTGCCTTGGGCAGAGGTTCGCTTACCCTGCAGGGCAGGATGGGTGTTTTGGGGAACAGATGAAACCCTGGTATAACCGAACAATGCCTAAAATTAACCCAATTGGCAAAAATTTCCTGTTCTTGCCTGGAAAATGGAAACCTTTGCAGAAAGACGAGGTCGTTTGGTCATACCCTGCCACCTGCAGCCACAGCCCACCCTGCAAGCTGCAGTCTTCTCCCGTCCCTGCTCAGAGACAGTCCTTGACAGAGCATGTGGCTGATGGAGAGAACAGGTCCTGCCACCGTGGCACGGGGTCAGTCTGGAGGAAATTCCCATGCCCTGGCAGATGGAGCAGAACACGCACACAATGAAGACAAGGGAGCATGGACTCTGGATCCTCTGTGCTAGGGGACCTCTGAGGACAGGTTAGAGGATACTACTCACCAGGAAAGGCTCTGAAGCGTTGATGCTGCTGAGCAGGAGGAGAGCAGATGGGAAAAGCTCTCCTGGGCCCATACAGACTGATCTCCAGTGGTCTCATAGTCTCACAGCAGGCATCTGACTGGAAGAGGTGCAACTGTGCAGCCTGCACACGGGCTCTGGACTGCCCTAAAAAGAGGATGAACCACCTACCTTTCTCCACCATGTTCCCCCACCTGCTCCTCTTCAGCTGCAATTGCTTGGTGATGGTAAAGGTAAGTCTATAATTTTCTTTGAATTGTATAAAACTCTTGCTTTTCAGTAAAAACTTTCAAGGAGAGGGATGCTTAACGTTTGTCCCAGCCTAGTTTCCCATACCAGCCAGGGGGCTTGCTCCAGCTTTTCCACCCCACCCCGTGCCCTCTCACTCCCGGTCTCCCCCGCACACGCATCCCTGGGGTCACGCAAGCAAGAAGACACTGGCAGCCATGCAGCACCTCCTCCATGTCACCCCAGAGGAGGTGCTGCTGTTTGTGATGATAAAATGTGTCATGAAAGGGAGACTGGAAAAGAAAGAGAGGAGAAAACAGGTAGCTGGGGCGGCAGCGCTGCGGCTGTGAAGGGGGGCTGCCACCTGCAGCCTCCGGGCAGGCTCTTTCTGCCTCATCCACTTGCAGAAAGCTTCAGAATAACCATGAGCATCCTGCCACAGCCGAAAGCCTCCAGCAGCAGCACCGGGTGCTTCCTCTGCTCCAGCTTTGAAGTTGAAGATACCCAGTTCGGAGACCGAAGCTGAAAGAGTGACACCTGGATCCCTGCATGGCTCATGCAGGAGCTGTTTTGGCACAGGATCTGCTGCTCCTCCTCTGGCACAGTGATTGCTACCCCTGCTTCAGCCTCGTCTCCCTCCTTTCCCAGCCCGGACTTCGCAGCACTAGTCTCTGTTACACCTCTCCTGGCAGGACCTGTCTCAAAGACCTTCTGTGTTTCACAAGCAGGGCAGCTGGAAGCCAGCTGCTGAGCAAAAGCAGACTCATTCATGAAGTCGGTGTGGGCCATGCCTGGACTGCTCCCATACTTCTGGAGAGGCCGGTTAGGGTGGGCGAAGCTCCCAGCCCCACACCGAGGGCTCTCAGCTCAGCTGTGTGTCCTGCAGAGACGTCTGACTGTGCAGTACAGGAATATCTTTAACTGACATCCCTTGGGCAGTGAGAGAGGAGAGCGGTTCAGACGGTTGAGTGGCCTGGCAAACTCCATCCTCGTTTAGCCATCAGGTTTAATTGGGTGCAGGTCCTCTGCCCCTCCCGGGAGCCTTGGCAGCCTGCTGATGTGAGCTGGCTGTCAAACTGGCCGTCCACAGAGTAAAACTAGCCATACAAACAGCATCAACCAAGGACTAGGAGGGTCCCTATGCCTAGTTTTCCTCCACATCAAAGCATCTCCTCGGCAGGAGATGCTCAGGGAGAGCCCTCAGGATTCCCTGCTCTTGGCTATGCACAGAAGCCTGCCTGGGCCTCACAACCTGGGCCATCCTGGTTAGAAAAGTCTTCCACTCTCTCAGTTGCACCTGGTTCACCTCCAAATGGTGCCCTCTCGAGTGTGGCTGCAAGGACAAGCTCCTTGGCAGCGCCATTCCACCAGAGTGCCAGCAATACCTTTGGCCCTGCTGATTCTGCCACTTCCCATGGAGGGGAATGACCCAGGTCAGGGTCCCGCAGGACACAGTGAGTGAGGACAACCTGATGGCAGGAATGTGGCTCCAGTGGGAGAGACTGGAGAAGCTGCTCCTGCTGCTCTGACTCAAAAGGAGAGCTTTTTAAACTCCTGTGGTCTAGACAATGCCTTATTCTGCTCTGACAATTAGCATCTATTTAGGAATGGGAGGCTGATGACTCAGAAAACATCCTTTCTCTCAGGTCACAAGACAATCTTTCCCTTGAAAATGATAAGAGTGAGCTGGGGCACAGCGCTGAAGAGCAGGTTTTGAGGAGGGCTTTAGCATGCCTGGCCCTGCTCCTCTAAGGGCAGGCTTCTATCAGCTTTTCTGTGAAGCAGATCTTCAGCGTCACACCGGAGAGGGCTCGGTCACACTGGGATTGATTAGGCAATGGCAGCGACTGGCAGGTTGCGCGGAGAGCAGAAGAATGCTCCAGAGAATACGCTCATATAGTTGGGAGCTCATGGATAGGATGCTTTGAGAGCAGGTCATGAGGAAAACAGCTATCTCATGCCTACATGAGCAATTAGAGCAGAGGCTGCACTAACTTCACAGAACACTGTGGTTACTGCTAATCAAATCGAGCTGCACTGGCTCTCCCTGGAATAATTGCCCATGGGAATTCAGAGCATGTCCGAGCGCTCAGCTCATTAAGCGTTCCGGCTGCAGGCTGGCAATCCTCTGCTCACGCACCAGCTGGGCGTTCAGAGCATCTGCTTTCACAGAGACCCCCCCCAGGCACAGCCAGCCTTCGCCTTTTGGGGTGCCAACGACACTCACTGGCTGCTGGGGTTCCTGGGGTCTGCCTTGAAAGTCTCATTTCAATTGGGATGAAAAAGGTTGCTTTTAATGTGGATTTTGGTGGGACCACAGACATGCGCTGAGGGAGGCGCGTGGTTGCCTGTTCCTGGATTCAGGCCACCACATGACGGTGAGATCACACTTGTCACAGACGTGTCGGTGGTCTGGATAGGCAGCAAGCATCGGTGCGAACCCTGACACAGAGAGGGGCAGTCAAGCAGCTGAATGCACAGATTTGTCTGTGAAACCGAGCAGTGAGGACGCTGACACTAGGAAGACTAATTGGCTGGATTGATTAGGAGCAGGAAATAGTAAAGCTGAGAGATTTGTACTACTCCACCGTACATTTTCCAGCCATCGTGAGAATAGCTGTGTGAGTGATAGAGTATGTTTAGTGCATGTTAAGTGCGTGAGCGTACTGTGAAGTCAACTGGTAAATACATGGTGCACTGCAGTGGAAAGGAAGCTGTGTGGCAGGAACACAAGTCGGAACTCATCGTCTTTGGCTTCCTGGGCACAGGTCAGCTGGGATCTCCGGGCTGTACCCTGACCAGCAACCCAGTACCCGGGTGGTAATTCTGTAACTGGGCTGAGTTTGTAGGTAAGGAGGTGAAAGCCTCTGGCTCACGGCAGATGCAGAGCCTGCAGGATCAAAAAACCTGTCCCCGGTATTCCAGGAGCAGAAATCAATGCTGCTTTTCCTCTTCCTCTGTCAGGGTCCAGATGATTATCCGTGGAATATTCTGCACCATTGTTTTTTAAGTCAGGATTGTGGCCTCTAAAAGAGGCCCCAGAGTAAAAAACTGTCCCAGGAGAGCAAACCAGCTTCCTGATCCAGGTCTGTGCTCTGCCAAGTGAACCCCCATTTGCTTTTGGCAGGCTCCAGCCCAGCTGCCCCACTGCTTCTGCAGCTGTTTGCTGCTGGGGGGCAGCTCCGTGGGGCTCTGAGGCAGCTCAGGCACTGGCTGCTGAGAGCCCCATTTTAGGTATTGGTTTTGACTTTGCTGGCAACTGCTAAATACGCCTGGCTCCTAGCTTGTGCTCGGGTTCACACCCTTCTATAAACATGAGTCCAAAACTACGTTTGTATCAAGGAGATTAATTGAGGCTAAATGAGAATACCCTCACTAATGAGAGGTGAACAGCTGCTGCTGGAGAGCACCTTTCCTCCGTACGGGAATTGCCTTTGAGCAAGTGATGTTTTTTCTGGGCTGTATTATCTGCTTGGAAGGAAACGTTAGCTAACGGATGGAGCTCCCGATGGTGAGGGCGCTAGCCTGAAAGCAAGAGGTCTGGTTTTGACACTGAGGGACTGAGGACCCCATAGAACCCTCCAGTTCTCTATGTCAACCCATCCCTTCTGGCTGCGTGCTCCCTGAGAACGAGTCTCTTTCCTCAAGCCCATATTTATAATTCCACACAGAAGAAGACACAGTGCTGATCTGCGTGGGGTGAGAGTGCCCATGGGCTCACAGCCTGTGGAGATGCATACACAATCCCAAACAGCTTTACTGGGAGACGAACCACCCTGATCCCGATCCCAGTTCCCAGGAGGGGCTTGTCCCTGTTCCCCACCTAGGACAGAGTCACCTCTTGGTGGGTGACTTCCCATGCCATAGCCAGAGAAGGGAAATGTCTCCAGAAGTCTTCTGGCAGCCACAGCCTGGTGTCAAGCCAGGCTGGAGACCCTGGCTGTAGGTGACTGCTGCCACAGCCCTTTCTGCGAGAAGTGATGTGTTGCTGGAAGTGCATGGCACGCATGGAAGGTGACTCACCTCCAGAAAAATCCCTCAGAGCAGGTGACTGGACACCCTCCTGGGGGATGTATTTTAGTCAGAGGCAAGCCTTTGGGCTTGAGGCAGGGTGTCCTGATGGGATTATCTACATTGTGCCACACAGGACATCAGACCAGATGATTGAACAGTTTCTTCTGCCTTTACCATCAATGAATCAATAAAAGATGCAACTGAAGTATTTTTGCAGAGGATGTATGACACTGGTTCCATAGCAAGAGAATAGCTCAAAGCAACTCCCAAAATATGGTTTGTGTTATCAAAAGCAAGAAAGTATTGAATTAAAAGATGATTCAAGCCCTGGGAAGTGTGTCAGTGCGGATGGCTCACCATCCTCACCCATTTGCATCAAGGACCGTGATGCAGCTTATATGTGAAAGGCAGTTTCTCTGGAGCACCGTATCAGGCTCCTTCATCTTGCTCATCCAACTTGCTAGTCAGTCCCTGAATAACACAATGGCTCAGAGCTTTATCTGGTGGCTGACCATGACTCACAGGCCTTATAAAGCAGTAACATCTGCTGCTACCTGCTGGAGTCATGACATCAGCTGCACGGTCCCAGCTAGTCCCTACACTTGTTCCTCCAGGTTATCATTATAATTAGTCCTACTTGAAACAGTCCCAGCAGAGCTGCTGGTGCAACACATATATAACTGCAAATGGTCAGAAGTCTTTGCTCCCGTGTGCTTTCCTGGCAGTAAGCAAGGTCCTGAGGAAAAACCACACTCTGTAAGATGCTTGAAAAATATTTTCCTGTGGACATCCCAATTTCTTATGGGCTTTACTTCCCACTGATGGCAGGGTTAGAAGTGCTGGTAAGCCCTTACATTCATCCATGGGCTTTGCAAGAAGGGGAAATTAAACCTTAAATATAAAGGACTGTTTCCAAATGCTTGCTTTTAGGGGGAAACCCTGAAAAACACTTGCACAGATTTCTTTCTGCATCACCAAGTCATATTGCACCTGATGCTCCCAGTGTCTCCTGCAGAGCTTTTGCATGAATCAACATCCGGGCCATAATTCATGTGAGATGTAACTAAAATATACCCAGGATAAGTATCCTAGGGGATGAATCTTTTCCCCCAGCTCTGGCTCTGGGGACCTGAGCACAAGCCCGGAGGTCCCCACTGCAGGTAGGAGAGCTGCACTGGGGTGTCTGCAGTGGTGACATCCCCTCTTCACCCTGCCTCTCCAAAATGCCACATCCAACCCTTCAGGGTCCTGACTGCACCCTGGTGGGCTCCAAAGCAACGTTCCCACAGAAACGCGCTCCTGCCTCCCAGACAGCTTTCCTTTTCTGCTTGCCGTTTCCCTGCTCTCTGAGCAGGGCTCCCTAAGGATATATAACTGAGTTTTATAATGAAGCACCTCTCACCCAGCACATATTAAATAAATTTCAGTTGCCCTTTATTACACAATAATGATAGTAAGATTTAATTACCTCTGCACCCAAAGGGGACATGAATTTTAACCAATATGACTAAATCTTCCCTGTAGTGTAATTGGTGTTTTCTGCAGTTGAGGGTCATTTCCAGTGCATCAGTGGGTGGTGACGGAAAAATCCTTCCTGAAGAGCGTGGATCCCAAACTGCGACCGTGGGCAGACTAAGAGACTGAGACAGGTACGGAGCGGCTGATCCGAGGAACCCAATTAAACAATGATGCTTAGCGGAGTTTCAGATCTGTGTCAGAGGCTAAAGATGCAGGAAAATGTGTGAAAATCCAGGAGCTCATAGAGGTCAACCGGGTCAGAGTCTCTGTGGGCTCTGCCCTAGGACTGTGGTGCTCTCTTCACATCTACTGTCATTTTCCACAATTTCAAATATTTTTTTTCTTCAGGGTAAAGAAAATAGAGAAAACGCATTCTTTGAGTGACTGTTTCCAGGGCTCTGACATGTCTGTTTTGATTCGCACTGGAAACTGTGTCACCCAGATACATCCCAGGCACCGACAGTTCATGCTGTGCTTTTTACAGTGTGAAGAGAAATGAGTTCTCCAAGAGCAGAGGAAGTGGGGAGAGCTGGGAATGGCAGAGCCGGGATGAGTGACCCTCACCCAAGCCCTTCTCCAGCAGGCACAGTCCTGCCCTGGCTGTGCCCTCTGGCTGTTACTGCAGCTGGAAGGAGCGTTGAGGGCTGGGGCAGCATTTGGGACTCTGTACTGGAGATCAGAAGGACAGGAATAACCCCTTGCCCTTTGGAGGGGCTCAGTTTAAGCATTTTCTGCCCAGAGCGCACACACACACACACACCCAGTTTTGCAGGTACTGGTGTAATGAAGATTTGTTCCAAATCTTTCAGAGGCTTGGTTTTGTCCTGCTCACCAAAATACAGTGCAAACAGGTTCAGTTCAGCTATCTTCATGCCCAGCCCTTGTTTTTGCCCCATTTCGGGATCCTCCTTCCACCACCCTCCTCTTCCATCCTGCCTTGCTGCAGCCTCGATCTCCTTTGTCCACATTTCTCCCCGTGCACTGTTTCCAGGAGCTCCTGCCCCTTTCTTTTGCCTCCAGTTTTGCCAAGTGCCATGGGACGACACGGGGCGTGAGCTGGCTGGTTCCCTGCCGGGCTCCCGGGGACCTGAAACTCCGCAGCACCCTCGGGGCGCCTGTCCCAGCCTTCAAACTTTGGTGTGTTTGTGTGTCAGCACTCGCAGGTCATGCTTGGCTGCTGTTCTTCACCAGACTCCCACTCCAGATCCTCAAAGGATTTCCCAGAAAGGTGAAGTCGGCTCATTGTATCAGTAAACAATGAGAGGAGAGGGTTGGCAGGCTTGTGTCACGTTTTTGTTTGCATGCTTCGTATGATGGGAGTGCTGGGCTGCGGGCGGGATGCCTCCCAGGCTTGTGGGTCTCCTGCCTGGAAACAAGCCTGGCCCTTGACTGTTTCTGCTCATGCAACTTTTCATCTGAGCTAGTCTTGAAAGGAGTCGGTGAGGTTGTTTTAAAGCCTATGCTGAGGTTTGCAGCTTGTGATTCAGGCCTTTCCATTTCATGCCAAATTTCATGTCTTCGTTTTCCAGTTACTATTCCTGGAAAAAATGAATTGTCCCCCTTGTTTTCTCCTCCAGGTATTTGCTCGCTTTTCAAAACTGAGTGGTAAAGAATTAGCTGATCTGGCAACTGGGAGCATGAAGTGCTGGCAAAGATACCATGTGAATTGTGTGCTGCCAGGTTTTTTCTCCTTCTGTTTGTTGGGATGCAGAACATATTCTGGGTGCCAAACGGTGGCCGTAAGGTCCTTCCAGTGGTGCACTGGCACCCGTGACCCCTGAAACACCCCTGGGTGACCTTTGCAGCAGGAACCACGGGGGGGAATTTCGTCCTTGTCTGTGTATGAGGCATTGATTTATGCTGGGGTTCAAGCAGGGCAGCATTGGGGCGCGCGGGGGATGTCTGCAGAAGGATCTGCTGATTCAGTGCATGGCATTTGAGAGCTTCTTTTCGGGAAGCAGTGGGAAGTATCCACATGCTGCAGGCAGAGCTGACCCACAAAGCCAGTTGCCACATCAAATATTCCCAGTGCATGTCCACCCCAGATCTGCTCCTGGGGGGTCAGCATAGCCCAGGTACACTGATCACAAACGAGTTACTGCTTCTGTTCCTCAGTGCATCAGCTGCTGCGTCTCCGGTGACTGCATCTGTCCCCGTGCGTTTTCATTCCTGCAGCCCCCGCTGCTTGGCCCTCCTGCCACCCCTACTGCTCCACAGCACGTGTGTGGTTGAAAACCCCTAATCTATTAAAACAAGGGCAATGCTCCATAATTTCCTGTCCCTCCAACTGCTGGATAATTACACCTGCACTTCTGAAGCAATTCCAAAATTAACGAGAAAACAGCTGCCCCACAGATTGTAATAACAATCCTTTAGGTTGAGGAAGAGCTTATTCCTGGCTAATTACTGTAGGGCTGATTAGATGGAAACTTGTGGTAGTTTGGCTGATCATGGTGGCAGCTCTGCTGCAGGATGACCTGTCACCAGGCAGCATTTCTCCATATGGTCCCCACGTTCCCTGTCTGTCCCACCCTGCTCAGTTCTTGTGAGCAAGTGCAAGTAGAAATCTAGCCATGGGAGCACAAAGAGACACGTCTGACAGCACCCACAGGCTCTTGAGGTCCACATTTTTTTCAAAGCAAGCACGGCACAGTCACTGAAGCCCCCAGTCACTGTAATGCAGCAAACCCCATGGAGAGGACCCCCCTGGGGCAGGGGGACCCAAGGGCACTGGGGACGCCCGTGGCCCTGCTCACGCTCCTACAGCAGTGACACTTGTGGCTGTTGGTCTGCAGAGTTGCAGGGATTAAGTTTTCCAGATGTTCTTGGCGTGTGTTTCTGACCCATGATGGGGAATTACCCCCTTAGCGCTAAAGCTGCCCAGCTGGAGAGGTCCAGCTGGTCCCGTGTCTCACCGTGTGATGCAGGCACAGGACCAGGATGTTCTGGAAGAAAAACAAAGCAGGAGACCGGGGGAGGAAAAGAAAGAAGGAAAAAACATAGATGAACAGCAGACAGAAACCCCTGAGCTGAGCAGGGTGCAGTGGGCTGTGTAAGAACCCCGCTGAGAACAAGCCTGCTAGCCAGGGAAATGCTCATTTTAGGGGATGCAGCATCACCGGGGAAATGCCTGTGCTTCCCCCGGCAGCAGGAAGAGCTGCTCCTTCCAGGCTGCTTTACAAAGGTCCTGACTGTTAAAGAGCCAAGATCCCAAGTACAGCAACATGATGATCAGACCAGGAGAACCCGGGGGAGCTTAGGAGCCCACTGCCACCACCCCCAGCACCAGGAAAGACCAGGAAAGGAAGAATTCGGGGGCTACAAAGCTTTTGCCAGATCTAATAAGGATTTCTGAGGGTTTTTTAATGTTCAAGTCTTTCCTCAGTGAAATAATCTTTAACTGAAAAGGACATTCACTACTCTGGCAGCTCCATCTCCGCAAGCGCTCGGGTAGCTAGAAAGGCAAGGTGATCAAGATGAGTCTGGCCAGGGTCCCGTAGCAGGAGCCGATGTACAGCTTTGCTCCCTGCGCTGGCATTTCCTCCAGCCACTGCTTTCCTAAGGCAGCCCTGCTGGCTGTGGTCACTGGCCCCTGGGGCTTGGGGTGGGAACAGGCATTCTGATGTTTGGCTGCAGTAGGAGAATGCAAACCATTTTATTTACCCGTAGGACATTTATCTTAGAGGAAATGACAGTCCTGACTCACACAGGGCTGATGGAGGGTCTGTGTTCACGCTGGATAAATTGTTTGTTCATTGTGCCCGGAGTCACACTGTGAAATGATGGTATCGCGCCCCGGGTTGTCTGTAATATGGGCTTAGGCTGGAACTTCTTCAGGACAAGGCTTTCTGCAAGTCACTGAGCGAAAGAGAGCATCAAGGCTGAAGAAGGACAGAAGAAAGAAGTCGAGCAAAAATTAATCCCCAGAGAATCCTTGATTAGCGGCTTCTTAATCTGAAAGACCAAAGCACCAAGGGCTGGTATAGATACTGCAGGAGGTGAAGAAATATGGAGTCAAGAAGTGGCATCTTTGCCTCATTCCTGCTAGTGGAGATTTCTGGATTTTCCAGTGGGGTAAGTCCACTCTCGTGGGGGCCACCTGTTGTCCAAGGACTCCTGTCCTGCTCCCCAGTTCCCACACAACCCTACGGCTGACCGCTGCAATTTTAAAGCTTGGCCAACCTGCCAAGAATATTTATATAACGGAATGTAAAGTCCTGATTTTATCGCGGTGTCCTACTTCTGTGTTGTTTGCACACTCTCGTAACGAGGGCACGGGGTTTCCTCCGAGCTCCCTCCTTTTGACCCTGTTCATGTGAAGGCATTTTGAGGCTGCCTGCTCCTTTTCCAGGTGCGTTTCTTGCAGCTCTGTGGCACATTTGGCCAATATTTGCTTATGAGGAGGAGGAGCATTCGCAGAGCTGTGAAACTGGGAAATTGGGATGTGCTAGATCCGAATGGAGCTGCAACTGCTGGACACCATCTTCAGGGTCCCACCTCACTGGAACCATCCCATTTTTCCAGTAAGGGGATTAAACTGGCCCCGGCCATTCAAACCCCAGCTGTGCATGACTTTCTTCTCTTACCCACCCGCAAGGCTGTATTGAGGGCTGGTGGCCGAGGTCTCCGAGGTCCTCACTCTGGCCAGTGGTTCTCGGAGGGGATTTAATGCCCAGTGGGAGTCTGTTCATCTCAGTAACCTCACTGACGCCCTAGAAACCACCCAATGGACCCACTAGCCTCGTGCTTACAGGGACTGCGACAAGGAGCATTACTGAACTGCAAACCCCTTATGGTTTTCAGGCTCAGTGAAACTGAACAAACTTTTTGAATGTTGCTGTTTTTAGTTGGAAAATGGCCATTCAGCAGTAGCCCATCAAAAGCTACTGCTGCTTTAAATTGTTTGCCATTGTTTTTGTGACAAATGGAAATGCAGATCAGAGTGGTTTCTGAGTGAGCAGCATATTTGGGTAATATTCTGAAAATCTACAATAAACCATTTATTACAAATATTACCAGCTATCTTTGTGGACCAGTGGAATTTAAAAACCCACAGCAAGGTTAGTATTCCAGTTTTCTCATAATTTGTAGTTCTCCATATTCGTTAGTCAGTGCCAGAGATGAAAGTCAAAGAGCAAGCGATGGCAGGAAGCTGTTTTTGGGGTTGTCTTGTACAATAGTCCTATTATTGTCACTTGTTCAGAAGT
Organism: Burhinus bistriatus; assembly: GCA_013397275.1. NCBI lineage: Eukaryota > Metazoa > Chordata > Aves > Charadriiformes > Burhinidae > Burhinus > Burhinus bistriatus. Next base: position 56,816 of record VYXH01011730.1, on the reverse strand, counting down.
TCGTGCTGGAAGGACATGCACCAGAGGTGGGTCAGGGTCCTGAGTGCACCGACAGGCTGTCATGGCCCTGAGCAGCCTGTAACCATCTGCATCCCTCCCCTCTGCCCCAGGGGTTTAGCTGCCACCCCGTCACTACGCTCCTCTCTGCGTGTGTCAGACGTATGAAGTCCCCCAGGGTCCCTTGTACAGAAACCCCCAGCCGCCTGCAGCTGAAGGCACCTCCTGAAACTGCAGCGTGAGCTGATTGTGCCACGCTGCCGTGGTGTGCTCTGTCCGTCCCCACAGCCTCCAAAGACAGGGCACCCTGCCCGGGAGCGTGAGCAGCTTGGAGCTGTTTTCTTCTGAGAAGAAGGAGAGTTTAAAAGAGTTTAAGAAAAGCAGAAGCTTCCTGGAGTGCTGTTGGGCATGCTTCAGTGTTGTTAGGGACTCTTGACCCCCAAAAATCATGTTGAAGGTTTTTCTTAGGACAATTGTGCATGCGTTTGCAAAGTGCAGGGCACTAATGTGGCTGAAATCGCACCCCTCTGTGGGAGGGCATTGGCAGACCCCAAATTACAGAAGGTCACGGTAGAGCAGGCAGACCCCTTGGGGGTCTCCAGTGGGCACTGTCCGGTATTTCTGGATGTGAATACTTTTAATGGAAACTTCATTTTGTTATTTTGTTGGAAGTGCCCACTTTGTGTGGAAAAGAAGCCCTGGCAATATGTCTGTGTCCATCTGTGTGTCTGTTTCCTCATCGTCCTCATGTAATGCTCTCTGAGCTACCTGCGTGAGGGGCTCCAGTTGTCTGCACAGAGAGAGAAAGCTCTTTCTGGTGGGTCTACAAAGGGCACATCTCAGAAAGAAAAATCATTGCAACAGAGAGCCTGAACTTTACTATTTCCTTGTTGTGCAATAGCATCTTTCTGAAATAGCTGATCGAAATTTTGCACTGAAAAAAGCAAAAAATTCTCCCTTAGCATTTCCAATGCCATGGAGAATCAGTGAAAAGAGAAAAAAGTGAATGCTGTGAGTAGATTTCTCCTGGTGAATGCCTGCCCTCTGATTTGGGGAAAGGAGCCACTCTTGAGTTGGTTCGCCCGATGCATTGGGGGTCCCAGAGCTGTTTTGGCCCCTCTGTGGCTCCTTATGAGGGTTACGCTGCTCTGCTGCATCCCATCTGCTCATGTCCCTGCAAGCCTGTGGTGGCCCGTCCTGTGTGCATCCCCTACTGTGGTGCAGTCCCACCTGTGGGATCAGCTGCTTGAATCTTGGGAGGTTTAATTGCAATTTCCTGAGACTCTCACAGTCATCGCGAAGTCCCATGTCACCGGTGGGCAGAGGTGCCAATTTCCTTGGTTTCTGCTCTGTGCCTTGAATGGCACAAGTAGAAAGTCTGTGTGTGACCATTTATTCGTAGTGCTCCATAGCCTCTCTCAGCAGGAGAGTAACTGCCAACTGCTAATTAAATATCAAACCTGAGATGCAGAGTGTGCACAGCGCTAAGCTCTGCATCTTGTTCATTTGGGTGGCATTGTACTTGTGGAGCGTTTCATTCAGACACAAAATTAAGCCCTGTGGAATTGAAGGCTTCCTTTAATAGCTTCCTGAAGGGCTGGCAGTGTTGACGCTTTGTCCTTACATCCATTCAACAATGCTTTTGGGTGGGGAAGGGAGAATTTCCACCTCTCTGTGCATTCTAGTGCAATTGGTGTGGTCTGTCTGTCTCACGGGAATGGGAACAAAACCACCCAGAAAGTGCATTCGGACCCTACTGCAGAGGAGCAAATTTCCCTGGGAGTGCGGGGAAGGTGTTTTGTACCTGAGCATCACTGGGTCCGCTCAGCAATCAAACCCACAAGGCTCTTGGGGAATCAGGAAGGAGCTTTTCCTCGGGCTGCTTTGGAGAGCAGGGTTCCATGCACCAAGCACTCAGCCCCATCATTCCAAGAGGTTTGCAATTGCAGTGGGAGACCCCCCCCACTCTGCTGGATATAGCCACTTGTGTTAAGTGACATCCCTATAAAGGACAAACAAATGTCTGCTGCTGACCCAGACAGCATGACCGAATTCATCCCTGGCCTTATTCTGGCTGGAATGCAGCTGTGCGTGGACTCTGGGCGATGGTACCACAGCAGCCCTGCAGCTCTGGGGGTAGACCCAGCACCTGCGGAGTGGTGAGGTTGCATCAGAGCTCCAAACGTTATAAATAGTTGTGTCTTATGTAGGTCAGGAATGAGCTCTGCGTGTACGTGTATCTACCAGCCTACAAACGCAGGGCATTGCACCAGATATACAATGCCTTCAGATTTGACTCCGGAGCATGGTGCTGTCCCTCGCTGCGGCTCCCACTCTGGTCTTGCTCATGGTCCTGGTTATCTTGCTTATAATGGAGTTTTCCCAATTTCCCAGCCCAAATCATGAGCTCCTGCTGCCTACACACAGTGTTCATACTCCCGTCGTTACGGGAGCAGTGCTTGCAGCCTGCTGTGCCTGCACGGGCGCTGCCCGCTCTTTGCAAAGCGTTTGGATGGTCCCATCCCACTTAGCCTTCTCCTGGGGATTAGCTGCCGCTGCCACTTCTCTGATTCACTGCAGCTCTCTGGACTTTCCCTGGTACAATGGGGAGCAGTGTTTTGCCTGAGGTCTTATTTTTGCTGCATCGGCTTAATAAAAGGCAGAACCCACTTCTTTTATGTGAAGGGCTGAAATCTGATTGATCCTTTGCTGCCTGACTCTCAGGGTAAGGCTGTGTGATTGTCTGGCTTTTCATTATGTTATCTCTCTAGATTTCATTTTTCATTCTAGCAAGGATCTTTAAATTATACTTTTTGGACAATAAATGCCAGCAGAAACATGTCCTCTTTTCAAAAATTTTAATGCTTCTCCTAAGCCTAGATCAAGGTCCTTTTGGAGCACATTTTCAGCAGATTTTGTCCCTGTTGCTTTAAGTTCCTCCTTTTCCCTGTCATTTTTGGGGTGACCCCTCCAAAGCAAACATGCAGTATTGTTTCAACAGCTTAATCCAAATCCTTGACAAGGACATTTCCACCACCCGCTTTGCTGTCAGAGCTCCACAGTTATCATTTCACTCCACCATCAGCAACACCCTTGCCTTCCCCAGGACTCACGGCAGAGGGTCCAGAGCTGGTGTCTTTCCAGGCAGCTCCAGCTCCCCTGCTCTCACTGAAGAGCAGTGAGATCTTCCTCTCATTTCCAAACTGACAGCTGAAATCGGTGGTAGAGACTGTGCCTGCAAAAGGAGTTGAGGCAGCTTGCTCAGACAGCAGCGCTTACGTTACAGGCAATGCAAAGTGAGCCTGACCACCGACTCACGAGCCCAGCATGGCAAAGCCAACAAGAAAACCTTAACAGAGAAATGCAGGCACTGCATCAGTCCTCAGAGAATGGACCAGGTGGGAGAAGGGTTTGGGATGGGTTTTTCCTCCTTTTTTAATCGCAGTTTACAAAAAGACAGTAGAAACCCAGAGGTGTCTGTGCAGGTGCGATCCCTTTTGAAGTACCTGGGTGAAACCCCACAGCACGTAGGATTTCTGATCTCCTCCATGAAGTTGGCAGCATTTTGCTCTGGGAGTTACATTTGCGTTTAAAAACCACTCCCCACATTCAGTCCTCTCGAGACAAAAACTTCTTTTTGGAGCTTTTTTGTGCGCCCCACACAAGGTGCAGCAAAGCCAGGCCTTTCTCAAGCGGTCAGCACCTCCCTGTGCTCCTGCTCCCGTCTCTGCAAAACTGTGGCTGTGCAGGATGATCCAGTCTCCCGGTGTTTATTCTCACATCCCTGAAGGGGAGAGGACAGGTCATACTTACTCTGTTGTGCTCTGTGTAGTAATTGGCATCCTTGCAAAGGAGGTGCTCACCTGGGTATCCCAGGAATGCAAACCTGGATAGGGTCCCAGAGTGACTAACTGGGGTACAGGAGGTAGCACAAGACACCTTAAATCATCCCTTTCTTCAAGGCTTACAAAGTTTTTGGCAGGAGGTAGTTTTCCTGCCCTCTTTCTCACTCTACAGCTTTAGTCTATGGCTGCTTCACATCACCTGACAGCCACCCCAAATGCTACCATGTCCAGGTGGTCCCAGCAGAGCACTCGGACCTCAGTAGCCCAAGGATGAACCTTCCCAATTGCCTCCTGCAGAGCCTGTGGAAAATCACGAGACTCCAGCTTGAGCAGGCATCTCCCACAGCATCACTCTTGGCACCTTAGGTGTCCATCCTGCAGAGCAGCAATGCTGGCTTATACACGTGTGTAAGAAGCAGAGGAGGAGCGGTGAGGCTGTACTCTCCCACAGTGGAAAGCTGATGCCCTGATGGGCTGTGGCTGCAATTTCAGACCAGCTCTTGCTCTTCCCCCGTGGAAGAAAAACCTATGATTTGTGTGCTACACCGTGACTTCAATCACAGGCTGCAGGCGTGGGTCCTGGATGACGCACCTATGCTCTATCGTGCTGCCATCCTGCACAGTGGAGAGCCGCTCTGTCTTGTGGGAGCATGTGCTGAGCCATGGAGTTATGAGCCTGCTCCCTCCACCCGGGCAGAGAAAGTCAGAAATAACCTGAGATTCTGGAAATTTGTTTAGAGAGCTGCGTTTTGCAGCAGCTATCCCTGTATGCCCTCCCCAGTATTCAGGTTTCCTGGGGTGGGTGGAGGCCCCACACTCCCGCCTTCATGCAAACCACGTCGTCCCCAGGGGTGCTTGATCCACACATTATGCACTTTGCCACTGATTCCTCGTGTTGAAAATAGGGCCTCCACAAGGAAGTGTCCCCATTCTCCCTGGGGTGACACCAGGGAGGGGCTGGGCAAGCAAAGCACAGGACCCAGCCAGCATCTCATCTGACCAGCTGGGCTGGGGAGCGTTGTTAAAGAAAGCCACAAAACTTGTGCACCTTTTTAAAATTTTTTTAAGAGGGATGATTCACATTCCCCAGGGAAGTCCTACAGCCATCACTGTTTTCTCCTCTGGAAATACAGTTAGCCCCTCTGCAGAAGGGAAGGGCCAGATTCCCACTGGCAGGGAAGGCTAAGACAGTATTCAGCAGGTCCATTCCCAGCCCAGGTTGCTGTCCCAGCCAAGCGAACGTGTGCTGAGGGGGGGTGAAGGTAGGATCAGCCCCACGTAGGAGGATGGCAGACACCCTCCATTTAGCAGCAGTACGTGTCTGCACCAGCTTAAAGTGCAGGTAGATCCAGGCACCACCTGCAGCAGAGGTGTGTCAGGTCTGCTCAGCCCTGAACTGCTGAGAAGCAGCACAGTCATGGTGGACCCTCCGTAAGGGTCACCGGATGGTGTTTTTCCTCAGAAGTCCCAAAACCATTACTTTTAATAAAGTGATAATGAATGTCTGGGACTTGAAAAGCTTTAGGAAGGGGCAGGCTCCTGTGCAGCCTGGCGGGATGCAGCATCAAGAGAGGTGATACACCTTCACGTGCCTGACGGGCTTTCTGTGCTGCTCATTACTGAGGACTCAGTCTTTAGGAGGGACCCAGCCTGAACACAGGCCAGAGGAGCCCACCCGGCAATGCTGCACCCAGCTCTCACCCAAGCTGAAGAGAAAGAGCAGACTTTTCCAAGATGTGCAGGCTTGACTTACGAATGCCAATTAATGCAACATTTATTGTGCCCATTGGCGACCGGTCCCAATGGTCAACTACCCTCACTGTTACAAATTTGCTCCTTGTCCAGCTCCTTGTCCTTCAAAGCTCCACATTACCGCCATCGGCTCTTGTTCTCAATTTTCCTCTTGATTTAAAGGACCCCGCTCTTGGAAATCTCTTCCTCAGGAATATAGACGGGATCATCTCTCTTTTTTACCTTCTCTCAGGGTGCCTCAGTTGAAAGACTGAACTGGATGAGTCAGTGGCTTTTTCCTGAGCCCAGCATGCTTTGAAAGAGGTGCTTACAGAATTGGTGGCCAGGTATGCAACAGCATTGCCCTTCCTGTCCGGCCTGGTGCTCCAGGGTTGGGAACCACTTGCCATGCTTGCTGGGTTCCCAGTGCGGCTCTGCTTTCTACCACTCAGCCTCTGGCCCGACTGTGGTGACAACCCAGATCCCCAGGCGTGGGACACTGGTGCTGTGTGGCAGTTCATTTCCTGCTCTGTGGATTTTACCAGCAATTACCTTCTTTATTATTATGATTCTCTTGCAGATCCATAAGAGATAACGGGCAGCGCTGGGCTGAGAAAAGATCCCCAGGAGAAATTCCTGCTTTGAGTGAAGAGAGCACAATAAATGGATTAAATCCACAGAGCGACTTAACAGGCACTCTGGGTACCTGAATTTAGTAGTTAGTTTTCCTAGAGATCTCAGAGCTTTCCTTGCCCAACATTTGCATTTCGTCCCATGGATGGCAAGTTCTGCAGAGCCTCAGCAGGACCCAGATGTTGCTGAAAGGCCTAATTTGCAGATGTGGTTGTCAGGAGCGACAAACTCGGGATTCCCAGCCCATTTGCCCTGCAGGTCTGGATCCATCTGACATGGTCAAAGCATAGCTCACACCAGAGACTGGGATGCTGGCTCTGTCGTTGTGCCCACGTTAGGTCCAAGGGGAGTAAAGAAAGAGGAGAGACTTCTCAGGTAGGATGTGGAGTGCAGACTGCCTCTTCCCAAAGGACATGCAGAAACTCCCTTTGGGACACAGCACCACACACTCAGGGACGCTCCTTCTCGTCTAACACTCATGACAAGGAACAAACCAAGCTGAGGTCCCCAGGGGAAACGGCAGGAGAAATCCAAAAGGAAATTTATACCTAAATACAGGGCAGAGATTGTCCACTGCTCCCATTGCTTGCTGCCGGCAGAGGAAGATGTCTTCCCACCCCTTGTGGGACAGTCACACATGGCTTCACCAGACACCTAGCTCCTCCACTCCAGCATGCAGAAAACCAGGACGGGGACTCTGGTGGGAATTCCTCCTAATCCTGAGTTCAATACTGCAGCGCCCAAAAGCTTTAGACCCAGGAGATGAGCGACACCTCTGTGCCTGGCTGTGGCAACCCTCCTGCGATCTGCCCCTGTGAAATTAAGCTGCCTTGGCTGAGAACAGGCAGCCCTGGGACATACTCACTGGTGTCCTCCCGGCTTCCCCACCTTTGGAAATGAGTGTTGATGTTCCTGTCTATAGCTGATGGGCACCTGCCACTCTGCGCGGGGCCAGCTCTGCTCTGCAGAGCTGCATCTTCTTGCTGAGCAGAACACAATGCTCCGGTGCTCAGAGAGGCTCAGGTGCCTCTTTCTTTCTCCGCGCAAGGAGCGTTGCAGGGGCTCAGTCATTTGAGCATTTGCTTCTACATTTCTCCTTGGATGTTCAGACCTGAATTTGCATTTTCAAGCACCTAAGTCCTACACTTCTGCTTCTTAAGGGCTAAGTGCGTGCCCGAGGATGAAAGCATGTGGGATAACAAGTGTACGCATATCATGCTGGGAGAAAAGCAGCTTGTTCATCATCTTAAGTGTTGCTTCGTGCTTGTAAGATGCTCTGACATGCCAAGAGTCAGAACCCACTCCCTGGGGAGCATGTGGATAAATCCCTGTGGCCTATGCACCGTGTCTGGGCAACAGGTCATGTTATCCAGCAGTTCTGGCAAACGCAAGAAGCAAGGCAGGGTCAGGGCCTCCTGGTATGTTCCTGGATGTATTCCCACAAAATCTCTTCTGTCCTTCCTTTGAGGGAGGAAGGAAAGGCAAAGAAGACTCCCCTCTCCCCTGCCGTAGGCTGTAATTTGTACCAGCATCAGAACAGCCATGGTGGGTCTTGTTCTTTCCAAGTCACTTTTCTGATCCCGCACAGTGAGACCTTCCATGCAGTGGGATGGTGTTTTCTCAGCTGGGGCAAGTGTTTTGGTGAGGTGACAGAAAGGAAAGACTGTGCCAGGGACCATAAGAGACTTAGTAAGAGTTTGTTGCAGCTCAGAAAGCCACTGAGCTAGATAAAACCAAGCCAGAGGTAAAGACCCATCCATGGGGACACAGTGGGAAGGGAAAGAGTTGTTTATAAGCTTTTTTATTTCTATTCCATCTGACCTAGTCACTCCGAGTTCCTCCTTTTTCAGAGCTGTAGTTATTCAAGTTTATATTCTAATAAAACCTGGATTTGGACTTTAAAAGCCCTTTCGGTCTTCGGAGAGAGTTCACTGCAAGGAAAAGGTGTGTGCAGACCTACCTCTCTGCTGCGGCTGGCGCAGGGTCCCCGTTTCAGGAGCCCACGTGCCCTGCAGAAGCAGCCGAGCACAACGCCGTGCCCCGGTGCAGGCGGCTATAGGGCTTTGCAAGGCTGGCGTGCCGGAGCAGGGCTGGAAGGCTGGAGCAGGAGCGCAGGCGCAGCTGCCTGGCACAGACGGAGGAGGAGAGGGAGGGCGAGGAGGCAGCCGCCGGGAGTGTGATGCTCTGGGTTATGAGGGGTCTGGGAGGCTGCTCTGGCTCAGATTAGCTTCTTGATTACTGCGCTGTGTTCTCATCAGAAGAGAAGAGGGTTTGATCAAAGGAAGATTACCTCCAAACGGGAAGAGGAGGTTTCATTAGAGAGGCTTAGATGATGTGAAGTAACTTAACTCATCTTCTGAACAGCTCAGCTTAACCCTTCAGGAAGGGTTGCTCTCTGCTCCTGCCTGTTCCAGCAGGCAGCTCTCAGCGCAGGCAGATCGCTTCCCTGAAGGAGGCCCTGAAGCTCAGAGGTGCTCCAGGACTGACGTTTGTCCCCAGATGTCTGGCCTCAGCTTGCAACATACGCACAGACTCCGTCTCTTTCTGCAGTGATTAACCTGGGCAAGAAGCCTCTTCCAAACCCACCGCCAAAGGTTAGAAGTAGAATGGGAAATATCCAGCAACCCCGTGCCCTTGCCAGCCTGAACCCCAATCAAAAACTGTGTGTGCAGAGCCCAGCTGACTGCTGCTGCTGGTCAGGGCTGGCCAGTGCAGCGAGGCATCTCTCAGCTCCTTCTGCAGCAGGATACACTATTCCCCTGCTCCTTGTCCGCTTGGTACATAACCGTGAGATGTGCCTGCATCAACTGTTAGGTTTGAGGCCATCATCTTCAAGGACATCCAACAACTCCCATCGTTCAGCTTTACCTGGCTTTATCTCCAGAGCCTGACATGTTTAAAAGTGGAAATAAGTGGTTGGGTTTCATCTGTGCAAACATAGCTGTGTGCGGAGTAGGCGCATCCCATCTTCTCCTTCTCCCCAGAGCTTGTCATCTTGGTTGCCTTTAGAGTTGACAAACTGGTACTTCTAGGGCACAGGGAATCTCCTGTTACGAGAAAAATAGGAAGAAATGCAGCTGAGCTGCTCCCAGGAGCATCACCGCTCCCCACTGGGAGTCCAGACAAGTTGCTCTGAGGAGGCAGAAAAGAGGACAGTCTGGTGTTTACCCTGGGCATCAGGTCAAGTTTGTAACTGCAAAGTGTGGAATGAAGTTACAAAACCACAAGAAAGGGTAAAATAATCCTAGAGCAGACCTGACAGAAAAACTCTCTCTCTGCAAGGATTCCTCACCCAGGGTCCCTGAGACGTGTATCCAGCCATGAGAGCTGGGCAGCAACCTGCATGACAGTCACTCTGGACCTGCAGCGAGCTGGGAGGGCAGGGACTGCAATTCCCTGAGCGGCTCAGCCCCTTCGCCTTCCCTCTCTCCATCCAGAGCAGACCCCGTGTCCTCCTCTGTGCTTTCTTTTATTTATAAACTCGGTTTAAGCTGCTGCACAGACAGAAACGTACCGATAGCTTGTCTTGTGGGAGCGTTACCTTTGCTGTTCAGAGGTCTCTCAGCCAGTTTCCTTACACTACAACAATAAAAGTGTCCGCTGTGCACGTTGTGTCAACCAAACAGGCTTTAATTTGACTATAGAGAGTGTCCTTCACAGAATGATCAGCACTGGGACAGATTCGGTAAGAGGAAGCTTTGTCTAGGCCACCTCTGGCTTTAGGTGTGCTGGACATTACACGCTCTACGTGGGAAGAGATCTCCAGGCTAAGTCCTCATGCAAATATTTACAGATGAGGTGAGGAAAGGGCTCAGGATATGTTGGATTATGATATTCCTTAATATCTGAGGGCTTCACTCTACAGTGTGAATAACACCCTTAGCAAGGTATCCTAAATGGAGCATTCCCTGGCTCTGTATAGGTTTAGCTTACTTCATTCCCTCCCTGCAGACTTTCAGTAACCACTCAAGACAAGACCAGGATTTTCCTGGGAAAGGGAGGCTGTGTGAAGATCTGAGCTGTCAAAAGTCTAACAGAGCTCTCCTCTGAGATCACAGAGGGAAAGCCAAGGAAGCCAGACTGGAAACAAATGGACAGACCTTGGCATGCCATGGGCAGGGCTGAATTGCTGGAGAAAATCCAAACATCTGTTGGTTGGTTTTAGGGTCCTTTTAAAAGAGATGTAAAGAAATGGTCCATCAAGATAATGATGGACTATAAGAAATTATTTCTGCCATTTTGGCTTCCCACTGATGGGATGAAGGAATCCATCCTTCCATCATTCAGCTCCTGAGAAACCTTGCCAGAAATGATGAATTCAACACCCACCCTGTGTACCTGAACCAAGCCTTGAAAATGCTGGGAGCACAGCCTTGTACGGCTCTTCTCCCTTCTTTAGCTTTTCTTCCCCTGCCCTAACTCCTTCCTCTCCCTCTTATCTTTTCATTATTTCCCTCTATGTAGCAAGATGTTGGCTTACCTGGGTGTAATTGCATCCTTTGCAGTATTGCCTGAAGCACTCAACTGACGAGGCCACTGAAAGGGTTAAGCAACTCCACGGGTGATGTAAGTTTGCCAGGTCTCAGAAGAATGGATCATTGAATGTACTGAAGCTGTGTTCCTCCAAGAGTGACTTGCAATTTGATCTCTCACCAGAGACATATTTTCTGTTTTGCTGTTCTTTTTGGCCATGTTAATGTATTTTGAGCCTTGTTTTTCCTTATAGAAAGCAGAATCAAATTTCAGCAATGACAGCACCTTAGCCTAGTATCATTCAATTGATTTATTCCCCCACCCCAGAAAGCACAGTTATTACTTTCTTTAATAACGTCATAGAGGCTCTCAGACAAGGTACCTTTCTCTATTAAGGTTTTCTATTGCTAAAGAAAAGTGAGTAAGAGATGCTGTTACAAGGAGAGAATTACCTAATACATTGCAAGTGCTTTAATTACCCTTTCTCCACCCCCTCCCCGGCCGAACTCCTCATTACAGTTTACATAGGCTCTTGATGAAGCTCATTGCCCTGAGAATAAGTATGCCAAGACTTTTTGGGCTGAGCGCCCCACAAAAAGTCACACTCTGGACTGTGGCATGATCAACTTTGTACTCAGTGCTGCTCAGATCCCAGTTACTCCATCAGAAGTGTATGGGAAGCAAAGACTCTGGAGAAGGCATGGGAAAGATTCCCGTAGTTAAGGAAATTCAGCAAGTGTGGCAGGAGTGTGGCAGAGAGGCAGGACAGAAAAAAGAAGATGGGACAGAATGGCTAAGGACCAGGAGCCAAAGGAAATGCTGGAAGGTGCATGGCCACCAGATAAATTATCTGGGACTGGAGACTCCTGGGGCTTCCCACCCCTGAGCTCTCAGATAGCTGCATTCAGTGGCCTTCTGCACCAAGCCTTTCCGTTCTCTCCCAGAACAGACCAGAAAGCTCACCCCATGTCTCCCAGCTTCTTGTTACTGTCTTCTTCACCCTAGCCTGGGCTAGCAGGACTGGTTGATTGCTCTCACACCTGGTGCTTAGCCAGTCCTGCAAACACGTCCTCTGGAAATCGTAATGTATGAGCATCCCTGCCAGAGATCAGTCACTGTGTTCCTGCTAGTAATCTCACAGGCTGAGCACAGGGCTGGTGTCTTTTGTGTGCGAATCTCCTCGGAAGATGAAAAACCAGAGGAGAGGGATTTATTAAACGAGCAACGGATAAGGGCTTCAGATTGATCTGTCACAGGCAGGAGTGAAATTGATAGAACCGTCCAGGGAGAAGATTGTGGTGCCTCTGCTGCATCTCCTCATCCCGCTGCAACTCCTCAACTCAGGCACCCCGTGTCCCAGGTGTCCCTGCCCATCCCTTGGACACAGATCATCCGGTGATGTCAGGGCGAGTCCCTGTGTCTGGTGGGGAATATGGATGTGTTTAGTGGGTAGACCTGCGCTTTCTCAGAGGCAAATTCTTTGTTTATCCACCCGCCACACCATGCCTCCAGTTGCTGTGTCTCCCCTCTGAAATGGTCTCACTTTGAATTAATGAGTAGCCATGCAAGGGAGGAAGCAAGACAGTGGGACCCTCAGTCCAAGATGTTGGGACACCTCAGGTAAAGGGGCAGCCTGAGCTTCCAACCCTGCTCTAAGTAACAATTGCAAAACATTTTTTTCCGTGGTCCCTGCAGTGTTTACTTCAAGAGAATGAAGAAGCCAAAAGAGAGAGCAGAGCCTTCAGATAGACACCTTGGCTTGCCCCTCACCAATATGTAACTATGAGGTAAATCGTTCATGCCTCCTGTCCTGGGACGAACATGGTGATCACAGGCCACATAAAAGCAGATTATTATTGCAATGTATCCATGTACTGAGACTCTAAGTCCCTCACTGTCTCAGTTGCATTCCTTTCCTCCCTGGAGGATGGAGGTGAATGCAGCTCTTGGGACACAGGCCTTCTACTCTACCACTATTAGGACCTCCAGGGACAAGGCACAGATCTCAGCAGGTTGCCTCGTGACCAGATACATGCAGAGGAGACCAGCAGCTGCTTTCCTCTCTGAGGAGCTGCCAATTTTTCCCCAGACATTGATGCTGACACCAATTTCTCAAACTGGACTAGTGCCTGGCCTGGCTAGTCGCTCTCTGCCGGCAGCTCTACTACCTCTTCCCTGAGCAATTCCACCACCAGCCACACTCCAGACTGGATGTCATCTCTATCCTGGCCATCAGAGGCAGGAAAATACAGACCAGAACCTTAGAAAATCCAGGCAAGGCTCTGGGAAGAGACAGGCAGGTCTGGAATCCCATCTTGGCATACCTGACATGCTAAAGGTACACAGGATGCCCCTAAAGTCCCAAAGGGACCACGTGTGTGAAAGGTCTTTGCCCTCTCCCCCTCTTCCTCCGTAATGTCCCCCGTAGTGGGGATTGGTTGGGATTTCCTACAGGGCTTTTCAGGCAGCTCAGGCAGGAGGATGAGCAGCTAAGTCTCCACTTCTCCATGAGACACAGAAAGAGAAATCACATCCCTGAGCGTGTGCACGTCAGAGACCTGGTGCAGCCAGGATTCAAACATCGTTAGCATTATTGCACATTAGAGATGGTAATTTTCTAACAGAAAAGGTATTGCACCCAACATGAGGTAATTTATTTTGGATCTCGTTATGATGGGTAAAGATGAATTAATCACCATGCTGGAAGTTAGTGGTTGCCTAGGGACCCATGATCATGACCTGATTATGTTTAATATAGGCAAAGAAAGAACAGTCCCAACCAATTCTATATAGACACACACACTCACATGGTGCTTTAAAAAGACTAATTTCCCAAAGCTGGGGGAAATTGTGAGTGGAATTACTTTGGAGGGAAATTTTAATCAAAAAAAATGTGAATGAAGATGGGAAGTTCTTTAATGAGAGCTTATTAGGTCATAATTTCACCTCCCAGAAAGAAGACAATTTTGCCTAAAAGTCCACACTGATTTAGTGGCAAAATGAAAGAGGCTATTAGAAATAAAAATACAACACGGAAAGAATGGAGAAAGGGAAAGAAGCCATGGTTACGGGTATGAATTACAAGAAAGGAAGGCAGGAAATTGATAAGGAAAACTGAAGACAATAGAAAAATGTCCATGGTTGGCAAGTCAGTGAACAACACGGAGCTTCTGAAGTGGTCTGGAAACATGGGAAACCACAAGTACAAATAGGGTCTTTAGTAAAAGGAGACTTTTCAGCTGTAACTGGTAACATGGCAAAGCAGGGCTCAATCAACAGGATACCTCTCCCCAGGAGTCCCACACTAGCTGCCTTGTGAAGTGTTGGCCTGGTGGTGGTCACTCTTCACTGGACGTAGCAAATGAGAGCATCCTGGAGACGCGGTGAATGCTAATGCTGGACGCAAAGCAAAGTGACAAAGGGGACTCCAGGGCAGCGACTTCACTTCCAATGGAAATAACGGAGATGGCCACATGGGATCTGAGTGCTCAAGGAATGGAGATGAAACAATATCCATAACTGGTTCTCGGTGAAGGCACAAGCTCATTTGATAAGTAGGGCTTCACTTAGAAGTGTCATAAGCCAACACTGCTGCCAAAAGAGGCAGTCCTGCTACCCCACGCCAGCCTGCATGTTCCAGTCTGGTGGCATCCCTTCACTGCTGACATCAGGATTTGAGGCAAACTGAGCCAGTGAACTCATACCACATGAAGCTGACCCGAGAGCTACAGCTGAATGGTTTTTTTTAAGCCAGTTCAATCCCCAGCCCAGGAAACTGCTGTTTTCTTTAAAATTTTATTTTCTAGGAGCAGCACTTACTTACATGAGCTTAATCTGTTTCTCAAACACAGAAGCTTTAACATTTTCTTGGGTGTTTGATTTACTGGCACAGAGTATTCTGTTTAAAAAATAGCTCCACAGGCAGCAGAAATGATCACGCTTGGTTTCCTGTGGCTGCCTCCTGTGTGCTTCCTCATCTGTCCAGCAATTTGGTTGATCTTAGAAGGAAGCCTCTCTCAGCAGAGCACTAATTTGGATCTGTTTCCTCTAGCCTGGTTACATGCATTCATGGTATTTGTAAGAACACGGTATCTCTGAGAACTCTGCCTCTCAGCTGAACTTGACGGAAGGTGGCAACAGCGGGATTGACAGGCAGCAATATCACATAATTCCTGCTTCCTTAGGAAACCTGCCTGAAATTAGCAACAAACTGCATCAGTCAAGCACTCGATAAATGGACCAAGAACTGGCTAACAGATCTCACAAAAAGAGTTCCTGGAAAATCGGGCTTTCTGGAAATCAGGATACGGATCTCTGCGTATTCAACATTTTCCCTCAAGATCTGGGGGCAAATAAAAACTACTTCCAAGTAGGTAGGTGGAAAAGACTGTCCAAGCAATAGGCCATATTAGGATCAGTATGGTGTGATGGGAATCCCTTATTGTTTGTGCCTTAAAAAGCAAAAATCTGTTTTACTATGGCTGAGTTCCCAGTAGCCAGGAGTTCAGATCAGCTCACTACACCTTGGAAGGGTGGTGGCAGGGTGATGATGGAGGTGTCATGCCAGAAGAGCTCACATGTTCATGGCCAAGCAACGGACGATGCTCAGGAGGAGCAGAGCACACCTCTCTGCCCCTGAGGAGACTGGCACTGAAATACCCCTCTTCTGGTGCCCTGTTCCACAAACCATGTGCCCTTCGGTGGGTAGCAGAGGAAAGAAGCCTGTCCTGAGCTGACTATCAGCCCTCAAGGAGTTACAGTTTCATGAACGCTTCTCACTCCTACTTGCTGTGTTTGGTTGTCTGTAATGACATATTTGGACATCATCTACGTTCCCATGCCTGCCAGAACTGGCAGCACCATTTGTGCCAGGAACACTTTCCAGCCGGTGCACCATAGTAGCGTCGAGCCACAGTCCTGCCAAACAAGGAGCCTCGCCCAGTACTTCTGCCAATTCCTGCTCCTCTTCCCTTACACGTGGTCCCATACAACCAACTGACCCACCACAAAGCCTCTTATCCATTTTATGAATATCTCCTCTGCGCTAAAGGCAAACTTTTCCTGTTCCCATTCTGCCAATCTGCAAGTTTCTAACCACCTCTGAGAGCACACGTCCTTTCCTGCGTGCCCTCCTGAAATGGTGCAGCTGCCTCCTGCAGCCAAATCACCACGAACCATGGGACATGACAGAAGTCTGGCTCTTGAACTGTTTGTATTGTTTAAATAATCCTCCATCCTTAATGTGCTGAGGTCTACAACATGGTTTATCATGCTCCTGCCAGGGACATGTGGAGCGGGTAATTCCTGACAGGTCCAGCCACTGCCTTTCCCTCCAGGATCCCATGAGCTGGTGCCATGTGGCTGTCAGATCTCTGCCAGGCCATGGGGAGCCCATGACAGCCAGGTCTGAATCCTCTCTGCTGGACCATTTCTAGCCAGGAGAGACCAGGATCAGAGCAGGTGGGTGCTGGCAGAGCAGACAGCATATGGCAGAGGAGCAGTGCTGGAGAATGGTCCAAATTCTCTACCAGGCAGTGCATGCTTCCAGTCAGTCGGGTGTGTGTGCTGTCAACACGGCGGTATGTGCAAGCAGAGGTGTGAGCCACCAAGGCTTGGTGCCCTGGGTACCAGGGGCGAAGGTGATTTTGTACCTGGAAAAGGACATGGGATGTGACGGTCATTACTCACTGCAGTGGGGCTCAAGAATGATGCTTTTTCCCGGTGGGGTTTATTCCTCTGTATCACTCTGGTGGTAGGAGGTGAAGGTCAGACACCCAGCAGGACCACAGCATGATGTAACCCTCTGGGCAATGGATTGTCACTCTGCCCCTCTTTCCCACTAAACCCAGCTTGGCCTGAGGAGAGGGGGAAAATTTTATTTTTTTTTTGGGGGGGGGTGAGGCGTGGAATTTTCTGGGAGCTGCAGTGGAGTGCAGGACAGTGACACTCAAAAAGGAGATGCTGTGATCCCCCACAGCTTTTCATTGGAGCTGTGATTCCTGCTGAAGTGTTTCCAGGCACGAGCTGCAGGAAGCCCTGGGAGTTCACGCACACAACCAACTCTGGGCCTGCCCTGCAAACACCAGTGTTTCCGTGCTCCATAAGCACATCCTCGGGATATTTCAAGGCAAACAGTGCTTCATTCATGACCTTGTCGGCTTGAGCCAACAACTTTGCCCCTCCACCAGCTGCAGCGTGGGCTCTGCTGCCAGCCCTGGGCAGGGGACCCAGATCAGTCACTCAGAGCCAAGTTACTCTAGAAATGGCAGAGAGGCACAGGGAGGAGTTAGGCTGGAGCACGAAGAGCTGCAAAATACTCGAGCTGACCCTGTTCCCAGCTCATGCTGTGGGTTGAGTGAGGAAAGGGCAAGGGCTGTTTTCCCAAGCACATTGGCAAATTGTGCTGAGCAGAGGTGGTGGAAACTTAGCCCTTGCAGCCAAAGGTACAACCTGCGACGATAGCCAGGGTGAGACATGGGGGTTCCTGGGAGAGATGAGAGCCCTGGGTGCAGCCCGTACACTCACTGAGCCAAGCAGCCACGCTCCTCTTGGCTGATGCATTCAAGCACTCAGCTGGATGCTCAGGGACTCAACACAAAGGGCTCTCCTGTCCAGTCCGGACAAGTTCACTTCCAGATGTGGGAGTCTGGAATGACCCAGAGAAGCTAAATCCCCAAAATGGTTGAGACTAGTCCTGAAGACTCTGAAACCATTTGCAAACTGTCAGGCTCATTCAGCAGATGGTGATCACAGCCACTGCCTAAGCGGGAGCTGGTCAGGTTGGGGTTGTTCCTGGCAGTTCTCAGTATCGTCTTAGTCAATAGCTGACAAGATGCTGCGGGCTGCAAATTGCCAATACAACATTAATGAGTATATCAAAAAACATCAGGTTGAATTATTCAAAGTGTGTAGCTGAAGAGACAGTGCCCAGGACACGCAGACACCCACCTGCACCAGGACAGCTTGGGAGATGTTAGGACTGAGTCCTGACAGCTAGAGAACAGATCTCGGGGCACAAACCCCGTAATTCCCCAGGGCTCAGGGTCAGCCTGCCAGGCTGTTCTTACACCTGAAATCTCATTATAGTCAAAAGGGAAGACACCATACGTATGGAGCTAAGTCCGGTTAATGTTTTGGCAGCCTAATACTCCAAGCCGTCTAATTCATACAGAAAACCTTATTTAGTAGTGTAATCAAAACTGTTATACAAAGAGTTTCCCAATGTCTGTCCTTTTCTCTGGTGCTGTGCTCAGCCTTTCAATGTCCCTCTGGGTCTAAGTGTACTTAGACCTGGCCCAGAGTGCCAGGCTTCCTCAGGCAGAGAGGTGGTGGGGGGGTCACAGAGAGCCACCAGCATCCTCAGTCCTTTGCTGGGAAAAGTCTCATGTTCATGGTGGGGTTTCATCTTCCTTGATTTGGGAGACCCCAGTGTTACTCTTTTATGCTCCCTCCTCATTGACCGCCAGCTAAAGTTTGACAGATGCACAACAGCCTCCCACAGCCTCACTTAACGTGAAGGGCTCTGTTTCATGGATTAACATACATGGTCTGCACGGAGTTTAGCTAAAACAGTAATAGTTCCTTAATTGCTAGGTCGTTGTAAAAACAAGCTAAAAGCAGCTCAGGCCAAGGCAAGACCAGACCAGTCCTGAGACTCCACACTGTCAGGTCAATAAAGTGCCTTTGGCTTTCTACTAGGAATGACAAAAATGATATTTACTGGGCTACACTGCCGTCATGATCAGAGACACACATACAAACGCGTGTTACTATGACCCAGCTGCTAAATTTCATGCCCCAGAGTAAGGCTTTTCAGCCTGGGGTTATACGGAGCGCATATTTCACTGGCACTATAGACCCCACGATGCCGTGGGCTCCCGGCATTTCCTTGCAGGCACAGGACGAGGCCAGGACAAGGGTGATCAGCACCAGATCGGGACAGGATGCCACTGATCCCATTTTCCTGAGCAATGCAGGAGTGGTGGACGGGGATCTGTGCTCTCCTGGATGCGCCAGGCGCTGGCAGATTGCTGGGCACAAGGATGCAGGTGTGAAACGTGCACCTTCCTCTGCCTTCCCTTCGCCACACTGTCCTTTCAGAAACTCCCTATAAATCAGTTTTGGATCCCTGCTTAAATGGTTAATGCTCACTTCAAACCCTTTTTTTGAATTGTACAATGCTCTACATCTCTTACGTTATAATCTCCAGTTCATCTTCCCCCCTCACAGAAAACCATTCATCCCTCCCTCTAGTGCATTAGAAAGACTGTCTGACAAAACTTGTACCTTGTATCCGGAATAATCCAAAACACCTTGACCCACCTGTCAGCAGTGGGCTCCAGCATGACACAGGAGAGCCCAGATTGCACCAGCCTCGTGGGCAATCCCCACTGACAAAGCCCCTCACCTTCCTGCTTGCTCGTACCAGGGCATGAGTTCCAGAGAGGAGACGGAGTTTTCAGGATAGGCTCATTTCGGGTCAGCGTGGCCATCTCTTGAGTCATCCCACTCATTGCTTTCACCTGAGGACATTTACCCAAGAGCTCTGCTAGCTGGAGAGCTGCCGGGGATGCTCTGGGTGAGGGGAGTGAAGGGATGCTCTTCCTCTGCTCCGTGCTGCGTTTGAACAGGCTGCAGTGCCTTGCTTGCGCAGCTGCTCCTTCGAGCTGCTCACGGTCTGCTCCAGGTGCTGGTGGTGTTTGTCCACGCGTGGCCTGGCAAGCAGAGCTGGCAGCCAGCACTGGAGGCAGAGGAGGGGGGCAGCAGGAGGAAGCCCACCGCCTGTCCTTGTGAACAAGTCGCAGATGGGGAGTGCCTCAGCTCGCCGCTCCGCTGCTCTGCCTCCGTGCCATGCTCAGCCCTGCCGCTCACCCCGTGGCTGTGCCAGGCTGGGGTCTGCTCCAGCTCTGCCAGGTCCTGTCCTGACCCGCTCCCCCGCAGGGCTCAGGCAGAGAGGTAGATGGGGGACTGCAGAGCTGGCCACGAAATGAGCCAGGCTAAGACCCAACAAATTCCTTTTTTCAAGACTTAATTTCAGCTTTTGGGACGCTGAGGTGACAGTGCGGATGTGCCACGCTTCTTGATTCAACTCCTTCTACAATCTCTTCTTGGAGATCAAGCACACTATCACACTAAAAAAATAATATGCACCGGCAACATACCAGAAACACTGTCAGGGAACAGACACCGTGGACGGTGGCTTTGAGACAAGCCTGTCTATAGCTCATTATCTGATTGCAATGAATGTGGGCAGCAGAGCACTGAGACACTCCACAGCTCCCCCACCAACTCCCAGCATTCAAAACACTTGACTCAGGTCTCAGAAAACATTATGCTGTCCAAAAATAATGAGATTTTAAAAATTAATAAACTCCAGCTCTGTTTATTTGCCTTCTATTTTTTGGAGCTGTTAGGAATCATGTTTCCAGCTTTTCTCTGCAGTCACAAGTTTGGCTCTGATATGATTTTCATTCAAGACTGAGTGTCTCATGTAATCCCCTGACTCTTGCAGTTGGGGCTGTAAGAAAAATAACAGCTCTCTGAGGACTGAATCATCAGAGCTGCCAACCCTGGTCAACCTTTTCAGGTGGGTAAAGGAGGGATGGAGATGGGGATGCTTGTAGGAACACTACGGACTTTGGCTTGGAAACTAGTGAATTACTTTACCTGTAAATGCTTCACCTCTGGGATTCACCATCCCTTCTGTGACACAGGGGTCTTTTTCTGCTCCCCAGCAAAATCCCGGGGCATACTTCTCCATCATGGGAATGGTTCAGATCATGAGCGCTGTACCAACTTGCTGAGCGGTGTTTGAAGCTCTCACGGGGATGTCAAGAGGACCTGACTGGTCCTACTTACCTGCTGGTGCCATAGCTGTCCTTGCAGAGAGGGAACTGGCTTCTCTGCCTGTGATGGCAAAGCACGGTGACCTGTGCTGGCTTCGTTGCTGTGACGTCAGGCTTGGGCTGGGTAGGTGCTTGGGAACAGCCCAAACAGTCACAGATACCTGAAGCCTGACGAATTCCAACAAGTTCAAACATTTGCCCTGTGAATAACATCAAATTCACACTCGTCGTTTGTCCTTTTCTCTGTTTCCACTGACAGTTCATTTTCTTACCATGCCAATAACGCTGCTGTGAAAACTCTGTATTTCCCCAAAGAAGCAGGGCAGCACTGGTTCCATAACTGTCCTCCTGGTTGCCCTTATGTCACGTGTTGTGTCCAGGTTCATTGTCTTCCAGAGTGCACACCAACCCAAAGGATGCAATTTAGTCCATGCACCTCTCCTTCAGCCCCACATTAAGACACATTTGCTGAAAAGCTCAGCAAGAGAATTGATACTTTTTTCTGAAGGCTTCGGAAAATGAAGTTAAGGGCTCCATATTTTTCAGCGATAAATTTGTACATGCTGACACTCCCCAGTGTCCAATTCTCTTTGTTTGTACTCAAGAAACAAACAGGCTTGGGGAAAGAAGAGAGCCTGCTACTGTCATTGGAGAGCCCTGCTTTCCCGAGGTATTACTAAGGGTGTCCATCAAGGCTTCAGGGCTCCTGTCCAGCAAGAGGACCGCTGCAGACGTGCGCATTCCCTGGCAGCGGGTCTGACTCATCCTGGTCTGGATTAACTGCATGATCTCTCCGCACTCACAAGAGGACAGACCTTAAAGAAAAGGATCTACAGTAAAAGTGAACATTTGTGCACATATTTGTTTCCTGTTTTGTACCTCTGAGAAACTGCGCAATCGAGGTTTGATCCGTGCTTTGATGGATTAAGGTCACTTTTATTCATCTTTCACTTTGCCCTGCCATCAGAATAATTTCCAGGTAATGAGAATTCCCACATGGCAGCCTGTTCCTCTGGGAGAAGAAAACCCCGACGTCAGCTGACTTTCAAGGTGCCTGCCAACCCATTGCAAGGCACACATCTCTCCAGAGCTGAAGTGCTCAGTCTGGGGTCTTCTGGCAAGAAGTGCTGGAAAACTGAGTTTATAAACTCCCCAAATCTTGCTTCTTTACACTGAGGCCAGCTGTGGCGGATAAGCAATGGTCATCCTCTCACCAGCTGACAGACACCTTGCAGAAGGATGCATTTGCATGGGAAACACTCATTAAGAAGCAGCTGAATCTTCAGCGGGCGCACCTCTGGCCGTCGGCAGGTTGCAGGGCAGGGTTCACACGGGCAGCTGCTCTGCCGTATGCCGTCACGTGCAATGCAAGAACAGGTAAATATCTGTCAGATCAATGCTGCACCCTAAAAATGTTGTAATTTATATCACAGCTCAAGTCACAGTCCTAAAGGCCATATAGGTGCATATGTATACAATATGTAAATAAACACATACATACATTACATAAATTATATATAAGTAGTTATAATAGCTCTGTTTGAGATCTATGTTATTTCAATGAGGGTAAAAAAACCTTTCCCTTCACCTTCTCATTTTGCAGCTGATCAAGCAAACGAGGAGGGACCCTGTCCAGCGCAGCCGCTTTCACTCCGTAACGAGCACAGCACGTGGGGCAAGACCGGGCGAGCACGGCGCGTAGCTGCTGCACAGGTCTCAGCTGGCAGCGCGGGGGATAAAAAAGCAGGATTCGATGTGCTGGGTTTTGACCTGCCAGGACTGGTTTGTCTCTGTCCTAGCATGTCCCCCTGCACACCACAGACCTGTGCAACCCTTTCCTGCTCCCGGCGCTAATATTCAGTGTTCCTGACAACACTAGCTGTTCTTTAGGTGAAGAAACTGAGGGTACATGTGTGATATGTTGACGCAGGGCACGGTGAAACAATTATTAATTATTTAGATAGACCTTCTTTTTGCGACTGTTGAGGGGGGAGCATCTTTCCTTAGTGGTTTATTTTTTTTGTTCATTCCCTCCAGCAGTTTTCTGTGGGGTATTTTTCATTGTTTTTTATTCATTTAGGTAAGAGGGTTTGGGTGGTTTTCTGTTTCTTCTTTCTTCTTCCACACCTCACATGCAGTTGTCCTGTGGGTTGATAGATTTATCTGTCTGTCCATCTATCTCTATTTTTCTATCATCTGTTTCATTTTCTTAAGTGCAGTTTGTTGCTTCTGTTTTCTTCCAGTATCATCTTGAGGTTTCTCCAGCTAACTGCTTCTCTTGGCTGTTTCCCGGTTGGTGGGCCCCTCATTAAAAGGGCTTGCACCAGTGGTCTGTAACTGCAGGGAGAGGCTGGTGGCTCTCCTGGGGCTGGGGGTGATGGTGGGCTCCCGGGTAGGAGGTGAGCACTGGTCGAGATGCTCATTTGGCAGATGGAGGAGCTGTGATGCAAAGAGCAGACTGCACTTGCAGGGAGGATGAACACAAGAGTGACAGGGTCATTGCAGAGAGAAAAAAGCCTGAGCTCTGTGATGCAAGAGAGAAGGGACAGCAAGAGATGGGTCTAGGAGTATCTCTGGATGAAGACTTCCATGATGGGGTAGACTGGACACTTGTGACTTTTGGCAGCATGATAAATGACCTTTCTTTGACTTCTGATGGGCTTTAGCAAATTGGTGCCGACCCTTCATAGCCAAGGAAGGGACCAAGCCCTGTGAAGGGAGGTTTCAGCCAGACCTGAACAAAGCGTTAGGAGCAGGAGGCAGCAGCTGGTGCCGGTTATCACAGGTTCCCTCCTGTGCAGGATGGAGGCACTGATACATCACAGCAGATTTGTACGTTGCCAGTGACTAGGATCTTGGATGTCCTGGAGATGCTGCTGAGGCTGGTTTGGCCTTCAGACTGTTATGCCTTGTTGCAAATTGGTACAGACACAAAGCTGCTGCCAAGGGATACCTGCAAGAGAACAAGAATCACTGCGGGACTGCAAGGGTGAGAGAGAAGGAGTTAGAAGCCCAGGTATTATCTTCAATCCTGCAAGGGAAGCCAGAAAGACTTGGGTAGGAAAGGTTGGTGTCATAGGCAGTGCTTTGGCTCATATGACATGTGTCCCTTTGTGGTGAGCAAGGGCAAGGGTGGGATCCACCTGACAAGGTGGGGCAAGAGCATTTTTACCAACAAGCTTACCGAGCTGGTGAGGAGGGGTTTAAACTGGGTATGCTGTGGGATGGTGGTAACAGCTGGAAGTTGAGTAAGAGAATGGAGGTTGAGGTGGTAAGTACCTGTGACAGGGTGATGGGTATAAGAAAGCAGTGGAAGCCCCTGGGAAGTATAATGTAGGGTCAAAGGGGACCCATATCATGCAAACACATGAGAAGCAAAAAGCCAGAACTCCATGTGTGGACATCAAACTATGATAACTTTCACTGGAATAAGTGATATGTTGTGGGAAAGCTTGCTGCGGTGGGCAGATATGG
Source organism: Burhinus bistriatus (assembly GCA_013397275.1). NCBI lineage: Eukaryota > Metazoa > Chordata > Aves > Charadriiformes > Burhinidae > Burhinus > Burhinus bistriatus. Next base: position 32,818 of record VYXH01011730.1, on the reverse strand, counting down.
GCAGTTAAGGAAAGACAGGCAGAGAAGAGGAGGGGAATGCGTTTTATTTGAGGAGGTGTGTAGAACTTCTCCTATGGAAGGGGTGACAGGCTGGGTGAGACCCTGCTTGTCAGGCTCAGAGAAGAGGTCACTAAGGGTGGCATTGTGGTCAGAGTGTGCTACAGGTCACTTGTAGGGTGAGGGAGTAGACAACATCCAACACGTCCTTCAGACAACTTGAGAAGGTCTCCAGATTGCAGATCCTCACTCTTTTCAGAGACTTCAATCTTTCTTATATCTACTGGAAGGGCAATGGAGCAGGAGAGAAACATGCCAGGCGGTGTCTGGAGGATGTCTGGGACAACTTGTTAATACAACTTCCTGGATGCACAAACCAGAGATAATGCCTTCCTGGATGTGCTACTCAAGGAAGAGCTGATTGGAGATGTGATAATGATATTGGCTTTGCCTGCAGTGACCACAAGACAGGGGAGGTCTGGGAAGGAGAGCAGACTTCTGGTCTTTGGGGGAACTGGTAGGTGGGATCCCATGGGTGGTAGTTCTAAAGGGTAAAGGAGCTCAGAAAAACTGGCAGGTATTTAAGGACAACTTCCCCCAAGCATGAGAACAATTCTTTCCAACATTCAAGAAAGTCAGTAGATTAGTTTGGCTAAAGAGGGAACTCCTGACTGAACTCCAACAAAGGAAGGACACATAGAGGAGGTGAAAGGGGTGGGAAAGGCTACACAGGAGGAATACAGAAGCATTGTTCCAGCATGCAAGTAGTGTGTTAGGAAAGCCAAAGCTCATCTTAAATTGAAAGTGCCAAAGGATGTCAAGCATTACCATTAAAAAGGAAGGAAAAAACAAGGGGAGTGAGAGTACCTGTTGAATGGGATGTGTAATTTAGTGACAGGGGGTGCATGTGAGGCTGAGGAAATCAATGTCTCCTTTGCATCTGTTTCCATTGACAAGGTCTTCCAGGCCCTTGTGCTTAAAGGATTTCTCGGAGGAGAACAACTGTCAGTAGCAGAGGGGGATCAAGTCAGAAATCTCTTGAGAAATCTCAACCCACCTCAGTCTATGGGACAAAGCAGGACGTATCTAGGGTGCTCAGAGAGCTGGCTAATGGCAATGTCAGACCACTCTCTACCTTCTTTAGGAGATGAAAGAGATCAGAGGAGGTACCCAACAACTGTAGAAAGCCTGCTGTCACAGCCAGTTTCAGAAAAGAGGACAAAGGAGAACCTGGGAACTGCAGGCTGGTCAGACTCACTTTGGTCCCTGGGATGTGTAGAAGGTGGCAGGACCTGGTGAAGCTTGCACCAACTCTTTCATCTCTGAGCAGAGCCATATCTACCAGAACTCACAGTGGGGAGGCGGGGGAGGACTGAAAAAGGGCAGCATGGAGACAGCAGTGAGAGGGGGTAAATGGCGTCACTGGCTCAGCCTGGCTTTGATATCAGAAAGAAGAAAGAACAAACTACAAAGCCTTCAGTTTATAAGTACATATGATATCTCTAGGTGATGAAAAAGAACCATCTGGGATTTGTCAGAAACAAATCATTTCAAATCAGACCAATTTTTTTGACAGTAACTGGCCCAGTGGATAAAGAGAAGCAATAGATGTGAAATATATTGACTTTAAGGCTTTTAACACAGTGNGATGGAGCCAAAATCTTCCCAAAGGTACATAATGAGGATTAAGATACAATGGGCATAAGCTGCAACTGGGAAACTTCCCACTGAACACAAGGAAAATATTCTTCACCTTCAGGACAGGGGAGGTGAGGAGGATCTCCATCCCTAGAAATTTTCAAAACACATCTGTGTGAGGCACTGAGAAACCCGGTCCAGGTTTGGAGTTAGTCCTGCTTGGAGCAGAATAGGCAAGTAGAGGTCTCCAGAGGACCCTTGCAACCTAAGTCTTTCTATTAGTCTATGACAATGGCTTAGCTGGTCATTTGCCAATATCAACCATTCTGAGCCAAAGTAATGACGGAAGTTCTGAGAAGCTCAGGGGAGAAAGAGAAGCTGGGATGTGTAACAGCCAAAGAAACTTCAGAGAAGCTAAGAGGGGAAACACCAGAGCACCTGAAAATGGACAATGCTTCAGTCCAAGCTGACTGGCTGCAGGTTTTAATTTCCCTCCCAATAGCTGTGATCCCGATCTCTTTAACCAACTTTATACAACATGCCTAATAGCACCCCTTATTTGGAAGGCAGTAACAGGTGCCTGTAAATGAATTTGTTAACCTGTTAGGAGATGTGTTCTAGGCCACTGTTCCTATGACTCACACCTGTGACTCTTTTAAGCTCTTTGGCCTATTTGTATGACAAATACAAAGTTTTTTGAGATGCCCAGCTGTAGCTCTACATTCCTCTTAGACTGTACATGGCTGGATAGCAAAAATTCTCTCNATGGGAGTGCAAGTAGGTGAAGGGCTGTTCTCAGCTCCTAACAAGCTCTCTGTCAAACCAGGAGGGCTGCTCAGATAGGTCTGTCCTGAGACTGATCCTCTTTTGAGTTTTGATTCCCAATTTATAGGACAGAATTGAGATGATGTGTCCACCCTTGTGAATAATGAATTCATCCCAGCTGGAATGAATGGCAGAATCAAAACTAGAGTGGCTGTGATAAAATGCAGAAATTGTCTNGATGGAGCCAAAATCTTCCCAAAGGTACATAATGAGGATTAAGATACAATGGGCATAAGCTGCAACTGGGAAACTTCCCACTGAACACAAGGAAAATATTCTTCACCTTCAGGACAGGGGAGGTGAGGAGGATCTCCATCCCTAGAAATTTTCAAAACACATCTGTGTGAGGCACTGAGAAACCCGGTCCAGGTTTGGAGTTAGTCCTGCTTGGAGCAGAATAGGCAAGTAGAGGTCTCCAGAGGTCCCTTGCAACCTCAGTCTTTCTATTAGTCTATGACAATGGCTTAGCTGGTCATTTGCCAATATCAACCATTCTGAGCCAAAGTAATGACGGAAGTTCTGAGAAGCTCAGGGGAGAAAGAGAAGCTGGGATGTGTAACAGCCAAAGAAACTTCAGAGAAGCTAAGAGGGGAAACACCAGAGCACCTGAAAATGGACAATGCTTCAGTCCAAGCTGACTGGCTGCAGGTTTTAATTTCCCTCCCAATAGCTGTGATCCCGATCTCTTTAACCAACTTTATACAACATGCCTAATAGCACCCCTTATTTGGAAGGCAGTAACAGGTGCCTGTAAATGAATTTGTTAACCTGTTAGGAGATGTGTTCTAGGCCACTGTTCCTATGACTCACACCTGTGACTCTTTTAAGCTCTTTGGCCTATTTGTATGACAAATACAAAGTTTTTTGAGATGCCCAGCTGTAGCTCTACATTCCTCTTAGACTGTACATGGCTGGATAGCAAAAATTCTCTCCCCAGTTCTTCCAGTTCTGCTTCTCCCTGGGATTAAGCAAAGAAATTATCAGTAACAGACAGGTATCTTTCAGGTATCTTTCTTTCTTTCGCAGCACCCAGGATTGTCCACAGGGCAATATAAGAGGAGAGAGGGTTCCTTAATGGGCAGGATCACAGGCTGCAGCTGGGGTTGGAAAGGCTCCCTGGAGAGCTCCTTTGGACACAGAATCTTGTGATATGGCATCTCTGTGAGGTGGCCTCTCTGCAAGGTGACCTCAGCAGGTAGGTTAGAGAAACACAGGTTCAACCAGCTGCACTTGTCTTTGGGCTACGGAGCATGAGAGAGGCCCTGGAGACGGGATAAGTGTGCTGAGTGGGAGGTAGGATGTGGTGGGTGAGTCCTGTGCTCAGCACATCAGGCATGGCAATTCGGGTGGGCAGTCAGACCTGCTCCTTCCAGTGAAGATTCCTGGTCAGCTCTCAAAGGGCTCCTTAGGTCACAGGGACACCTGGCACTGCAGGACATCCCACCTTTTTGTAGCAGGACTGGACATCAATGCCTGAGTCTATGGGATCTGCGATGTCACTGAGCTGATGTCAGAGTTAGGCTGCTTGTGATCTCATTGAACCCCCATGTGGAGCGCTGATACAAAGGAGCACATGCGCTGATGTGTCCTCCCAAGAGGCAAATAGCCTTGATCCCTCTAGGAATCCATCCCTCCCTCCCATCCTGCACATGGGGCTCCAGGTAAGCCATTGTAGACCGCCTGCCCCATCAATTAACAACTCTTTTTAATCTTCTCTCTTGCATGTGACTGAAAGGACAATAGATAGTGAATTCTCCGAGGTCTCAGGTCAAGTCCTGGCTGATGGTTTCTCTCCGTTTCACTTAACAGTGATGAGATAAATCCTAGACTGACACAGCATCTCCCATATTCTCCATGAGCAGCAGAGGTGCAGGGATACTCCATCGCCAGCCTGGCCCAAGGAGAGCTTGTGTGACATGCTCCTCACTAGGGCTCTCAACGACAGCTCAGCTGGGCCGGAGTACAGCAGCATTCGTTTCTGAACTGCAGATTGCAAGAGAATCTTAGAAAGGTTTTGCTATGGGAGTTTTTCTAAAGCTTTTGTATTCTGCTCAAATAGTGCTTTTCTCAGAGCAGAGTGAGCTTCCCCCCCAAAAAAAAAAAAAAAAAAAGGAAAGGAAAGGTCAGGCCAAGCCTCTGCACGGATGAAATCCCTGAAAGAGCCGGTTTCATTGTGCAGCTCAAATGCTGCATTTGCCTGACTAAGACACGACCGCTTCTGCCAGCCTTTTGCCCCAGTCCCAGGAGCTTACAGTGGATTGCCACTGACGGCAGGTGCTGTAAGAGAGCCCAAAGTCCTTGCAGGGAGCATTTCACTAGGGCTGCAGACCAGCAGACACCTCCTTTGCCTTAATTGCTTAATTAATACTCTGCGCAGGCATCCAGCAGCATGAAAGCAAGCAGGTGTGAGGTTGTGAGCCGCCCTGCAGAGCTACTTCCCATTAACATTCACTTGGCTTTCTGCAGCGGGAAGCAAAAGAGCAGGGCAGATAAAGCGTAATTAAAGGGCCATTCATTCAAATGTTACATTTCCATCTACTCGAGTGCTATCAGGAAGGCTCTGGCCTGGTGCGGGGTGCCAGCGATTTGATTAAATTTTCAGCCGTGCCCACTTGGATGCACCAGCAGGCATCGAGTCTGGGAATGATGTTGACCCGGACAGCTGGGTCCCGGTGCGTCCCAGTAAGTGCTGGGACTGGGACAATGTGGGAGCAGCCTCCTCCAAACCAGCCACAGAGGGGAAATGAGCTTGGAAAGGAAATGTGTGTTCAGAGGGGGAAGTTTAAGATGATTTTGTTCATCGGTGGACAAAAGCTGTAGCTGGGCTTCATCCCTAATGAAATTAGAGCTGATGAGAGGAGTTACGACAGCAGCCTGGCTGCGCACAGGCTCCTTGCCCGAGCTGGAGCTGTGACGAGCAGGGTGAGCTCCCAGCTCTCCCCTGGCTGCCTGCTCAGCGCAGGGTCCTTTGTGGGGATGGCGAGGGGGGCATCCCGTCTGAGCAGAGCATCGCGGTGATGCCCGAGGGCGCTGGTAGAATAAGGGAGCACACGGGGGGTGGGGTTGTCTCCGTTACTGACTCACACCATGTTGTGTGCACCCAACAAGCCTGGCAGAGGGAGAGGGGTACAACCCCGCCATCCTCCAGGGCAGAGAGGGACCTGGCTGCTGGACCACACCGTCGTGCCCCTGCAGCCCCTTCATGCTGGCTGCTGGCCCTATTTCACCTCTCATGAGTAAGCTCCAGAAATGTCTGCTGATTGCTGTTGCTGAAATATCTGTGGGCATCGCAGTGTCCTAGTGGCATCAGGCCCTGGGTTGCTGGAAAGCACGTTGGAATTTCTCTGGAGCTGATCTGTTGGGGCATGCTCATGCTGACTGTGTGCCTTGTGTTTTTTCAGGTGTGCTGGCTCTTGCTCAGGGTCACAGCCTGGAAGACACGTTTATGGACACAGGTGGTGACTGCCAGTGAATCTCCCCAGCTATCAAATCGGGAAGAGGTCCGAAAGCAAGCAACATCTGCCTGACTGTGTCAGGAGGCAGCAGAGATGCAGTTGTTTATGTTTTCTGCTGAAATAAAAGACACTGTGTGAGTTTTCCTACCTACAGAACATGTTTTCCCACCTACAGGCTACATCGCAGAGACGCAGGCGATGACACGTTGCTCCCTCAAGTCTCTGCTGCTCCAAGAGAAGGAGCCCCATGCAGACCTGGATTAGCAGGAAAAGCCCTGTTGGGTTCTACCCCGCTGCCATCCCCAAGAGAGACAACTTCTGCTTGGAAGTGGCGACGAGGCACTGGGTCTCTTCCCTGGAGCTGTCTGCCATGGGAAAATGCTGCCTGCCCTTTCCCTTCCCCACCTCCTGGGGATCAGAGTGCCCCAGAACTGCCACTGCAGCATCTGCGTGTACAAGCCTCCAGGAGGAGACGGGCAGCTTTCTTCTCCCTGCCTGTGGAGACAGCTACTTGTAAGCCAGAACCCCGACTAAAAGTGATGGGACTGGGGGTCCACTGCCAGCAGCAAGGAGAATCAACCTCTTTCTCAGCAGGGGTCAAGAATGCAAGTGTGCTGCTTGCCATAACACTCTCAAAAGGGGCTGGGAACGGGGCAGACTTTGAGGAGCACAGAAAAGAAACCCATAACTCTGTTTCTTAAATAACCATCTAGTAGTGCAATGCAGGGTAGAGGAAGAAGGATGTGTGTGCCTGTCATTATGTGGGCAGCCCACCTCCAAAAGTTACCTTTGTTTTGCCTGCTGAAAATACCACCTTCTGCATCGGTGGCCTTACTGCATGTCCACTGCCAGCCATGGGAAGGCTGACTTCCGACATGGCTAGCACAGGCTGCCTGGAAGCAGCCAGGAGCCCTTTCCCTGGCTGGGAGAGCCTGAGGCTCCGTACAACCAGCTGCAGGACAGTGGCCTGGAGTGGCTCTCGCAGGTCCAAAAGGAAAAGCACAGAGAGCATGACAATACTGAGTCAGAAAGCTGGGAAGGATGAGCTGACTGAGAAATGCAGTGGAATTAGAAGAAAATTGGGAAATGTTTGAATGAAAAATACAAAGAAAATAATATCTTCCAAACATCTTTCCTTTTATCAGAATTGTTCTGACTTTTCTTCCCCTGAAGATATTTTCCAGTGATTCCTTGTCTCATGAAACCTTGTTCAGTCGTGTCTGTCTAGTGTGGGAGCACTGGATGGATGATGGAGGTTTCCTTGGAGCTACCAAAGGTGTTGCGACCTGCAGCAGCATGGGTTGTCCCGCCTTCTGCCCCAAGCACATTTCTGTGCTTCACTCCCTCTGGGAAAAGTGTGCACATAGCTTGGAAGCACAGTTTCTCCTGACATACCAGGCTGCTTCTGCTTTGGGACAGGATGACGAGACCAAACCCGATGCATTTCACATTTCTTAGTGCTCTACTGGAAGGCACACAGGTATGGTGGGAAAGGGTCCGGTGGGTGATCCAGCAGAAACCAGCACAGGCACAACGGCTGCAGGGCCGTTTCACAGCTTCACAGCAGCCGAGCAGAGAAAGACAGAACAGCAAGTCTTTGTTTTGAAAAGGTAGGGAGTGCTTCCACTCCTTCCTCAGCACGGGCCCATTAGCATAAAGCCAAGACTAAGGGAGCCTTCGCAGCTCACTGTCAAAGGGAGGAACAAAACAAACAGACACGGTTTGGAACCCAAGCTGCCAGCCTGCAGCCACAGTTGTTTGCAGATCCCAAAGTTACATCTCCTCGCACACATGCACAAATGCACACAGAGATCAAATGCTTCTGAAGACCCATCAGGCAGCTTTGCAGGCACTTCAGTCACTGTCTAGGACTGGGAATCCCAGTTGCTGTAAAATGAGAAGAAACCAAATCAAAACCTTTGAGGAAAGAGGGGAGGGGGCGACAGCAAGACGGAGAGCTGCAGCCCACGCGAATGGCATCTCAGAGCTGCCATCAGTTCTCACCTGCAGAAGTGGCCTCTTGCGGCAAAGCAGATGGTTGAGCTTTGCTGTCAGAGGTGCTGCAGGAATAGGCATCCTGGGGGTAGACTGCGGGAACTGGCTCATCCCTCACTTTTGGTCACATTTTCATTGATAACTTCATTTTGGTGGTGACAAACAAGGTGCTGGGATGGCTCCTATACCACATCACTTCCAGCACCAATTGCAGGGAAACATTTCCCATGTCCTCCCCATGTGCTTTGATCCGAGTCAGGGAAGACAGAACCATAGAATCACCTAGGGTGGAAGGGACCTTTAAGATCATGGAGTCCGACCATCAACCTAACACTGCCAAAACCACCACTAAACCATGTCCCTCAGCACCATGTCTACCCATTTTTTAAATATCTCCAGGGATGGCAACTCAACCAGTTCCCAGTATGTTCCAATGCTTGGTAACCCTTTCGGTTTAGAAATTTTTCCTAATATCCAATCTAAACCTCCCCTGGCACAACTTGAGGCCATTTCCTCTTGTCTTATCGCTTGTTACTTGGGAGAAGAGATTGACCTCCACCTCGCTACAGCCTCTTTTCAGGTAGTTGTAGAGAGTGAGAAGGTCTCCCCTCAGCCTCCTTTTCTCCAGGCTGAACAACCCCAGGTCCCTCAGCCGCTCCTCACATGACTTGTGCTCCAGACCCCTCACCAGCTTCGTTGCCCTTCTCGGGACACGCTCCAGCACCTTCTTCTCCCAAGTTTGACAGTGTTAGGTTTATGGTTGGACTTAAAGGTTTCTTCCAACCCGGGTGATTCTATGACCTCAATGTCTTTCTTGTAGTGAGGGGCCCAAAACTGAACACAGTATTCAAGGTGGGGCTTTGCCAGTGCCGAGCACAGGGGAACAATCACCTCCTTAGTCCTGCTGGCCATGCTACTCCTGATACAAGCCAGGATGCTGTTGGCCTTCTTGGCCACCCGGGCACACTGCTGGCTCATGTTCAGCCAGCTGTTCACCAACACGCCCAGGTCCTTCTCCACCAGGCAGCTTTCCAGCCGCTCTTCCCCAAGCCTGTAGCACTGCATGGGGTTGGTGTGACCCAAGTGCAGGAC
>VYXH01011730.1:465-23757 GCA_013397275.1 Burhinus bistriatus | reverse complement strand
GGGAAGGGAAGGGAGGGGAGGGGAGGAGAGGAGAGGAGAGGAGAGGAGAGGAGAGGAGAAGAGAAGAGAAGAGAAGAGAAGAGAAGAGAAGAGAAGAGAAGAGAAGAGAAGAGAAGAGAAGAGAAGAGAAGAGAAGAGAAGAGAAGAGAAGGTGAAAATCTTTATTGATGGTCTCACAGCCAACAGGTCAGTGTCCTGCAGAGCCCTTGGAGCACACACAAAATATGTGGTGGTGGGTCTAGGTGGTGAAGAGTCTGGCAGTTACTTCTAGAGCTAGCCGAACTTCTGCCAAACTTTGCTGGTTCTCTCATGTCCAGCTAACACTCAAACCAGCTGGCTTCTCTCTGTGTCTCTTCTCTGCTAAACTCTCCAGTCTTGTATCTTGGAAATGTAATATGAAGGACAAACATCCCCCCTTGAACTTCCCCACCAGCTCTGCTTTGCCTCCTCCATTGCCCCTGTACAGACGTAGGAGCACTTTATAGACACCATACAGACCTGGGACCTGCCATGCCAGTCCTGCAACCCACCCTGGAGCAAGGGAAATTCGCTGCTCTGACTCCTTTAGGAGTCAACATGTCCATAAGCAAACCAGGGGTAAACACAGCCTTGGTCACTTGAAGCATGGAGATCAGTCTGGTGAACTGCAGAGGATACCAGGAGTTTACCAAAGACCTAGTACAAGGTGACAGACAGAAGAGGAACTGCTGGCCCAGCTATGGAAGCTGCATGGCCATGGCAGCAGGGCATGCTTCCCCACTGAGGATCAGGTATGTGAGATGGAAGAGCATTCGTCTGGCTTTGCTTTACAGCTTCCAGGCCCCCAGCCAGCTCGGGAACCTGGGTGAGCCCTGCATTGAGCTGACATTCAGGTCCTAATCATCCTTTCCCTGCACATCCAACTGCCCTCCTGCCTCAAAGCTGGGAGAGGCCTCATTACCCCAGTGATGGCCATGCACTATTCCTCTGCCAGTAATACTTGGAGCAAACAAATACCACATCTTTACAAATGCCCCATCTTTGGGATGGAGACAACTGAGTACATGTGATGCTCTTTCCTCCTGTTTCCTGAGTCCAGCTGCACCATCTCGATTGAAGCCATGACCCTCCCACCCTGAACACCACTTATACTAAATGCACAAGTGCTTCAGCTGTAAACGTATTCCCTCAAAGACCACAGCTCTCAACTTGCTCAAGTGATCCCCAAATAAAAAGCAGAGCAATAATGGGATGGATGAGTTTGCATCAGGCACAGTCAGCTTCGTAATGAACACCTAGGGAAGCATGAGCATGTTAAACAGGGCTCGCTTATGCTATATGGGGGTCACTATTACATGCCCTTCATTATCAGAAACTTGTAACAGGCAGATGCCTCTGCCTAGTGTGAATTAAGAAAAAAAAGACATGACATTTATGCTTCTCACGGCACTATCATTTGCTACCTAAAGAAGCATTCTTTCAGCAAGAACTTATAAAAATAATGAGCAGGTGACTCTCCTTGCAATTTCTTGACATTTATTCTGAATGTCCTTAACTGCCTCATTTCCCAGAGCACCTGCTCCAGGCGGGTGTATTTCTGAAGCTTTTCTTCCCAGGATCAGACATCCCATGGAAACCCTCCAAGAATTAATCTGAATGGGCCAAAGATTTCTGTTCTGAGTGCAAACCACTGGAAACCTGCAGTGTCTCTGAGCCGCTCTGCAGAGCGTAGCATGTAGCCAAGCCAGATGGGTGGCTAAGAAAGGTCAGCCCCAAACTCTGGGAGGTGCCTGGATTTCATCAAACTCATCATTACAAAACGTCTGTGAGCACCCAACTTACCGAGCCTAGCCAGGAGGGAAAGGCTAATGCCAGAGACATCTGAGGGATTTAGTTGTGGAAAGTGGCTTGGCTTTGAAGCCTGGGTTTTCAGCAACATTTAGGTATGGTTTTGCAGAACATTGTATTGTAGATGGCCAAGCCAGAGAACTTCCAGCTCCGTCATTCTCTTTCTACACCCACTACCAACACTTAACACAACCTGGCAATTGCGTAGCCTCCAGTCTTTGCTCTTGTATTGTGGCAGTCATTGACACAAGACCTTAACCACTGGCAAAGTGCTATTGCTATTCCCATGGTGTCCCTCGGGCCTTCCTCTTGTCTTTAAGTGGAGTCAGATGTCACACAGCTTGTTCAACTGACCCCGAAGGGAGCTCTCAGCCAAGGCTGTCCTCTTCAGACATCCTACTGCCCTGCTCAGCAGGGCTTTGTTCAATCTCCCTCCCCACAAGCGCTTGCCCTGGACCACTTTCTTTTTGGATTACACATCAGGTCATGTCTCCAAATTCACTGACAATTGCCCCCGAGGCAGTGACAGTGCATAGCTTGGGTCCTTGGTGCCCTGCTTCTTTTAAGAAGATTTTTCCTGGTGGTAGAATCAGCTCAGATCCCCATTGAGATCAATGAACTACTGTTATACACGGAGGAGTCACCCTAAAATATACCCATATGGTAGCCACCCAAGCCCCAGAAAGTGCAAGCTCTAAAGTGCTTTCCAGCCTGCAGGACTGCAAAGGCTGTTTGCCAGGTGGGTGCATTAAAACTTCCAGCCCAAGAACTCACGCCAAGACACAGGGCTGACTCACCGTCAGCTATTCCTATAAAGCCTGGCCCATTCTCATCCCTGCTTCAAGTTCATTACAACCCACTCCACCATGATGGCTCACCCTAAACCTTATTGCTCCCCGAACTCAGCCCCAAAGCTTTCCCATTGTACTCCCCCAGGAAAGCTCAGATCCAAACCCTCTGCCATCAGTCTACTGCTGCCCACCTTCAAACTCCTGTCCCGTACTGCCGTCCCTGAGTGCTCACGCTCAATTACGCCCCAAACCACACCTGCTAGGTAATCATAATCTATTCCTTGCTGATTTCTGTCTTTAATCTGCAGCCCAGTGAACTGCCCTGGAGTGCTCATGCCAGGCTGTTCCCCATAGACTTATTTTTCATTATTTTTTTTTTTAAAAAGCCCTCCCCACCCAATCAAGTTTATTTTGGTCCCTCTGAGTGAGAAGAGCCACAGCATCCTCAGCACAGACCTGGCCTAAGGGGAGAGAAAGCTGGGAGGAGGAAATGAAACGTGGTAAGAAATAGAAAGAAAAGGAGGAAAGGAGGAGATAGACTCGTCAGCCTGAAAGCTGAATCAGTGACAACACAGCAGAGGAACGGCAAATAGGGAAGTACGTGTCAAAAGAAGGGAAAACCAAGAAGAAAGGCAAAAAGGGAACAAATTCATCTGTGAAACATTTGTAAAAAGGATCAATTGATGACAATGAAAATTTAGAAAATAATACAAAAGAATAAGAAATATAAATAATGAAACATGAACCAGTTCTCTGCCATTAACAGTCATGAGATATCCTGACCTTTTCTTCTGTGAAGCTTGTTTTCGGGAGGCCAGAGTTTATCTTTTCAAGCACGGTTGTTCCTGTTTCTTGAGTGGCTTCAGTGCTCAAAACTTTCTATTTCCACAGCAAATACTGACAGCATCACAGAGAAGGGATCCCCATCTTCCTCCTTCTGCCCTTCCCGTACGGTGGGGCATACGAGGAAAAAGTGGTGCAGCTTTAGGAGATGTTTGCTGTAATGTATTAGGTGATGAGGAACAACAGCAATGAAAATGCTCCGTGTCGATTCTCTCTTGGGTCTCCGCAGATGCAGCGGGTGTTTTGTTGTAGAAATGATGGAATTCCCTTTCTCTCCTTGTTCCCTGGACAAGGAGTACAGGGTGGTCGGTGTACTCTGTAGGTGAGCGTGCACGTGTGTGTGCAGCCCTGGGGTGAGGTAGATGTGCAGGTCCTTCCAAGCTCTGGCAGGGTGCTGGTCACTCTTCTCCAGTGACAAGTATTCCTGTGTTGACCCAGATCTGTACCCTGTTGATGGAGAACACCTCTGTTCCCCCAAACCAGAGCCGACCACCCAGGAAATGTTCCTTCTAATGTCTCTGGGAGATGGATGCCTTGCTCTGGGGCTCCTCAGCCCAGTTCTCGTGGATCGAGCTGCTTTGCTGCACACGGGTGCTGACGGTCCAGCAAACCAACAGGCTGCTCAGCTGGCCACGCTGCTCCGTAACCAGAAATGGGGGTGTTCGGCGGTTTCTCCACCGCACAGCAGAGAGGCAGTGGCCTGAATCATTGGTGTCATTTGTTTCACTTTGGTCGCTGGCAGGCTCGGTCACGCAGCCAGGATCCCTCCCAGGGAGGAGCAGGGCGAATCGTGTGGCCCTGCTGGAGCGCAGGGACTTCAGTTTGCATAAGAATTTCCAAACTTACTGTTTGCCTGTAAAAATGAAATGGTCCCCTAGTACTTAGAGAACCGTCAAGTTTAACATTATCCTGAGCATTTCGTCAGTGTTTAGGACAGTACGATTAGTAGGATCACTTTGTTGTGGAATCTGCTTGCAGGTGCTTGCACAGAGATGGAAGATGCATAGATTTTGATGGGTAAATCCCATTTTTCTTTGCTACTTACCCAGAATACCAACGGTTTTCTGTTTCCCCTGTGCAAGCCCAGGCAACCTGACAGTAGTTCAAAAATTATTTTAAAAAAAAAAATCCTCAAAAATGAGGAAACTGACTTAAAAATCATTAGGTTTTTTTCAGAGACTGTTCCAAATATCCCTGAGTTTTACAGATTTTTTTTAATTCTGTCCTCTTTTCCCCCTTCCTTTCCTGCAACCAAGCCCTGCTGCCTTGATAAAGATAAAGCAACTCCCTAGTAGCCACAAACATTTGTAAACCTAACTCCAAGCTGTTTGGGCTATTTGTAGGACTTGTGCTGACCCTCCTGATGGCAGCAACCAGGGCCCCTGAAGCAGAAAACGAGCAGCGTGTCTGCACCACGCACCAGCTGGGGACTAGCTGCTGCGTAAGCCTGTGGAGGTCCTGAGTCCATCTGGGATGACGAGGCCAGAATGTAAAAGCTTCCTATTCGGAGACCATCCTGGATGCTGCTCAGCTCCCCTCTTGCCAGACAACTGATTGCTTCTTCTTACATCTAAGAAGTCCCCTAAGTGCAGGAGCTGGGGCCTGGGCCCATATTTGCAAATTTGTTTCAATTAATATCGGTTCAATTAACTTCAAACACAAGCGTTTTGGTTTTTTTCTATCATTTTATGAATTTTCAATGATGTTTCCAGTGGTATAGTTTGCTCACAACTCTATTAAGTACTGGGAGGCATCTGAGGCAATATGGTTACTGCTCCTTTCTCCTGAGTTCCGCAGTGAACGGCCCATCACAGTCCCAGTTCAAACCAGTGCAAGGGAAAACCCTTCCAGTGCTCGCTGTGCCAGGCTTGGGCACTTGCTCAGGTGGCAGCTGGCAGATGATGCCTGCTGGCAGCAAGGGTGCCAGCCGCTGAGCAGGGCGATTTCAGAGGAGCCTGAGGGTCACGCAGGAGAGCAGGACACCCCAGCAGAGAAGACGTATCCCCATGGCTTCTCATGCTGTCCCCTGCAGACTGACTGCTCTGCTCTCAGCTGCTGTCTCAGCCCAGCCAGGTCCTTCCCTTCCTTGGGCACCTGGTCTTATGGGCTGGATGGGCACGTGCTGTCCGTGTCTGACAAACCACGATGGCAGTGGTGCCAGCTTTTCTTGGGAATCCAGTCTCACAAGGTATTCCTGAGATGCATAAGGGAAAATGCAGACATCCGATCCACAGCTGGTGGAAATGACAGCACAGGAGAAGCCTTTAGACAGTGGGGTGTGCAGAGACAGTCTCCTGCTGGGCACCATGGGGAGAGACATGCCTCTGGTGGGAGAAGGTTCAAAAACACATACCTGGAGAGCCCAGAGCAACTTCTAACCTCTTTTCACTCCACCGGAGTGACCATGCTGTACCAGGGGCTGCTCTTGCACGGGAAGATGATCATCTGTTGTAGATAAATTAACTCTGTTAATCCCTTAAATGTCTCCAGTCTTTATCTCGAGACGGCACATTGTAAACGTGTACGATTTGGATCCTCACTGAACTTCTCTTTGACAGTACCAGCTGTGGTGCTGCAGGTGAGATGCAGATGCCCAGTGTGACAATGGCCCAGCTGCTGTGACCCAGAGAGGACATGCCATGCGGCGCTGTAAAACCTATGAGCCCACATGTGCACGGCACAGGGCACCGTAACACGCTTTGCATCACTGCACGTCGCGTGTGGTTGTGGTTAAGTGCAGAGCTCCAGATTAGATTAAGATTATTTGTAAAGACTTTTTTTTAGGTATGTTTTCCCCTGTGCTGGACAGCTGTGGGCAACAGCCTCGCTAAGTCTGCTTATCTTCTGCATAGCTGTTTGTGCCAACGTGCTGCTTCTGCCACGCGGTGTATCTATGGCAGCTCATTCTCTCTGCTCGAGCCTTTGTGCTCAGAGCACAGTCCTTCCCGTATTTCAGCTCCAGCTGAAGTGAGCAGAGCCTCCTGCTGAGCCTTCGCTGTTTTCATGCCCTTAGTACACTCCCATGGGCTTGAACTCCAGGTGTACTCCGGGTGCGTTGGGTCCCCGGTGTGTTCTGCAACATGACTCTGAAAGGAATTGATAGGAGATATCCTGTATTGGTTTGCGGATGCTCATGTTGAGGTGGATAACCTCTTGTCTCTTGCTTCAGCGACCAGCAGTCTCTTCAGTTAAGTTTGTCATGGTTTCTTAGTGATGCTTTATTAGTTCATAAACAGCTGCTTCAAATAAAAGAACTGCTGAATGCTTGAGACTAAACCAGCCAGCTTTTGGGTGATGGCGGTGAGTTATATTCCAGTTTAAAAATCAGGTGAAAGAAGAGTAATTATGACATACAAAAGGCAAGTAAGACTACTTTCCCTAGCCAAATTCCTATACTCACTTCTCTTTCCTGAAGCAGCTGGGAACTCTCCAGAGGAATCACAAGCTCTCGTTAAAACAAACAGGTGACTTTGGCTAATCCTTGTCCTGAGCCTGGGGTCCCCCTTGGGCAGCAGAGCCTTGCAGGAAAGGTGTTTTCAGCCCTAAGGATTCTCAGCACGGGCTGTCTATTGGGATCAGAAGAGCAGCAGAAACATAGGTGACAGTGCCGTGCTGGGAATGGGATGCCCCCGGGAGCCTGGGGGTGCTTCAGCTCCGGTGCCCACAGACAGTTCACCGGGAGGACTTTGGGCAGGCCAGCACAGGGCTGAGCAGCCCGCAGCAGTGCAGCCTCCGTGGCTCCTCTCTCCCAGCCTGCTTGGGAAACGTACCTTTGAACGCTGAGAAGCTCTGTTGACTCTCTGCCCAAAACTTCAGTGAAAGAGGCTCCATCTTTCCACTGTACCACCTTTGATAAATCAATACTGTCTGGGCATTGGAGATCCTGGGTAAATGAAGCGTTAATTATTAATTTAATAGTCAGAATAAAAATCTCTCAGGTCATGAAGAGAAAGGCCACTCCCCCTCAAAGGTGAATGCAGCAGTAAGCAAAAAGATGGGTAGATTGATAGAGCTAATATACCATCAAAGAGCTATGCCATCTTAACAGTTTTCTGAAAATGCTGAAGGCGCCTCTCAGCCCTTTCTGTGCTTTGGGTGCTGTCTGCATTTGGTTTCTTAGATCCAGCAGATTTGTTGTGAAGCAAAAATTTATTGTGAGGGAGAATGTTAACAGCAAAAGTTCAAGTGCTGTAATAAAAATCTGTTTCCTCTCTTCTTAGAAAGCCCATGCAAAAAAATACATACACATGTAGAAATAAAGCTAAGAAATACAGCACTTGAAGCTAGAAAATTAAAGCTAAAGGCTGTGGTTGCTCTGCATCTTAATCCAGATGCCCTGGCTAAGGTTTTCTTTTCCATTAGTGCATTATTTAGCAGCTAAAACGTAATAGAGGATGTAAGCTGCAATGCCGAACACAGCCTCAGAGAGGCCAGTTCTGGTAGCAGTTACAGCGCCGTGCATGCAGACCTGCCACCTGGAGAGCTTACTCCAGATTTAATGAATCGCCAAGAAATAAGGGCATGCTTGAGCATGCAGCTAGAAATTTTGGACACGTGAATGGAGCGAGAAGGGAGAGCCCAGACCTACATGGGTATTTTGGCTGTATAAGGTCTTAGCTATGGATGGCGTAAAACCCCCAGTGGAATCTCAACGACATTGTCTGTCTGTCCTTCCTGCGTCTGAAATTCCCCCTGTAGAAGAAGCTCCTGCTGCTGACACCTGAGGTCCATGCTGCGCTTCTGTTGGGTGATGACTTCTTCTGGAAAATGATCCCAGAGCAAAGTACCACCTGCCAAACAGGAGAACAAATAACAGTGCTCCAACACATCCCACCCATGCTCACCTGGAAGCACCACAAACAGCCTCCATCCCTACAGGCTCCGGCTAGCACCCTAACCGTGACTGTGTAGCCGCGGCTGCAGAGGCAGACTGGAGCACCTGCGCTTGTTTTTCGGTGCTTGGCAGCTTCCCAGCCAGCCCAAGAGCGTCAGTGTTACTGCAGTCTCCAGGTGTGCTGGTAAACTGGGCCACCAGTGCCAAAGCAAGGCTGTCTGCACACCGGCTCTCCAGAGAGGAGGTATTACTGAGCCCTACACCCAGGCAGGTGAAAGGCACCGAGAGCTCTTCCTTTGCATATTTATCCTCTGAAACCCCCCTGTTCCCTGTCCTCTGGGCTCCAGGACTGCCTGGGCTCTCCCAGCAATCTCAGGCAAACGAAACAGCAGTGGCTGCAGTGGTGGATATTGATGTGTGCCTATATTCATAGCTCCATAAAGCTATTTTATGGTGATATAATAACCCTAAATATGGGGCGTATTGGCAACGGAGTGTTAGCAGTTCTAAGTGGTCTATCCATAGTGAAATAAATGCCTCCCAGTTATCAATAGAGGAGCTTGATGGAGTCAAGTAAACAGCCGCTTTTCAATATTTCTCTCTGCTGCAGATTCACAAAGTATCAATATATCTATTGGAGTCCTTTGTGACTAAGACATAAATCTGGGCGTTTGTTTCCTGGGAACAAATGCTTTATTATTAGCAAATTGTAAAGTAGGGTCTAGGCACTTTGCTAACAAGTGCACGATCTGCAATTCTAATGGCAGTTCATCTCCCATCTCGCATACACACGCACGCACACACATACGCCCCTCCAGTAAACACCTCCGTGGGAGTGATTAGTATCTCCTGATGACTGATAGCCAAGCTTTCTCTCCCCGCTTATGCTGCCAGTTCAGCTGCTGAAAATAAGTTCTGCAATTGCTCCAGGCCTGGCAAAGGAGCACGCGGAAGAGCTGGGCAACACTCTCCACGCACAGAGTGGCAGGGGAGCGTTTTGACATCTTGCCAGGTTTCCTGAGAAAGGAAGGGAAAAAAATCCATTTTCATCAGTCCTTTTCTGCTCGTTGTTATTACAAGTGAATGGTGAACTGTGTTTGTCAGGAGCCGCGAGCCAGACAGGCTGCTCGTCACCTATGTGACAAAGCCTGGTTGGGAGGTGGCTGTGGATGACCCTCAGGGCTCTCCAAATTCCCAGGTTGTCAGAGCCCACCTGCATTATCTGCCTGCAGTCTGGACACCCAGACTGGGAAACCACATTGGGGATTCACATCTGGGTGGCAGCCACCATGAGTTGTCAGCAGTTTTGGGAACTTCCCCCAGCCCCTCTCCACTTCCACGCACGCTCTCAGCTCTGCCTGAGCCCTGTTTCAAAAGGGACTGAGCAGAGGCAGCGGGGAAACCCACCTGACCCTTCTTGTACCTCCCTGTAGAGTGGGAACTGGCCCAGGAGGGTCACACAAAACCCTGACAGTGGATGCTGAAGGAGGTGCCCTCTCCTGGTTTTCTGTTTTCCCAAGGCACCACCACCCCTGGTCTGGGGGACAACCCAGCTGTGAGCTCTGCAGCAGCTCACCAAATATTCCAAATACTCCAAATACTCCCTAAAGGGGAAAAACTGCTCTTGTTGAAGGGCTGACGGGATGATACCAAGTCTGACTTAAAAAGACTTTCCTGTCCTCCTGGAGCTCATCTTCCCTCTCCAGCAACGTGCAGGCTGCAGGGCTGCCATTTCAGGGACACTTCAGAAGTGTGGTTTGCAAAGCTCTGCTATTCACAGCAGCTCCTCGGGAGCACTGCAGAAAGGCATCTACCACCCACTCCTCTCAGAGAACAGCAAACACGTCCAGATATTTGCAAGCTACATTTGTAATGCTTTGAAACAGTTTTTCAAGTAAATTTTGGTAAACCCGTCAGTGATCTTCCTCACTCTGAAACTATTTTGTATATTTCAGAGCACATTATCACACATACGCAGGAAGGTGCCCTTCAGAGGTGGCCTCTCTGCTGCTTTAGCATGACATCAATCTGTCTGTGTGATTCACAGGCCCTCCAGAGCCTGAGGAAGACAGCAGCCACAAGGTCTGTCCAGACATCGAACATCCTTCCACGCCCAAGCAGTGCTGCAAGAACTTCCCAGCCTGCAGTTTTCCGGTGCACATGACTGACAGCCTTTCTCCACAAGGCTTCGTTAGACCAGATCAGAGATGTTTGCCATGAAAACAGCTGTGGAAGACAGAGGAGTGTTCACATGAGGCCTTCCCCTGCTGCTTTGGTGGGAACTCAGGCAGGGTTACTGTGGGCAAGGCAACCAACAAGACACACAGACCAATGGCTGCAGGACCTGTTTAGTCCTGTGGACCTGTCCTCTTCCAGTTCCAATGTGATTAGTTGCACAGGAGGAGCTAAAGCTGGACGGGATGCATCCTCAAACGGGCTCCTTCATGGATGCAATTGCTGTCCTTGGGTGCTTGCAGCTAGGGGACTGCAGCAGAGTTGAAAATGGAACCAAGTGCCACAAAAGGAAGAGGCAGGACTGTGAAATGTGGGAAAGGCTTTAAGGTGGGTGCATTAACCAAAGGGCCAGATGGGCTCTGGGCTTTGGAAAAACCTGAGGAGAAGGAATGAGGAGTCAGCACCAAGTCCTTCCCTGCTCCCAGGGCAGTGGGCAGTAGCAGGGGCAGACCTCCACCACCATGGTCCCCTGTGTATCCAGTAAGAGGGCTTGTGCTCCCAGGGCAGCTCCTCTTGCCAGATGTGATGGGCAGGAGCGGAGGTAATCCTCTGCCCACCACTCAGGGAAGGAGCTTCCTTCTGCGATGAAGTGCTGGGGCTTTGCACAAAACCTCCCTTCCCTCACCGCTCTCCTTTGCATGCCAGCATCTGCAGGGGTGGCCAGGGGCTGACGGGGGCTGGTCTCCTCCATACCTGCCCTGTTCCTGCACCGCTCTCCTGCTCGTGGTCAGAGCTCTCTGGCCATGGACCGCCTTGGCACAACGGTTCCACTGCTCCACCCCAATTCACAGGGAAGGCCCCGTCAGCCATGCCCATCCTCCCTGAGGTGCCCAGGGCAGCAGCACATTTTTAACACCGCCTTCAGCCCGTCTACTGCTGCATCAGCTTGTCCCCAAGGCAAAGCTGCAGTGCTGAGCAAATATGGCAAAGGTGGTCATTGCCAGCAGACCGCAGGCAAAGCCCCCTGCCCTGCAGGTAACCCTCACGGAGAAAGGAAGCCAAAGCTGCAGCTCCTGCAGCATGGACGTGCTCTGGGCTGTCTCGCCTGGCACCTACAGCTGTTTCTCAGCCTCGTGCCCTGCAGCTGCCGGCTTCACCTGATGTCCCCATCACCGCATGCGTCAACGCACACAGAGACACACACGGTCGGTGCCAGGCCCCTGGCAGCACCATGCCAAGCTACTGAAAACACTGCGCTTTGAAGGAACAGAGGCAAACGGTGAAGCAGAAAGCAACGTCCTCCCCACATCCTGCCATCCCTCCTGCTCTGGGAAGGCCTAATGCAATTCCTGTTCTCACCGCGTAGATGGCGTCAATCTGTGCTCTGCAGTTCGCGGTGCACCAGGGCGCTGAGCGGCACGCCTGTGTGCGCGTGGGCTTGTAAGGCCACATATATATATTCGAAAATTTTATGTTTTGATAGTGATCAGCTATTGGTGACTTGAATGATTTCTGTTTTGTGCTCAGCTCTGTTGTCCTTAAGATCCACTTCACCTCTATCACCCGGGATCATCTTCTCCTGCTTCACGTCTCTCCCTTACCGTCCCCAATAAGGGGACTATCGTTTGTACCTCTGTACCCTGCTTGAGCTACGTGCAGTGATGTGTCTTGCCTTTGTGCTACTCAAACAATGTGCCTGCATTGATTCTCTCTTGCTTCCTCTGGGGCAGCATGGTCGGATCACCAACACCCTGCCAGGCTCGATTTTCCCTGCCAGCTCTCCCCAGCTCTGGCCCGCTGTTTCCTTGAAACTTGTCCTGTACTTTACTTTGAATGCAGCAGGGAGTCAGAATTACGCCCACTGTTCCCTTCTATTCTTGGCCCTCCGCTTCTCTCACCTCCCAACCAAAATCTGTTCGCCTTCTGAAAATGGCTTATATTTTCTGACTGCGAGAAAGCATCTCTCCCACGGGGGTTGCGGTGCCGTTGCCTTGTCACACTTCAGAGCCCAGCAGCCTGGGGCAGGGCTCTGCCCCTTTCCCCTCCCTGACCCCTCTCTCCAGCCACGCTCAAGTGGCAGATCTGCTTTGCGGCAGCAGGTTTTGTGGCTCCTCCAATCACTGCTTGTTGCATTTATTGCTTGCTGTATGCCAGCACTGCTAAATTTACTGGAGTTGTCGCTGGGAATTATTGGTGTGTCCGTATTTCTCTCCTTTAATGCCTGTGATTGCTGGGTGAGGCGGAACACGCTATTTGTCCCCTTTCCAAACGACGTCTCTGTCGCATCAACAAGAACAGATTATTCATCTGCTGCAGGAGGCTAATTGCAAACAATCGTAAAACAAAATATTATTTCATTGCAAAGTAATGGACAGCACTGTCCCTGCACCATATGGCACCCTAGTTTGTGGCCTGGTCTGGCCACCTGAACACAGCCCTTGTGCAAGCCCTCCTCCACTTGCTGAAGGGGTATTCGTCTAATGGGCCGTTTTCCTCAGCAAGGCAGCGGCAGAGCGCCGTCATTCACAGTCCAAGGAGAGTACCTACAATGCCAGAGCAGGGTGACTTGCATCTGAGGAAAAGCAAGAAGCCCCAAGCTCACATTATGGCACAGCTGTAACATCTGCACCAGCTCCCCAGAGCTTCTGAACCTCTGCCTGCAGCATGGGGAATTGTGAGGTGCTCTCTAGTGCTTTGAGATCTCCAAAACAAAAAAAGCCAAAACGGCATCCTCGATTTGCCTATTTTACAATCCTTAGCCAAGGGGCGGCACAAACATCAGCACCCAGGAGTCAGGGCAAGGAGGAACGTCATGGAGGCAACTGTGCAGACCCTTCAGTTCAGAAACATCGTGGCAGGGTTTTGCTGGAGATGAGGTTTGCATGTCATTCTCACAGCATCCTCCAGTATTCATGGTTGGACCTCACCTCTTAGGATGCCCTGTGACATTTACCCTTGATGAGCGGCTAGCATGGTGTGAGTGTCCCTGCATGTCTTCACCTGGTCAAGAACTGGTCAGCACAGCCTCGAGGAGTCCTGGTTTTATAGGAGATGGGAACAACAGACATCAGGCTCTCAATTCTTACTGCTGCTGCTAGGTCTCTAAATCGAGCAGCTGGTTTTTAGATAGTCAAATTTTCAATGAAAAGAACTGATTTCCATGGGACGCTGAGTCTTCCCACAGAGAAGCATTATGTT
The DNA here is from genome assembly GCA_013397275.1 of Burhinus bistriatus. Lineage (NCBI taxonomy): Eukaryota > Metazoa > Chordata > Aves > Charadriiformes > Burhinidae > Burhinus > Burhinus bistriatus. The sequence continues at coordinate 10,089 of VYXH01011730.1, read as the reverse complement.
TACCTCCAGCCTTCTGTCTTTTCCTGAAAACCACTTTCTTTAGGAAAATACGTGGGCACTTCATTTTTCCTGTGGACACACTATGCAAGAATGGGCTTTTAGTCACCTCTTCAGCCTCTTAACTGAAGTATGAAAGGACACGTGACTGAGTGGCCACCAGATCAGTGGGGCCACAGGAGATCTTCTAGGCTCAGGCCACTGTCAAGACCACGACCTCCCTCTCACTGTACATGGCAGTATTTTTCACCAAAATGCTCACTTCTGTGAGTTCCTCGTGCCACTTCCCAGTTAACCCCTGGGAACCAGGTGCCCAGATGTTCACCTGCCTTTTGTCAACAGAACAAAGCCATTGCCTTGACGGTGATATTTGTGAAGCCTTTGTTAAGAGCTGGTTGAACGATGTTGCCAGCATTTTCTTCAGGTTATTTCTTAAAGCTGAACTGGTCTTTGTAAAGCCTCAATAGTTTCAGCAGACATCTTCCTGAAAAATCATTGTGGTCCAGAGCAGCCATAATGCAACAGTAATCCTGTGGCTTGGTGATTAGTGTTAGCTGGGCTGTAAGACAGGCAACTCCAAAAGGCCAGACACTGGCATTTGGGGAGATCACAGTAGTTTGGGACAATAATTGCCAAAATGGATCATGGACAAATCCACCAGATTTGAGCTCACTCTTCAAGCATTACTGCACTCCCCTGAATATAGAGCAAGTTTTAGGACAAAAAATGAGGTTTGAAAAAGTCCAACTTGCCACAGATTCTCTCCAGGTGGTATCTGGTGTCACGTTTAATCTAAAACCTTCTTATATTATGAGCAATACATCAATCCTCAGGTCTTCTGCCCAGTTTGGCATGATCAGGGATGGAAAACTCTGCTTTGAACTTTGCACTTCCATATGGCAGCTCAACTTCCCCCACACTATGCTTTCAGGAAAACATCCACAAGAACTTTGTTTAATTGTTCAGTTCTAACAAAAGAAGACAATGGTGCCTCACACCTTTCCGTGAAACACTTTAATGCACTCCAGTCTGGTCTGCTGTTTCACAGGTTGAGTTTTGAAGACTTGTGACTGCACTACAGTTTTTAGAAAATGAAAGAGCCAGACTGTGTTATCTGAAGATCCAGGAGCACTGACAGTCAAAATGACAAAGCTACTTAAACCTGGTCTGTCCCAGATGAAGGTCCTGCATAGGAGGACCCATAAACAGCTCAAGCCACTTCAGAGGGAGCAATCTCTGCAGATGACTGAACAAATAAACACAGCCATATCTCAGCTTCCTATCTTGCACCTTCCTCCAGCTCCATATGTTTCTCTTTACCACGTACATCTTTTCTGCTCTTTAGCCAGTTTCTTATGCACCAAGCCATGCCAAGTCCTAAACTCATCAGAAAGAGTGCTTGGGCATGGGACCTCACATCATTCAAACACAGCCTGCTCATAGTCCCCAACCGGTGTTTGTCCGGTTATATGTGCCCTCAGAAAACCTCAAGCTACTCTTAGGGAACTCATTCTTCTTAAGGGCCAATTTCTTCTCCTAAGGCTGTTTGGAAGATTTCCAAAGGATGGCTGGGTGCAGTTCCTGGTTCGTCACACAGGTGGGCTCCAGCATCCAGCACACATGCCCTTATGCAGGATTGCCGTGCTATGATGGGACACATCTGTATGTCCCCCGTGGTTTGGTCCAGCCTGCAGTTATAATTTGCCTCCAGCTTGACCTGCTTCTCTATCCTTTAGCTGTGTGCTCTCCTTTCCCCACCACACCCCATCCCACCTCTGTTTCGGTTCCCTTTCCTCCATCTCTCTCTGACAATGGCAGGAGGGAGAAGGGAAGAGTCCAATTTTTGGCCTGTAATAGCCTTATCTTCACTGTCTCTGGACAACCCATGGACCTGGTTCATGTTTGGTAGCAAATCCACATCAGTTGGGATGGATAAGTGCTGGCCAGGAGGTGACAGGACACCCTTATCTGCCTCACCGTGATTGTGCCTGCCCCCAACACAGCACTGCTTAAGGTATAGGAGCATCCCTGGAAATCTCTGCAGGCCCTGGAGGGTTTCAAGTTAAGACATGAGCTAGGAGAGTAATCTGAAATGAATAATTTATTTTGGTGAATTTTCTTTCCCTCTGTTTACAGATTGTCTAGGAGCAGATTGCAGCTTTCGCACCTCAATTCATTATTGGAAACTATTTGCAGATAGTTGCCGGTCTGCAAGTCATTTGCTAACTCTGTTGGGAGTACTGCAGATCTGAAATCAGAGCTGTTTTGATTGGTCATGTGGTACTGCCATTCCTCCATGAAATATATGTGACGTTGAGAACCAGGCTGTAAGGGCAGATGCTCCTAGTCACAAATTAGATGTTCATTTTCTGCAAGTGCTCTCTAGTAGCCCTTCTACGTGTTCCTACAACTGCCCCTGCCAGGACATCCATCAACATCAAGAGAGTAGGAGTCAGCCTTAAAAAAAAATGAGTAACCACTTCTCATCTTAAACTGGAAAACAAACAAACAAACAAACACACAAAAACCAAACCAAGTAGGAGAATCTGTGTTTCAGTGACTCAAGGCAGAGAAACAATATGCAGTAATGTCCATCCAGGATCGGCACCATCACAGTGGAGACACTGTCAGCTTGGAGGAAAACAAAAAGCTGACCCCTTTAAAGAATATATGAGCTAGAGCCCACACCATCGCTGTGCTGTACCTGGGAACAGCAGAGCTCCTGAAATGCAGAACTGTGCGCAGTTACAGGACCAGGAAGGTGACCCCAATTGAATCATACTGGTGTGGCTGAGATGGAGCAGCCATTCTTCAGTTGCTGCTGTTCTTCCCAATCCTTGGGCACTGAGTCCAACAAACATCCTGGTGGTCCAGGGACAGCTACAGAGTATGTGCAGGATCTGGTCACCAGGTCTTACTGAAGGGGCACTGCGAGGGCTTTCCAACCCCAAATACCTGCTTGCTTTGGATGCTTTGTTCTTCTGGGGGTTTGGCATTCACGCAGCTGTGGATGAGAGCTGTCAGAGAGCAGCAGTGCAGAAATGGAGAGGCTCTCTGGTGGGCTCCTCTGGACCAGGTCACTTGGTGGTCCTGTGAGATGTCCAGCCATGCCACTTCAACCCAGCCCTCATTTACTCTGCGGTAAACACACATGGAGTGCACAGGGGTCCCCTGGAGTAGCAGGTTTTACCCTTGGTCCATGTTTGGACTTTTTCTGCCCTTCTCCCCACTCCCCTTGCTCCCTCTGCACATCCTGATGAGAATCTCCTACCCTACCTATCTAGAATCTCCTACCTATCATAGAATCATAGAATGGTTTAGTTTGGAAGGGACCTTAAAGATCATCTAGTTCCAACCCCCCTACCATGGGCAGGGACACTTCCCACTGGACCAGGTTGCTCAAAGCCCCGTCCAACCTGGCCTTGAACACCTCCAGGGATGGAGCAGCCACAGCTTCGCTGGGCAACCTGTACCAGTGCCTCACTACCCTCAGAGTAAAGCATTTCTTCCTAATATCTCATCTAAATCTCCCTTATTTCAGTTTAAAACCTTTACGCCTCATCCTTTCGCTCCACTCCCTGGATCAAGAGTCTCGTTTCACCTTTTCTGTAGGGTCCATGGCCCATGCAATCAGGAATCCTACCCAGTCTGACATTTGGAAGGAAAAAAACCCATCCTGCCCAGAAATCCAGAGGACCAGTCTCCCCCTTGAGCTGCTAATAAGGCCAGACACTTGGGATGCATAGCCTTTCTCAGCAGAGCCTACAAGTACCCAGATCCACCATGGAGGACCCTCCTTTGAATCCCGAATCTGGCCAGGAAGTCACTGAAGAAACCTCTCAGGGCTTTGTGTTTCTCCTTCTTCAAAGTCCGTTTAGCACGTTTTACTGTTCCCAGTTGCTTCACAGTCAGTGCAGAGCGAGCTCAGGGCAGCTCCAAGCCACGTGCAATCTCTTATCCAGCTAAGTCCCCCTAAGGCTTGAAACCAAGCAACTTTCTGCAAAAGATGCCTGAATAGATCTGTGGCCCTTCCTGCATGGCCCTATGATGCTCTGAGGGATTCTTGGTGCATCCCAATCTCAGCAGCACCGCCAGGACCAGGTGGGAACCTTTTACTGTGCCACGAGAGGGGATTGATGTGTCAGGCTGAAGCGAGTGCTGAGATGATTTACAGGAACAGCTCGTCCAAGCCGACCCTATTGCTCAGGCAGGAGAGGCCTGAAATCTGAGAGAAATCACGAAGCAGAAGCTATGAGGCTCATAATTCACCTTCCTGGGAGAGGTAGCATCCATGGAGAATCACTGGCTGTGCAGGGGGTGGATGCACTGACAGAGGGGAAGCTTTTCTCACTCTGCCTTGCCCGTCCAGGCTCTGCAAGGCTCTGGTGCAGCTTTTCATGGCAACAGGAGCAAAACAGCACGTAAGAACAACACAGATATTCAGTGCCTTTTCCTGAACTAACATGGTATGCTAATGAGCTGAGACAGTTGACAGAGATGGCACGTCGTGCCTGCCGCAGAGGGGGTGGATGGTACCAGCCCGGCAAAGCTCACACCGGGGCCCAGGGCTCAATCAGTGTGTCTCTGGCATGACATCTCTCACCGCAACGGAGTCTAGGAGTGGCCAGCCACACTTGAGCCTGCTGGTTACTCCCTGCCGTGTGCGGTATGCTCGTACAGCCCTGAGGCATTCTGGTACCCAGGACACTTTGCTCAGTGGGGTATCCTCCTGCAGGAAACAAATCAGACCTAACCTGTAACCTGGGACTGCCTATATATATATGTGTGTGCGTGTTTATATATATGTGTGTATATATATACATGGTGTGCAGGCAGGATGATCCAATAATGCGTTCGTGGTAGTCTGGTGTGCTGGAAGAGTCACTCTGTCAGCATACAACTTACCTGCCCACCAGTGTGCATCAGTTCAAGCCTCGGAAATGGAGCAGTAACTACGCTGGGTGTCTGGATAAATCATGTCAGCACGGTTCATGTGTGCACCCCTGGCCAAGGAGCCTTGCTGATGGAAAGCCTCCCCGTGCATCCAAGTTTGGCCAATCTGCAGGGTATGTGTTTCAGCTGCTGAAAATGTCCAGGAGAGAGACATGATCTATGTGTCTTTCATATAAGACAACAGGTAGATGGTATAATACATAAATCATGCCAGTAGTCCCAGTGTTGCTGGGTCTGGGGAGTCCTTTCAAATGTGTATTCGAGAGTCTGACCCATTGTCTGCCTATGCCTGTCCTCAGAGCAGGTGAAAACTACTTCAAGACAAGGTCTTCTTGGATCTCCAGAAGGATGACGTGTCCAGGGGTCCAGAGGGATCCTTATCTCGTGGAGAAGGTAGTATTTCCTGACCTGCTGATGGCCCATGCTGCATTGTGCACCGTGTGCTCATGTCTGCTCCTGTCTCCTGCAAGCACAGGCAGTTCCAGAGCTTGGCCTTGGCACAACAGGAAACAAACCAGTCTTTTAGTGCCCTTTTTCTGCCTCCTTGTTTCTCCAAGAGATGTTTTCAGATGCTCACATCCACATCAGACACAGGACAGATGCAGCCACGAGGCAGTGGGGAAGAAAGGTAAAAAGCCTTTACCGGATCAGCACAAGGGTAAAAGCTACATTCATTTAATATTGGCATTCAGGAATCAACTCCATTAGGTCCTATTCCAAAAAACAGCATGAGCATGGTGAAGGGCAATGGCTTCTCATTTTACGTGCCTTCTCTGTTTCTCCACATCCACCTCTCTCTTCCACCTTCTCCTCAGCACCCTCAGACTCAGGAATGTGCCCCAAACACGTTAGAGCCGCACTGCTCACAAACGTAGGTTAAAGAGAGCAAGTGAACAGTTGACACTTTGCAAACACGACTCACAATCCAAAGGAAGAGAATTGATCTAAGTGTGATTAAGCATTAGGTAAAGATGAACACGTAATTACCCAGTCAAAGCAAGGTGTCTCTTGATCTTGGTGAATGTTGGCTCCTTTCCAAGCTGCAAACGAGCTGCACAGAATTACTCACGCTGTAACTGCAAGCCACCTCAGTTCCCCCGGGAGATCTCCTACTTGGGAGACTCCTCCTTCACCCAGTCCTGGCTAGACAACCCTTAGACATGTCGGGGAACGGAAAACACAAACGGTCCAACACACAGGCACAGAAGGACAGCCAGTCTCCTCGACCTTCTAACATGAGCTTGGAAAGCGAGCTGGCACTAGGACACCTGTCATACTGTGGGGCACCACTTCACACACCAAGGTCACAGCCACCATGGTGGCCCGTGCGTAACAAACTGTTGGGTCTCAAACCAGCCCAAAGCAGTGCAGGAATCTGCAAAAAAAGTCAGTCGCAGCCCTCTACAGATGTGCTCTCTCCATTTCAAGATTAACCTTTCAGAAATGTCAGCCAAACAGCCACACGCAGCCCGCTGCCTTCCTGGTAGAACCTGTAATTTTCGGCCTTGTGACTGTAGCTTCAGTTAACTCCTTCGTTGCTCGTGTTCACCTTCCAGCCCTCTCCCAGACAATTCCAGCTCCAGGGTCCTTTTATCTGCAGCGATCTTGATGCTCTGCACATAGGTGACCTCTCTCTCCTGATGGACCACTTGGGATGGCAAAGTCAGAGGGCACTATTGAAACACAACTGCTTTAAGGTGTGTTTAAAAGTGAGGAGCAGCACATTCTTAACCTGTGGTACCTGGACTGTCACTGCAGAAAAAGCAGGGCATGATAGGATCATCCTCCCTCCCCAGAAGATGTCCACAAATCAACAACGAGGTGTGCTGCCAGCAGATTGCTCGGGAATGCTCCTTGTCTCATCCCAGACTTCACCTTTCCTTTACCCCTGAACACCCCCAGACATCCCTTCCACCCCTTCAGAGCAGCCCTGCCACAGACTGGCCCAGGTGTCCAGAGGAGACAGCTATGTTGGAAGCCATGGTCCCATCTGAGGGTCCCAGCCTTTGACCTTGTGGGCATCGTGCTCCCTCGGCAGCATGTTCATGACGTGCTGCATTGGGCTGTGTGTACAGGACTCACGGAGAAGGGAGGGGCTGTACGGTGCCAAGCTCTAGTAAGTGCAGGGTAGGGCAGGGGTGCAGCACACACTGGTTTGGGTGCAGGCATGGAGACAGGATGGGCAGGCGTACAGCTGGAGATTGCCCTTATGCAGAGCAAGCAGGGGCAAAAGGAGTAGAGAAGGTAAGTGTACGCTTAAGCCGGGATGCGATCGGGCATGCAGGCTGGAGCTGTGGGAAGGAAAAAAACCAGGGAATCATCCCTGTAGCCTTGCACTCTTGGACGGCCAGAAAGATGGTGCTCAGAGGGCCACGTATCCCCCTGCCCTCCCCTGGGATCATCTCCTATGTCCAGGGGAATGGAGGAGAGGGGCTCAAGGCATTAGGGTTTACATTTGGACCATGTGAGAGGGTGTCTGGGTGGCTACAGTTCTCCTGGATTATTCTGAGGTGGGATTTCAAAGGGAGACAACTGCAAGTGAAAACTCTAGCAGGAGAAGGAAGAACTGGAAGAGCCAGCGACTGAGGAGTCCGATGCAGGGGAAGGTGCACTGTCTGACCAAGGTGAAAAGGTTTACGAGATTTGTAAGGCAAGGTAACTAGGTGATGCATAATTGGACAGGCTTATTTGCACCCCTCTTTGTGATCTAAACTCACAGAGCTTTGCAGAGTAGAAGACAGTACGCCAGAGCCCTGAACTTCTTCCCCAGCCTGGCTCCTGGTGCCACACCACCCTGCCTCTGAGCCAGGCTCTGGAGGCAGCTGCCCCCAGACTCCCCGCACACCTAGCCCTGGCACCAGCGCTTGTGTGTGGGCATTCCTCAAAGCACATCCTCCTTCCAGCTGTTTCCCAGCAAGTCCCCAAAGTACAGGCCTCCAAAGATGAGTGTTACTGCACGATAATGTGGCTGTATTTACAATTGGGACGTTCTGCCCTGTACTGAGAAAAGCTGGATCTGTCTCTGTTCTGATGGTGGCACTGAAGGTCCTGAAAGATTGGCAGGTGAGGTAGGTGCGGCTCTGACCCCCTGATCCCAACTTGGGGCCCATTCCAGAGCTCTGCCAGCTGCAGCCCTCCTGCTGCGGTCCTGGAAGCTCTGCACCTCCGCCCTGCTCCAGCGCACTGCTTCTATTGATCTGCCCATATATCCTAATGGTAGCCTTTCCCCTGCTCTGCTCTTACACTTTGGTTGCAGATGACCGATAAAATATCAGCAAAGGCTATCTAGAGGACATCTGGAAGCCATACCTCCCTGGTACCTTTGGACAGCTGAGGCTGTTTGCATAATTAAAGCCCACACTTGGTAAACTACCTTCATCTGGCTCAAATGTCCAGTGAGGTCTTCCTTTGGTTGCATTTCTTTTTTCCGTAGATGATTGTGGCGTCAGCATGAAGTGCCCACAGGTCTTTGGGTGAGACGAGATGGGTTATTGTACACAGGAGGAACAGTTTCCTGGCTCACCTTGGAACAATGCCTACACAGAAGGATGCAGACCGGGTAGGCCTTCAAGAGATGTGGTTGTGACAGAAGCCCTGAGTGCAAGCCACTCTGGAGACGGTCAATATTATGGCAACAAGCTGAAAGAGAGGAATGACTATTCAATAGCATACATATACTTATCTGTACATAGACATATATCTATATGCATATATGGCAGCACTTTGAAACCTCTCACTAGCAGGGACACAGCCACCATGCCTTCATGTTCAAGACATTCGACTTTCTCTGGCACCATCCTTCCCTCCTCCTTTCCTCACCGAGCAAATGAGTTCACTTAATAAAAGTCCGTCTTTCTGCTTCCCAGGACAACTGCAGATGGGAGCCGCCTATGCAGTAAGCACTTGTCCACTCCAGGACAGGGAAGGAGGGAAGCCTGCAGGAGGGCTGAGGAGGACGGGAAAGCCCGCTTCACCCTGCCTCATCCACGGCCAGTGCAAACCTCGTGCTTTTTGGGTAAACTGAGGTAAGCCGTTGTCCTTCCTATGCGCAGGAGAGTGATCCCAAAAGAGCAGGGGTGGGATGTGGTGAGAGGGCTCAGGCGTGCAAGAGGACCCTACCCAAGGGCCTGTCTTTACTCTGGGGAATGCAGCAGCTCCGCGCCAGCAGAAGCCAAACCCTGCGACGGCGCCTCGCCAGCACAGCAGGAAGATGCTCTGCCGTTTCAGGTGTCCCTCGGCGCCTCCCCACAGAGCAGCCCGGCTCCGGGGGACCACAGCAAGGCAAAAAACCACCCGCCGAGGCTTCCAGCACCCGGGGCCCCGCTGCCCTCCCGGAGGGACCCCGGGGACCCTGGGGCGAGGCGGGCCGGGCGGAGGGGAGCGGGATGCCCGCAGCCGCCCGGGCGTCCCTATCCGCGGCTTCCTTTAGGTGGCAGCTCTCCTCCAGGAATAAGCCGTCCGCAGCCTCCCGGCCCCTCGCAGCCCTGCCCGGGCCGCGGCCGCTCTCCGCGGGGGCTCCGCCGCCGAGCCGCCGCCGTCGGAGCGGCCCCTGCGCGCTCCGTCTGCCCCCGGAGCGGNAGGAAGGAAGGAAGGACGGACGGAGGGAGGAGGCAGGCGGGCAGGCAGGGAGGGGGAGCCTCGCCTGGATGCTGACTCCAGCTCGGGGGCTGCTCA
>VYXH01011728.1:230899-262355 GCA_013397275.1 Burhinus bistriatus | reverse complement strand
TCAGGGTATGGCTCCACCAATTATTTCTCTTCTGCATTCCCTAATGGTTCTTAACCTTTCTGCCTCCTCCCTCAGTTCAACCACCCGCCTGAGCAGATCGTTTATTTGATGGCACCGCACACAGGCAGTGTCTCTGGCTCTCTCTGGTACCAGTGCCAGGCTCAGGCATTCGTTGCAGACGGAGACTTGTACGGCCACATCCTTGCGTGGGAGCACGGTTTGAGTTCCCACATTCTTTCTTGCAGTGGCTTTGGGCTGTTGAGTGGCCATGTTCTTCTCTTGAGCCGGGAGGTGACCACTCACTGCTCTCTGCCTCCCGCACGCTGATGTTCCTCCGCTCGCGCTCGCCCAGCTCGTGGCCGCTTCGTCGCAAGTCTTGCAGCGACCTACCGTGCGAGGTGCTGCACCCCGTGCGCCCGCCCTCGCCGCAGCGACACCTGCGGGCTGCCCGCATGCTGGGTGCTCCGGCACCACTCCTTTAGAGCCGGTTCCGGCACGAGCTCGCTGCTTTTCCTGGCTTTGAAAAGCCCCAAAAAGAGCCCCTTGCTGGCCCTTTCCGCCTCGATCCCCTTCCCCAGCGGGGGCTTACCTGCACTGGAGCTGGTCTCCTCGGCGAATCTGGGAAATGCCATCTATCTGGGAAACTGCACAACTATCGGCTGCAAACACATCACATGGTATGGATGGCAAACTGCATGGATTGCTGCTATTGTACATGTCTTTTACATGTCTTAAGAGCTGATGAACTCCAAATTTATATATAGTGCAGGGAGAAGAGTAAATACCAAATAGCTCGTAATTTACATGCTTTGCTTGATCTCCTGGAGACAGCTCCTTTTCTTCATTGTCTATAGCTTTAGCCTGTGCTTCTGTTTAGGCACTTCAGGTCAGCTACAAATTACTTCGTTTGAGTATCTGTCTATATCTTTTTGTGTGCATTTAATGACTTAAAGCAATAATCTCAGCTATAATATTCTCTTAGGAACTAACAGAAAAGCAAGCCTACACTTTCTGAGAACACTGGCTAGCCAGAAGCTCCCTCAGAAAGGCCAGTCTGCTTTCAACCACTGGAGAAGGAGGGACACTAGATAAGTCTGGTCTTTTTTGTATGTCAGTGAGGACTTTTCGTATTACTTTTGTTCAGAAATACCAAAAGATTAAAGGAGTAGGGAGGGGAAAAAAGAGTTGGGTGGCAATAATTTGTGCTTGCTGATGGAGGGAGAATGGGACTGTATACAAAGTCATGAGGCACCCTCGGCGGCTGTGGTTTTCATTGCTGGGGAGAAGAAATCCTGCAGAAATCGAGAAGGGCTTATCTAGTGGTTTTCCTCTGGTGTGAATATTCATTGAGGGCTACACAGGCCACAGATTCCTCTCTAAAAAGAGCTGCTTTGAAAGATGACCTGACAGAACATCAGCCAGTCATTGGCTAGTACCGGTGAGTATGGCCAGTCTATCAGGGGCAGTGCCAAGAGAACAGCTTGTGATGATGACCAGCTGAGGTAGGTAACATAAATTAGTGGAGAGTACTGAAAGCACCAGAGGATGCTGGGGAAGATTCCTTAAGTTGGGAAGGAAGCCGTAATCACTCTAATGAAAAGATAGACTTCTGATGTGCATAACCTTCTTAAGAATGTGATCAGCTTTCTCAGCAGCTGAAGTCCTCCATACTGGGACAAGGCACTGTAAATTGGGTGTAAGACAATAGCTGTAACTTAGTAGTCACTGACAGCTGAGAGAGGGTGGGCCAGGACCAAGCTGGCATGCCTTGCAGCTACTGGGCTTGCTTCCTGTCAACTGCTCATGTTCCCAAGTTAATGCTCATTCATGTTTTGTCTTCCTCTTTTCCAGTAAATTTCTGAGATTTCCATCTTTCCTGAGTCCCTGGACAGTGTAGTTTATTTTGGTAGGATTCTGAAAGGGAGTTCAAGATGATGTTTGGTTTTTGTAGGAACTTACAGAAACTGAACCCTTCTGCCTGTCAGTGCTGGGCATAAGGGCTATACATGTTCTATGCTTGTCCATATTTAAGATTATCTGTATAAGGGGAAAAGGCATAGTATAAATTTAGTTGCAGTTTTGATGTCAAGGAATGAGCAATTAAATAATTAAATTGGAAAAACTGTTCATCATTTTGACAAAAATGCAATTTATTCTCCCCCTTCCGCAGCTCTCCCCACTTTCCACCAGGAACAGTATACCAGGCAAGTTTTTAATACTAAAAACAGAAGAACAAAAATACCAAAACAGAGGCAGAAGGAAGTGTTCTCAAAATAATCTTTTATTTTTCTTAGAGTAATGTGATTAGTGTAATAAAGATGATTTTAAGCCATCTGAAAGTTTTTACTAGTATTTCAGAGAATGTAGCAGTCTAAATTATTGTAGTATTCTAGTAATATGAAATGAGTTTCTTTGGTCAGAGTTGTTAGACTGTAGAGTTCTGTAATTTTCTGAAAAATATACCTTTTCAAGGTTTTCTAGTCAGAATATATTCCTTTCTAAAATGAGGTTCCATTTTTTTTTACAATGCCTCTTTAAGTTATTCCATTATCTCTCTTATATTGCTTACATAATTTTAGAAATGTTTTCAGGACTTTTGCTAAAGAGCTTTTGCTAAAGAGCTTTTGCTTAATAAATTCTGATGTAGGTGTTTTATTTGGCGCCTATTGATTTTTTTTAAATTGCATTTTATATCCTGTTTTGTCCTTTGAATACATTGGAAAACTGATGCAATGTTCCAGACCATTTGGGCAGCATAGGGACACCTTTTTTGGTATCAGTCCATGTTTTTTACTATTTCTCATAACGATCAATGAGATTCACATTGCAGCTTGCTGCTAAGAATGTATAATATCTATATTTCTGGCTGACTTTCTGTTAAGTGATGAACACTGAGCAAATTCTCAGGTCTCCATTTAATTGGGTTCCACGTTATCTCAATCAGATTGACAATCTGATTAAATTTTGGCAGAAGCACTTCATACTGGCATAAATCACTACAACCCTTACCTTCTTAAGAAGAAAAACAGCCTCTCTTTCTTTCTGGCTAATTGACTGTTTTTTGTAAAGGCATCAAAGGACATCTCAATTTCCTTGTGGGATATATGACTAATAGAGGGATACCTTTCATCCACAATGAAAACTACAGTATGAGACTTCATTGTTTTCTCTTGAAGAAATCGTTGTGTAATTTCAGTACTTATTAAAATGGAAGATGTTCATTAAAAATCTGAGGCTTGCTTCAAAGCTTTCAAGGCTCAAAGTCAAGTTAATATTTTCTGTAAAAGTGAAAAGTCAATAATACATAAAGCAGTTTGCATTTAATTTACATAATGTAAAAGAACACTACTTCAGAGCAGTGCATAGTTTTGTAAGAATATGAAGATCATATGGCTTTGTTTGGCGAAGCCTAACAATGTATCGTATTAAAATGTCTAGTAATCCCTATGCTCTAATAGGTTTGTTACATATCTGGATTGTCTTTAAGGGAATAGCATTTTCCTATAAGTTCACATAATGTATAAGGTGGTATTTGACAATGTGTAATAACAGCTTGGGTAAACAATGAAGACTCATAGGGTAGTTTTCATTGCAGAAGAGAGAACATGCAGAATACTTTCTTATCTGGCTGTCCCATAAATATACCAGAACAAAATGAAATTATTTAAGAGGAAATAGCTGAGCTTAGGAAAACAGAAAAAATTGTGGTCATTTTCTTCATTGTTTAGCACCACCTAATTCTCTTCTGGTCCTTCATACTATATATTCAGACTTAGTAGCTACAGGTGCCTGGGATTTCAGATAGGCCAGCAGGAAAATAAGTCTAGTAACTGGTGGCCAGTAGTTAGTATTTTAGTCTGATTTTTCTCTCACTATAGGACCTTGCTCTTGAAACACTATGTTCTTGAAATTTTAAACCTAAGGCAGACAAATGGAGGACATGCAGTAGCTGGGAAATTAGACACCCATTTAGTCTGATGGTTGTTGTGGCAATACACGCTAGAGATGATAACCTAGAAGCCAATTTGAAAAAGGAAAAAAAGCAGACCAAAGCAGCCTCATATGGTGTCTGAGGTGATTTTGAGACTTCATTCATAATCAGGGTATTGGATTCAGTCTTGCACTTTGGAGACCAAGTTTTCCACATCTTTTACTTGTGAATGGGTTTATCAGAGGACTAAAAATTAATATGGTCCTAGGTGGACTTGAATTTGCTTAGTCTGATGACACAACTGCAAGAATTTGGAGCAGCACCATTTAAGTCAACTAGGGTTCACTGTGTAACTTATGAGTTATTTGTCAGTCACTAGACAGATACATTTTCAACACTTTCAAAGTCACAAATATTTTCTCTTCTGCTAATTTAACAGTTTATTACAAGCAAGTGCTGAATGAACAACAGTCTGAAATGGTTAAGAGGATTTATCAACCAGGGACCAGGGAGGTTTTTGCATGGGCTGGGATCTAACAGAGCATGCATATGTTTGGAGTGCAAGAAAGAAAAGTAGAGCTAGAACAGAAATGCAAGAAGTAGAAATAATTTGGACTTAATATGAATCTAACCAGAAGTGCAGCAAATGGTGCATCTGAAGAGAAAACAAAAGAAATTGAGTTGTTTAGTTTAAGGAGAAGGATCAGGAAAGATGTGAAAACCAGCTTCGTGTTTCTAAAACTACAAAGTGAAAAGGGCAAATTGTTCTTTACATCTGTTGTGAACAGAACAATAAGGCTAACAGCGTTAACTCTGGCAAGTAATATGTAGGTGGCATACACCACCTGCAATTTTTTTCTGTCAGATATTTGTCGAGCTGACTGCACCCACAATATAAGTACTACGTTGCTGCTTGAAGGCATTTTCATTTATGCATACTAAACTGTAATTCCCATTCTCAAAGCAATTCTCTTAAAAACTTGATTCTCTTTCCACTGAAGGCACTAGAATTATTGGCAAAATTAGACAACTAATCGTAAAATTTAGCCATGTACAGATGGATACAACAAAGCCTATATCATAATTAAGTCTCACTTGAATCAACAAAACAAGATTTCTGTGAAGGTTAAGCCTTATTCTGGATTCATGATTCAGTAGTAATTGCCCCCCATGAATTAGGATGGGAAGACTGCATATTTTAACTGTGTTCAATCCAGTGTGATACATAAGGTAAAAACCAAAAAGATTTTGCTCACTTGAATGAATTCAATCTTAAATGTTCTGACACGTGATTAGATACTTGGAAAACTGCAGAACTATCCAAATACTGTGTAGAATCTGTTTGGAATTTTTTGTTTATTGAGAGTACCTTACAGGGAACAATTACAGAAAGTATGTGAGATTTGTATAAATACTGAACAATTCCTTTAATTCAAAGGGTGGCAAATGTTCCACTCAGAGGACTTTACATGACTGAGAGGGCAAAATTCCTGGAAGATAGCCAGCACCCCTCTCACGCCTTTATAATTAATTCAGAAAGACTGCTGTAGCATGAGAATAAAAAATTGCAATGTGTATGTTCTTAAATACTGTTTATACATTTGTGGGGGAGCAAGGTGTTAAGGATAAATGTTATTGCATAGCTGTTAGATCAAGTTTTTATATAAAAGCTAGCAATAGCCTGATTGTGGAACTGAATGAAAAATATAACAACATATGGCATACCAAGCCGAATACCAGCTTTCTGTCAAAATTCATGAGCCTATACCATAAGATCAGATTAAGTTTCAGTCTCTGTAGGTAGCATGCATTCAGTTATATTTTAGCAGCAAATGGTTTTATAGATTTAGTTTTGCTTGAATGTATGTAATATCTATATAATAACTATAATATCAAAGAAACCTGAATCTCTTAATTCATCATCTGCGAAAACTTTTATGTATTCTAATGAGAAACTGTCATGACACCTTTCCAAGCTAATATATCACTGATTCATCACCTTATAAGAATCATATGAGTACAGGATTCAGTGTGTTTAGGATATAATACTTAACTGCACTTGGTAGTGCTCTTATCTAGTGCCCTGCTCTCCCAGCTAGCCAATAAAGTGAATGTTTTCTTGTGTGAATGATGGTGTACAAATTGTACAGAATGTTAATCATGATGATGCCCATTAACTTCTGTTTGTTGAACTGGAAAAATTGCTTATTCTAAGAAAGGAAATAAGAAAGCCTAACTGGAGAGTCTTGGATACTATCATAGTGCAATTTACATACTCATGGAAATAACATGACCTAGTTCAGTGCTCAAGTGATGTGACTCTTTTTCCCTGCCCTTAATATAGGCAGGCAGGATGGCCCTGTTTTGTTTCATGTTCTCTTTTATGATTTTTCTGGAAACGATCGCCGAAACTTGAGCATTCTTCAGAATGCTGCACCTGCTGGGCAGGCTTTTCTCAAGTTATAAAATGGAAAGAACAGTTTTTCATCTGTAAAAGTGTTCAAAAATATTGTTGATATGATATTCAGACACTTTTTTTGGTTTTCCTTTCCAGGATTACTTACTGCCATCTACCTTTCCAGAGTAAATGGCTTTATGTTGGAACAGAGAGGGGAAATACACATATTGTAAATATTGAGTCCTTCATTCTTTCTGGATATGTTATCATGTGGAACAAGGCAATAGAACTGTAAGTGCAGACTTTTTCGCATTTGTGTCTGTGGTCATTTTCGTAGCTGTCTTAAGATTCCATTTTTAAGAATCATTTGTTTATACAAATATTAGCAAATCTTTTGAAAACCTTTTGTTTTAATGAAGGCATGTGCAGTATTAACTGTTTTGTTACAGGACATTGGGAATTCAGATTTATGATAGAGACCATGTAATTATATTTTATATAAAAGAAAAAGTTATTTGGCAGTCTGTTTGACTATGAAGTTCCATGAAATACAGATAACCATCAATCTCACAAATCCAGATTTTGCTATTGTTATGAGGGTAGCTTGATCACCATCTCCTCCAATATCCTATGAAGGGAATAATGGTGTGTATTGGCCCTAAGGCTCTATGGAGAACTGTTCTTCATTGAACTGTAGAATCATTTAAAGAAGAAGGGACTGGAGGTCTCTAGTCCAAGCCTCCTGCTCAACACAGGGCTAATTTCAAAGTTAAATCAGGCTCATCAAAACCTGATGAAGTGACAGGAAAGGTAATGAGTGTCTGTTAAATGACAGTTCTCTGACAAGCTAACACAGGTGCCTGTGTCGTGGGTGTGAAATGAAGGGAGACATATAAAAATCTGATCGGGACAAGTCTATTCTTCCTGCAAATAAAAGCCTCAACAGAAATGAAAAATTATTTCTCTGCTGTTTTCTCTGTGAAGTTCCAGCAAGATGAACTGCTGCAGGCAAACTTATAGTATTTCATGCAGTTTCTGAGATGCTGCTTCATGTTGTGAGGAACTTGTAACCTCTGGTAGTAAACTGAAATTCACCAAGCTCAGTGAACCAACAGGACAGTATCTAAGAACAAGGCTACAGGCCTTCAGTGGTGGATCTGATTCTCTGTCCCAAGCAGAGATCACATCAATAGCAACTACTTTTCTCCAAAATTCTCCACTTTCCCTTTTTTAACCCCGCTATTGTTACTGACTTTCACTAGTCACCGTGTCCCCCAGGGGGACAAAACTGATAGCTTGTTTCCTTTCCTCCCCTCTGCCCCCACCAAACTTCATAGGTACAGTCATAAAAATCTAATTTTATCTTCAAAGGAGATAAAAACAAGGATTCAGATGGTAATCAGGATTCAGTCAGTCTGCTGGTTTTATTTGTCCTGCCTTTGTAAGACTTTCCTCAACTCTGCTCAGTAGTTTTGGCTGAAAAATTACTGCTGGAAAATGTGGTTTATCAAAACCAGAATTAAAATGGTCATTTTGATGCATTCTTCAGGTGGGAGGTATCTTAATTATTTTCTCTTTCTCACTTTGTTTTGGTGATGTTGACATATTAGATGGGGGTTTTTTTTATTCCTATATTTTAAAATGTGTATATATATTATACTGAGTAGATAATGCCTTTGGGGTTTTGAGAACAACACATTTTCATTTTATGTATATTTGGAATTTTCTTTCCTCCAGACATTAGGATGTTTCTATTCTGTATGGAAATAAATCTGAAAGTTTTCATGAAATGGAAGCCTTCCACCAAGTTTCACTTTGAGGTTTTGAGAACAACACATTTTCATTTTATGTATATTTGGAATTTTTTTTCCTCCAGACATTAGGATGTCTCTATTCTGTATGGAAATAAATCTGAAAGTTTTCATGAAATGGAAGCCTTCCACCAAGTTTCACTTCCTAATTCTTTCAAAATTCGTTTGGATAAATCTTTTTTTTTTTTTAATGGCCACAACAGACCTTTTTTATGAGAACAGATTAGAATGATGCCTCTCTTCAATGAAAAGTATGTGGGAAATAAGGGCTGCATACTAACAAGCTTCAGTACTGAGTTGTTGAAATAGGCCAGATGCTGTGCAAGAAGCTACCTCTCTAGAACCTTTTTGTAAATTGTGGAAGGTAATGACAATATAATACAAATAGGCTGTGTCACCTCAAGTACTTGGAGGTGCTGCATGGTTACTGTGATCGTTTCTTCTAAAAAGCTAGTTTGTCATGTACTCTTTTGGTGACAGTTGAGCACAGCTATTCATTCATTACTGGTTCTAGTTCGATCTATCTTACAAGTATAACTTGATCCCTGTAAGTGGCGTGCTAGTCTAAGAAGGCTGTATCCTCTCCATTCATTCTCATCATGTACTTTTTGATGTGGAAAGGAGGAAGTTGCCCTTGCCTGTATTACAGAGGTAGATGGAGGATCCTGTGTGTCTCCAGATTAATTTCTCTGTATTAGAGTAAGAGGCTAGGGGGGATAATGGTGATGTTTGCCACAGCAGCTACCTTTAACAGATGCTATAGCACTGCTGAAGTTGAAACTAGGTGACTTTTCTCAGTAAAGTAATTAGAAGTCTGTCTGGAATATGACATAAGATAATAACAAACTATGATGTCTCTTCCAGTACTATTGCTTTTTGGCAGGAAACGTGTAACTAGATTAGCTTTTAAAGGGAATGTTATTAACTCTAAGTGTACTTCATGAGGATAGGCTTATGGTAGTAGACTTTCCTTTAGAATTGTACTAAGATGTATTTTTGAGAACAATTTTATTTTGGGCCATGGATATGTTTTTATTTGATTATATTTTTTCATCTTCACATTTTTTTCACACAATCTTCACACAATTTTCCCATTTTAGTATTATAGAATCATACAATAATTCATGTTGGAAAGCCCCTCTGGAATTTTCTAAACCAACTTCCTGCTTACAGTAAGATCAGCTATGAGACCAGGTTGTTCAGGGCTTTATAGGTTCATAGGGCCTGTTCATAGAATCATAGAATGGTTTAGGTTGGAAAGGACCTTAAAGATCATCTAGTTCCAACCCCTTCCATAGGCAAGGACACCTCCCACTAGACCTGGTTGCTCAAAGCCCCATCCAGCCTGGCCCTGAACACTTCCAGGGATGTGGCCTCCACAACTTCCCTGGGCAATCTGTTCCAGTGCCTCACCACCCACATAATGAAAAACATCTTCCTAATATCTAATCTAAATCTCCCCTCATCCAGTTTGAAGCCATTACCCCTCGTCCTATCACTACATGCCCTGTAAAAAGTCCCTCTCCAACTTTCTTGTAGGTGCCTTTCAGATACCGGAAGGCTGCTATGAGGTCTCCCCAGAGCCTTCTCTTATCCAGGCTGAACAACCCCAGCTCTCTCAGCCTGTCTTCATAGGAGAGGTGCTCTAGTCCTCTGATCATCTTCATGGCCCTCCTCTGGACCTTCTCCAACAGGTCCATGTCCTTCTTATGCTGAGGGCTCCAGAGCTGGACACAGTATTCTGGGTGGAGTCTCAGCAGAGCAGAGTAGAGGGGCAGAATCACCTTCCTTGACCTGCTGACGACACTTCTTTTGATGCAGCCCAGGATATGGTTGACTTTCTGGGCTGCAGGTGCTCATTGCCAGCTCATGTTGAGCTTCCCGTCCACCAACACCCCCAAGTCCCTCTCCTCAGGGCTGCTCTCAATCCATTCTCTGCCCAGCCTGTATTTGTGCATGGGATTGCCCTGACCCACACGCAGGACCTTGCACTTGGCCTTCTTGAAGGGTGTGGGATTAGTTTGAATATGTTGCTATTCTTTATGAAGCTTGGAAGGAGAAAGTTTACCTTCTGTGCAAGCATATTTGTGTCAAACTTACTGGCAAGGAAAGCCCAGTGATTGCTCTGCTGCTATATTCAAGTCCTCAGTTTAGATGGAGGATCTATAAATGAAATTTTGAGTGTGTCAGATTTGCGTGTCATCTGCACAAATAAGCCTGTAGGAGAGTTCTTCTTTCTTCATGCAACTCTCATCCAGTTTCTAAAATTGCAGACTAAGTCTACCAACATAACTTGACTTTCTTCAAAATCCCTCCTCATTTCTTTCACTGACTTGTACCTGCTTCTAATGAAATCTCCATGAATTTTCATAATGTGGATTTAACTCAGTTGTCATTAAGATTTCGAGGCTTTACAGTGAAAAGCGATAGGAGACTGAACTGGTTAATTTTTTAAAAACATGAAATGCTTCAACTTTAGAATGTTAAACTATATATTACCATACCTAAATCACTGTAAAGGCAGATTACAGCTCAATTTGTGAGACTACAAAATAAATAAAAACAAACCCCAGCTGACATCCTGGTTCTTTTAGGTTTCCAGAACATGGTTGAAGAGGGCCCCCATATACATTGCTAATGCTATGGCCAAGGTAACCTGAAGAGTTCAGAATACCTGTGTTGTCATTTCCTCCTTTGGGAAACACAAGTTGTATTCTAGACTTTAATCATGGATGCAGTTTGTCTCTCTAAGGTTATGATGACATTGCTCAGTAAATAATACTGCATAGGTGAAAAGAATACGGAGCATAGAAAATGTATTCCAACAATTCATTTTAGGCTGTTCATGGACTTGCCAAGGTTTCAACCCCACAAAGGGTTTTGTCACACTTCTTGAGACTAATTCATTCCAGAGAACATAACTCTCATCCTCAGAAGAATGTCAGTCAGTGAGGCTTATCAAATGACTGCAAGAATTTTTTTTCTAACAGTGGTTCTGTTGCAGAGAAAGACTGAGGCAAAGAGGCTTAGTAGTTTAAAGAATTGAAGGAAAAACAGGATTGGATGTAACATTTTTAGACTTCGCATATGAAGCAATAAATCCTATCACCTTGTCCTGCATGGCTACTTTGACTTATAAAGTTGGCTTTTGGTTTGGGTTTTGGTGTTTTTTTTTCTTGGAAGCTTGTTACCATTTGTGATTTTGTTGCCTACTTTTGTATCAAGATATACTGAAAGAATTGTAGAGCACTATATTTTGCAGTGGTAGTGGTTTTCTCACTGTGATCTGTTCAGAAGCATCTAGTGGACATACATGTCAAAAAGATGGTTGCAATATGATTTTATCATAGGGACTGTTGTCGTCTTATACAGCAGAGGTCACACAGCTTGCTTGAACAATATCTAATATTAGTGAGAAATTAAGGCCTGAATAGACAAATAATGCAAAGAAAACATGAAAGTTTTTGTTTGAGGTGATTTTCAGTACTGAGGCATAACTGATTCTAGAATTTACAGGAAAAATTGCCTTATAAATTGTGTGCACTGTCAGAGTTTCAGTGGACCTGGCCTTGTCCCGAGCTGAGAAAGAACATTAGAATATGGGGAGTTTTAAAAACATTTTCTCTAGCAATTCTTGTCTCAGTCATTTCTATCATCTCATGCAATGTCACTACCTCAGACCACACTGAAGCATCTTTTCAGCTAAGAATGAAGAATAACTCAAAACCTTTTCACTTGTCACTTCTCTGTCATGTAGCAGAGCTAATCCTTTGCCAGAGATGTTTGGGGCTCATGATACTTTTGGTTTTCTCTTCTCTAAGAAGCAAACAGTTTCTCTCTTTTCCTTCAAAATGTTTGGAAACAGGTCTGAAAGAGAAATACAGTCAATGAGCCCAGCATGTCTCCATTTACTCCAACTACAGTAAGATTAATTTTCTCAGCTTGCAGGATCATACATTTTGGAAGGTCATCTGGTGTTGGGAAGGGAAGGAGCTTTTATTTTCTCATTCTAAGCTATACTCTAGCTTATATTTGGGAATGAAGAATTCTCTGCTCAACTATTTCACTTATGCATTATTTTCACCTACTGATTCTTCCTTATTTTCCCTCTTTTCAAGGGATAGGATCTAGTTAGTTTTTTACACAGTTTCCTAAAGCCAACTTAAAGGAATGCCTATACACAAGTATCTGGCATCAACAGTAGTGTGTTTTTTTCATGATAGCTTCAAATGTGGTTGGTTTCCCAGCACCTCTTCATCCTTTCTGGGAGCTCTTGGATCTCTGGTTTTGATTTTAATGTAATTCAACGGTGTTTTTCTTTCTGTGTAGGCTGTTCCACAATGACAGCATACAACTTTCCAGTCTCCTTGACAACTCTACTGTAATAGCAATGAGGGGAAACAAAACACTTTATATATACTAAAGCTATATGAGGCAAAATGGTTTTGTGTGTAGACATTTCCACAAGCAGTATAATTTACTGCATGAAAGTAGTAATTACTGTATCTGTAGCTCTGATAGTGTTTCATGAGTTCTGTAAACTGATATTATTGGTATAATATAGTTAAATAAATAATTGCTTCATTTAATTCTACTTGTAGTGCAGTCATGATGTCTACCCTTAGGAGAAATTGACTGTAGAGCCTAATGCCTGGCACTCCTTTTACAAGCAACACTTCTCTAGGGCTCCAAAAAACATTGCTGTTATTTCTATTTATACATACTTTCCTTGAGGAAACAAGAAGATGTTAGAAGTAAGGCACTGATCTGCCTCTGGCAAACTATTCCTGGTCTTAGTGTAGTGCAAATTGCTGTCTTTGGGTTCCAAGCCACAGTCTTGCACTAGGAAAGAGATAACATCACTTCAGGAGAAGCAAGCAAGATGTATTGCCAGAGGAGATTTATCATGTCTTTCCTTCTGTATCCAGCCATAGGGCACGTTCAGAGCAACAAGTGAAAGACCATGCCAAATGAAGACAGTTACGACCCTTTCACACAGTTTTCTTCCCTGCTCCATCTGAACTGATGTTATTTTGTATCAGTATATCCTTCCTCAAACATCTCCCCCAAGATGGAACTGTGCATGTTCCATCCCAAACCAAACCAAAAGCTTTGTGCTGCACCTTGTGAATGTTCCTGGTTTAGTACAAAGCAGAATCTGTTTTGATGCAGATACTTTACTTGGTATGTGTAAAAAAACCAATGTTTTTTGGAGCCCTGGAAAGGCGGTGCAGGAGGGATGCCAGGGAGTAGGCTCTACGATTCAAAATGCTTCGGGAACATCTGTTGTCATCACCCCAGAAACTCTGTGTGTGACCTCATCTGTGATGGCACATCTGAAATGAGTTTTAGGATATACAACTATTTTAAAAAGATCCTTTCTCATTTCCTGACAGATTTAGTGTTATGATTGCCAAACTTAATAGACCCGCCATTTCCTCTTACCTATGCATAATCAAAGCTGGCAGCTGTTAAGCAATCAAGGTATTTGTAGTGGGTGGACCCTGGCTGGTTGTGAGACCAGCTGCTCTCTCAGTCCCTCTCCTCAGCAGGACAGGGAAAGAAAATAATATGGAAAAGTTCATGGCTCAAGATCAAGACAGGGAGATCACTTACCCGTTACTGTCAATGGACAAAACAGACTTGACTTGGAGGAAATTAGTTTAATTTATTGCCGGTTAAAATAGAGTAGAATGGTGAGAAACAAAGACAAAAACTGAAACACCTTCCCTCCAGCCCCCAGTTTTCCTAGGCTCAACTTCACTCCTTCATTCCCAGCTCCTCTACCTCCATCCCTTCCTCCTCCCTGAGCAGCACAGGGGGATGGGGAATGGGGGTTGTGGTCCATTACAGCTCCTCTCTGCTCTCCTTCTTCCTCATATTTTTACCCTGCTCCAGTACAGGTTCTTCCGTGGGCTGCAGTCCTGCAGGATAAACCTGCTCCAGTGTGGGCTCTCCACAAGCTGCAGTTCCTTCAGGAAATAGCCACCTGCTCTAGCATGGATTCCTCCACAGGCTGCAGGTGAAATATCTGCTCTGGCATGGGCCTGTCCACCAGCAGCAGATGAATCTCTGCTCAGACAATTGGAGCACCTCCTCCCTTTCTCTTCACTGACCTTGGTGCTCACAGGGCTGTTTCTCACACTTCTTTCCTCAGTGTCTGTGCAGTGGTATTTTGCCCTTTCTTACATTTGTTTTCCTTGAGGCACCACCATCTTGGCTGAGGGGCTCAGCTGTGCCCTGCAATGAATCTGTTGGAGCCAGCTGGAGCCAGCTGTGTCCAGAACAGGGCAGCCCTGAGCTCTCCTCACAGAGACGCCCCATACAACTCCCCACTGCCAACACCTTGACATCTACATACAGTATTCGACATAAAACATCTGACAAGAATGGAACCAAAGGCTGGTGGTGTACATGTGAAAGCAAAACAATCGTTCATCGCGTCTTTTGATAGAGTGATATACCTGACAGACTAAAATAATAAAATTGGAAGAAAATGGAAGAAACCTGACCAAGTGAGTTATAATACAAAAAACCTAAACTATTAAAGTACTGAGGAGTAAGATAATATAAATACTAAGAGAATACTTATATCAAATATAGAGGAAAGAGAATGAGGAAAAATAAAATCTCATACATGTAGTGCACAGACTGCTGTGTTTGGTATCAACTTTGCTGATAATGTATATGAAGCTCTTACTCAACAAAACTAAAGAAATAGCCGGGAACCTAATAATAAAAAGATAATACTCGTAAAAGAAATAAAAAGTGCCTGATACCCTGAAAAGCAAAAAGAAATTTTATTACAGTGTAATAAATCCCAGGATCCTTCCACTATTGTTTACAATAGATTCAAGAGAGAAAGGGAGGAGGTAGGAAAATGTATTGTATTAGTGAAGGTTACCCCTTTTAGCTGAGGTCTTAGCACAGAAATCTGAGGCTATGCCCCTGCAAGAATATAGGATAAAAATAAGACTGATAGTAAAAGACATTTTTATATCATTTACAGAGGAACAACTAGTTTGTGTGACAATGAAAGTATCATTAGCCTAAAATTAGATGTAATGTAGAGTGACTAGAGCTTATGTAAGAGTTTGCTTCTATCCAAAGACAAATGGATACAGTCTCTGGTAAACTATAACATACATATCTTAAAAAGAAAGTGGTGGTTGCAGAGATTTATCTAAATTGTTCTTGACTTTTAAAGTTGGTAGGTACAAAGAGCAGCCTAGATGGGATCAAACTTTAGTGGAGAAAGACAGTATGCTCTGTCCCTTTCTCCCTCCATTTTCCCTGATTTTGCCAATATTCCTGGTCAAGTACCAATATTGGTATGGCCAAGTAACCCAGCCTGCATACTGGTTGGTTCAGTGGGCTGGGATAGCTGCCAAAACCAGTATGCCTTGTCAACCGGCGTATGCTCCTTCCACCGTTTTGTCTGTTGCCAGCTGAGTCATGCCTGATGTTTGCTTGGCTCTGTTCCCTCTTCTGTCATCTGTCAGTGGTTCTTATCTGGCTAAAAAGTAAAATTTCTTATGCTGCCTCTTCTCTTCGTGGTTTTGCCTCTTATTCCTTATCCTTCCTCCTTTGCCCGGCATGGCATAGGCATCATGTACTCCAAACAGACCTCGTTCTTCCCATCAGCATACTCTGACCAGTTCAGATACGTGAACCTATGTCAGAAGCAAAGTTCAAAGCAGCCTAGGATGTCCCAAGATGTCATATTCACTCCCTAAGGACAGATGTACAAGATGTGTGGGTCTAAGCACTGCTTGCAGATATCATCATCTCACCGCTCAGTTCCCCATCACTGCCTACCTACCCTGCCTGCTCCAAGGTCTGGTGTCGTGGAAATGATTTTTTTATTCCAGTACAGGTTGCTCAGAAACAGAAGCTCAGCCAGAGAGGTCCCCTCTGGGGACTTAGCTTGGGTAGAAATGACAGCCAGATCTCCCGCTAACTGCATCTCTGCAAAAATTGTTGGGTGCCATGTCTCAAGCCAAATGGGTACTTGCTGCTGGCACCACTAAAGACAGTCTGTGTAGAATATTGCTCTAGAAACGGGCGATCCACTGCTTTCCTGCTGATCTCACTTCTGTGCTGCGATGTTGCAAAACGCTCTTGCAGAAGCCTTGCTCACCAAGACCTCTTGTAGAAAAGTAACATGCTGCAGGTATCTGTGGAAACATGATCTGCGAAAGCTGAAGATGGTGGCATGGGATCATCTCATGGAGAAGGTTCACCAAGGAAGGGGCTTGCCACATTGCCACTAGCTTTGTGCATGCAGCTAACAGTAACGTTAAAATATATGCAAAAGGGTGGGGTATAGTCTTGGAAGGCTGTCTGGCCTTTAGGTGACTTGAAGTTCTCTGTCTCTGTGGCCTGGAATAAACTTAGTTTGGAAGGTGTAAGGACATCTGGAGTAATTTTTCATTGTCTTTAGCTCAGAGGTAAATATCGGACAAGGTCTTTGCCACTCTGCTTTGACCCAGCTTTGATGCATGACCACATAGCTGAAATGTTTAAAACATTCTACAGGCAAAAAATAGAGGCCAGAGGAAAGTGTTCATGCTTTCAAGAGTGCTGGAGTATACTGTTTTGGGAAGGAGGAGTCTATGAGGAAATGGATTACTCCACAGTATTTTAATGTTTGATTTGCCTGGGAATTTTTTCATACCACTGTCAATCTTGATTTAGAGTCTGACCTGGTAGAACAGAGGCCAGTTTTGCTATAGTGCAGTATTTGAGCCAAAGGAAGAGGAAAAGTGTTAATTTAGGAAAATCCTTTGAGCAGTTTGGCTGGAGAACCTTGTTTTGGTTTGTTTCTTTAATTCTCTTGCAGATTGTTTTAAAACCTGGAGCCTTTGTGGTTTTAGGTATGGCTTCCAGATAAATGGGCCTCCCAGCTTTATGGGCCCTGCTAATCTCTGCCATATTTTTTTTCCTGATGACCTTTGGTGAACCAAGACTAAACATGCAAGTCTAGATCCAAAGCTGAACTCCAAGGGACAGGTGCTCTGACCCCAGAACCTAGATGGAAGAAAGGTCCTGTTCTGTGCAGGTGTCATGGTTTGGGTCCAGTTTTACCTCAAACCAGGACAGCAGGCATTCAAATAGCCTGAAGTTTTGTGGACTGGTGCTTGTATTCTTGCTCTGTATGACTTCCCTGTCTAAAGGTCTGGTCAGAAAAGATGACAGTTGAAAAATCTTCATCTGTCCATTCAGTTTCCTATGATTTCCATTTGCTGTCAGGTGCTGGATATCAATGACTTAAGCAGCAGTCCCTGTACTAAGTTGCATACTATGTTGTTGGTACATGTTACAAAAAGAGAGGGGACAGCAAGAGAATAAGTATAGAGACTTTTGAAGACTCATGGGGTGGGTCTTATGGCTGAGGAGCCTCACTGAACATGCATTGTGGGTGTAACTGTATTAGTTGGTCTGAAGATGTCATAAAGCTTTACAGAATAGACAAAGGCAAGATGCTCGATTTCCAAAACCCCACTGCAGTAATGCTAAGAAGCTACCTGATAGAGCAGTCTAGGTGAGATTACTGAAGCCCTGTCATTAGTGAGATTGGAACTTGGTGAGTCTTGTTATGAGTATTTGAAATGAATCCAGTGAAGACTTTGCAAATCCTTGGTAGATTAGCCTTGAAATTGAGCAAGTGAGGAGGGAGAACAGAAAGAGGGGGAGTGGAGAATAGAAAAGGCAAAAAAGCCTTAGAAATGAGAGGAGAAAAAATTACTGTAATAGGAGGAATAGTGAGATTTTTTTAAAAAATGGAAGAAAGGATTCATCAGCAAAGGAGAATCTTTGCCTATAATGGCAAAAAGGAAATAGAGGAGAACATGAAAAGGTATGGATAACTTTCAGATAGTTATCTTCCCCTGTTGGGCTTTTTAGAATTACTTTTAAACCATTGGAGGCACACGTTAACACACTTAGAAATTAAGGTAAGCATCTAGCTATTCATACAAAAAACTTTCACAGATTTGAATTGATTTTTGTCTTGCAGATCCACAAAGACTCACCCTGGGCCAGTAGTACATTTAAGTGACAGCCCAAGAGATGAAGGAAAAGTGAGTACAACTAATGGTGTAAAACATTGCAAGGTTTCATAGCCTTTATTTGCCTTGATAGCTCGCTCTTTTTGCTTGTTAATTTTATCATCTGCTTTCTTGCTCTATTTGCAAGGTCACTTTTACTATTTTACAGTTTTTAAGAAAAAAATTCTCTTTGTACAATTGCAATGAGTAAAAATCCGTGATACAGACAACATACTGTTGTACTTTGAAACCTATAGCCAATCAGAATTGTTCCCGATTAAATAAACGTGGCTTTGCTTAAGTAAGAATTGAGTAAAAACTCTATCATGACTGCAGTACTTGGATAAACATGCTATTATGAAAGCATTATAGTAATTTTTCATAAGTTATTAAGTCTTTTCTTATAGAATAATAATAACAATAGTAACCCACTTTTGGAACTTGCTGTTTGTGAACAGAGTTGAGAATAGCAAAGAGCTGTCAACAAGTGGAAGCAAAACATATAGTCAGAGCGTTATGGTCGTGATTGATAACCATCAGGAGGCAAAATCAGAGTTGGCTTTATTAGTATGGTAGTTTTTCCAAAATGAAATTTGGTTGCCAGAATACCAGTTTTATTAGAGCGTTTTTATTGATGTGTTGCTACTGAATTTTTGAGCATTTTGCCTGTGTGGAAGTGGCATTTAACTATCTCATAATTTTTGATCACTTTTGCCAATTGCATTTTAGTTAGTATTTATAAAGGACTGCATCTTACAAATGATGGATCTATTTGACAGTGTGCCTCACATACCAGCTGAAACTCTTTCAAATTGGAAACTAGCAGCAGTTTGAATTTCTGATATGGATATGGGGGACATTATGCTGAAATTAATATGGGTACCTAGAAAAATACTGATGACTACATCTGAATTTCATTTGCATTATCTGTCCTTGGACTTATCCGTATTGCAAGGTGAACTGTGTGCAAATGATGAACTTGCCAGCTAGCCCTCCAACAAGTTAGATTGGATCTCTAAGCCTTTTTGGAAGAATCACAATAGATTAAGCAATTTAGAGTACAGCCAATAAAGTAATTAAACCCTATGAAGCGTAGAGTTTTAGCCTTAAGCCAGAAGCCAGGAAGAAATGCTATTTAATTATCTATGGCAAAATACCTGATAAAAATAAGGGTTTATTGATGAGGCATAACTCTTGTTCACTGGCCACAACAGAAGCTGTTGATGACCTACCTCAAGCACATTATATCCTTTTTCAAGGATATAATACTAAAAGAAAAAATGGTCTTGTGGGTGAACATCTCTTACAGGAATGTCATGCACCATGTCCAAAGAGAAACCTAAAATATTTTGACTTCAGCAGAAAGAGAGAAGATGAAAAGGTCCCAGGAAAGGGAGTTAGAGGAGAACTTGCTTGGAAATACAATTGCTTAATGCTCAGAGGGCACATTGGAGACATCTGGGCACTGATGAAGTACTAGCATTCTAACAACAACAGCAACAGCAAAATCAGATGGATCCCTATGAAAAACAAACATCAGAAATTTATGAGGAGAAAGAGTAGAAAATGTAAGCCGTACTGAAACCATCCCAGTGCAGCTGTTTATATATTGATAGATTGAGAGTGGTGTAAAGAGCAAATTGGTGCTAACAAAATACTTGCAGATTTGCAGAATGTCGAATTGATAGTTTTTGATCTTTACAGGAAAATATCAGTAAAAGATAGGCAGAGGTAAGAGAAGATCCAAGCACTAAATCAAAAGACATAGCTCTAGGTCAAAAAATCCAACAGTAAAGAAAAAAATTACACTAATTTTTTCAACTAAGTGTCATTAAACTTTGGTTGAAAGAATGAAGGATGAAACAATCTTACTTCAGAATGGGGAAAAAATGAAAAAAACCCCAACTTCTGGTACTTTTGCTGTTCAGCATAGTCATAAACAACCGAGAAAAGAGAGTGAGCAGTGATATGATCAGGGTTGCTGGACTTCAGGAAGCTGAGAAATTCAGCAGTAAAATGGCAGGTTAAATATTGTAAGTATTCAGTATAAATGATGAGAAGTGATACATGTGGAGGAAAATATTTCTGATTTTACATATAAAACAATGCGTCTGAGCTGATCATTACTGTTTGGTATCAAGAGCTTTGAGTGATGATTGATAGTTCAATGAAAATGTCAGCTCAATGCTCAGTAGTGACCAACAAAGAAAATCAAAATTAGGCATTATCTGGAGAAGATCAGAGAACAAAACAGGGATATTGCATAAATGCATGCTTGACTTGCCTGCTGAATACTGAATATAATTGTTCTTCTATCTCAAAAAAAACATAATTGTGCTAAAAGAAATTCAGAGAAGGGGCAAGGTTTTCTGTATGAGACACAACTAAGTGAGACAGGACAATTAATTGTGCAAAGAGCTGATTGTGATTCCAAGTTTGAAAATCATAATTGTTATGAAGAGGGTAGAAACAGTTCATAGTCTCTTTCAGTGCAAAAACTAAAAGGATATCAAATGAAGCTGACAAAAGTCAGATTCCCAACAAGCCAATTAAGTTCTTCTTCAAATGTGCAATGAGTAGAAGCTATAAAACTTTTTCCAAGTGATGCTGTGGGTGCTGAAAATGTATATTGGTCACAAGGGAGACTAGAAAAGTTAAGAGAAGAGAAATCAATTTGAGGGTTACTGAAGAGGTTTGCTGAATTTTCCTAAAACATTATTAAAGATGAGGTTAAGTAGAGTCACGTCTAGTTGAGCAGTTGGCTATCTTTGAATGAGAAAATTACTTAGGCTAAGAGAATATGTGAGAGTATGATAAGTAGTTGCCCTCCTCACATATTGTTCTTTGGTATTTGCTCTTGGTGATGTAAGTACAAGATACGGTGATAGGCAGGCCTTTTGTTTAATTTAGCAGAGTTGTTCTTAGGTAATAGAGCTGTTTCAGGATAGTTCTACGTACTCTGCTTAGCTCCTCCACTTCAAGTTAACCAAAGACCACCAAGAGGTGTTGGTGAGAGAAATCAGACTCCTCACATCACTTCGTGGAAGGCAGCAGATGAAAGTGTTCTTTACCTATGCTTCAGGAATTAAAGAGTGGGTACAAATCCGTCATAATCATTGCTCTAAATACAGATATTCTTGTACTCTACGAGTACAAGGGTATTGTACTCTGCAGTGGTCCATTGCTATATCCTTCTCTGGGGTATCACAAAGTTGTTTACAGATCTGGGCATGTTTCCCTGAAGTAAATAAGTAACATTCTCCTATGGGTGCTGAGTGGTTGAGAGTCCTAAAACACAGATAAACCTTTCCAAATCTAGGACAATCATAAGATCTCTCTTTGAAAGCCAGTGATATTTGTGTGCTGACTGTATACTCATCTTTTAAAAATTCTTTAAATTACTAAAAGTACCAGTTTGTATCAGTGACTGATGACCAGTTTGTCTGTGCCAAAAGAGTGAATGTAATTCCAGAAGACTTCTGCCATTCAAAATTTTTCCAGAGTGCCCTTCAGGCAAACTATCAAGGCAGACTTTGGAGACAGTCTCTTTTACAAATCTAGCAAACTGTGGCTGGAAGACAGACGACAAAGAGAATTTGGGTATTTAATGTGTCACTTAAGAACAATTTGGGGACCTAGTGATTAAGTCCATGAAATATAACTGTGTCTGCCAAATCAATGAAAAAGTGCACATTAGGAACAGACTGAAGTCCACAGACATTTTTAAGTGGCAAATCTGTAGCAAACATGATTTTTCTTGCTGACACAGGAGAAGACATTAACTGCAATAATCTGCAGTTTCCCAGCAACTGGAGAAAGCTAAATAAGAAAAGGTTTAATGTTATTAACTATTAGCTGGTGGACTAAGCTTCCTATCTCTGAGTCTGTGTTCTGAGATCTAATAACATCTAAATACAGTGTGCATTTAGGAGGCTTGTTTTTTTTTCTCCTGGCTGTTTTGTGCTACCAGGACAAGGAAGGGGCTGGCTGGCATGTACCAGGATGCAATTAATTGATTGTAAAGGAGAGGTCTCCCTAAAACACCATTATCAAAAGCATTTCATGAAGGATTTGTTAAGCCAAATGTGGAGCAACTCCACCAGACAAGGAAGATCTTGCCAGGACTCTTCCCCCATTCAAATTCTGTGCAGCCTTCTTCATGATTCTTAACCTAACTAAGCATAAGTAATAAACTGGGTGCCAGGAAACACAAGTTGAAATCTTTGGGTTTTTACTTCCTTGACTCTTTTTACAGATATTTTTCTTCTTTGTCTATGTTTTCTCCTTCAACTGCATTTATGGATGTTTTCTTTTTTACCTCATTGAATATTACAGACGCAAAGCTTGTCCTGTAGATCTCCCAAGTGCTTACCATGGCCAAGAGGAGTGCAAATGTTTGAATTTCCTATGGTTCAGACAGGTCAGAATTCAGAGCATCATAAATACACTGGCAATGAGACTAATCACATTCACTCAGTTGGAAATCTGACTTCAGTGGCATACCACAGTACTAGTAGATTAGCAGCATGGCTACCATCTGAGCAAACAGAGAGAGAGATTCCTGGCTATGCAGCAAAACTCTTTATCTTTCAACTTCTTCCCTGAAATCACAGCACTTTGTATCTTGCAGTTCTGTAGTGCTATTGTGCATTAAGCATTTCAGCAATAGATCACGTGAAATGCTGTCTCTGATATTTAACCTTTCAGTAATTACCTGGAACGCGATATCTTTGCAAAAGTGAGTGATAAAAATCAAAAGACAAGCCTGCTTTGCCGGGGAGAAAGGCTTATTATGAAACAGGGTCGCATACAAAATGCTTTTCTATTCCTTCAGTTTCCTGAATATATTTGTGCAAAAGCTGAAGTGAAAAGAATACTGGTAGATATGGACTGAACGCAACTGGTTTGGTACCCAACTGTAATGCACTGGTGCAAATGCTTGTTATGATAACAGTAAGGAAGGCACTCAGACTCCATAACATAGTGATTAAAATACCACTGAGTTACTATGAAAGGAAAAAGAAGATAATCTTGCATTCTTTCCGATGGTGGGAACCCCAAGTTGCACAGCATTGGATGGACCTCCAATAAGGGCACAGCACACTGTGGTGGTCGTCTCTGTGAAGAGGTTTGCCAGCATTTTGGTCCTTAGAGACCTCAATTTTTTTTTAATTTTTTTTTTTTTAATATCTGTTCATTTCTACTGTCAAGCAAAAGGATATTCATATGAGAACATACTGCCTTACATCAAGATAAAGACAGGGCCACAAAGGTGCTGTAATTGCCCTTATCAAGTGGGAGCTGCCTACAGGCTGTTTCTTTACAATTAGACAGCAGAGTTTATCTTGTGGCCAAGGAATACGCGCAGCACAATGCAGGCCTGAAAGCCAAGTGCTATGTGCAGCACAACATAGCGCAGCACAGGCCCGCACCTACTCGGTTAACTGCTATGTGCATCACTAACTCCTGGATATACAATTGTCTTCTATTTAGGATCACTACACTAACAGTGAAAGCAGTCACAGTAAGACACTTCTTTGTTCACTCTCTCAATGGCAATCTATTATCCCAGAATACCATATGGCATCCTGACACAAGTGCTATCCGGTTAGCTGCATGCTTTCTGGACAGGATGTCTTTTCACATTTACTCTGCCACAGAATCCCATATGGACCTCTCCACAGCAAAAGTGATAAATATTCTGGAATTTCTCCAGGACATTTTGAATTTTTTTCAGGAAGCAGAATTCTTAAATAAGCAGGTATTGTTCATATTCAGGGATTAAATATACTAACTATAAATCATTCCTAGATTAGGTAATACATCTCCACATAGTGAACATTCTCCTGGCAATATAAAGAATCATATCAAGTAGGACTGAGAGTATTCCCAGACTCTTTTATAGCGGTATTGATGTATCAATTATATTTAACTTGGAAACAAAGTGATGTTTTGTTTAGCAGTCCAGCCAAGTTTCATTTTTATGATTTATGCAAGCTAAAGTGAGTAATGGCAAAGATGCTGGTAAGGTCTCACAGACTAGGAGAGTGTCTCGTCATTCTTCTGCTCAAATTCTTAATATAGAAACTGTAAATCCTTGCCTGCATTCTGTGATCCATGTCTTCATGGACAAAGAACAATTGCGGTTATCACTGCCAGTTGTATAAAATACTCCATAGCAGAAATGTGTGAGTCTGTCAGTTTGGTTATTCCCAGTCTTCATGTCCAGGACAGATTCTTAGGAAGATGAGCTCTATGGGAAGCAATTTCCAGGACACTTAAGTAGGCCAGACTTCACATCTGCCATAAGATCTGAAATTAATTGTGTTCAAATAAAGAGTATTCAATACAGTGCCAGATCAGTAATTCAGTTCTTTTCAACTGAGACAAGGAGAAAGGATTGTGTTCATTCTTATTTTTCTCCTGAGCATCATTTTTCCTCTTTCATCTTTTTAACAAATCTTCTTTGCCAGTATTTCTCAGGTGTGCGTGATGATGTGACATGCTAGTTCTAGAAGTAAAAATTCGCATACCACTTAATATATTTTCAATTTCTATAAAAGCAAGCAATTGATTCTCTGCAAGAGGATTTCTTCAAAATGTTTTAAAGCAGTGGAAAGCAGAAATTAAAGGAATATATGTAGCTGAATGAGAGTTTAATCTGGTGACTCTTTGGTTTGAAGTTATTTAAGTGATCTCTTAGGTGTCAAACAGTTTTCCCTCCAACCAGGGGCAAGGAAGGTAAGAGCTGAGAGGA
Organism: Burhinus bistriatus; assembly: GCA_013397275.1. Taxonomy (NCBI): domain Eukaryota; kingdom Metazoa; phylum Chordata; class Aves; order Charadriiformes; family Burhinidae; genus Burhinus; species Burhinus bistriatus. The sequence continues at coordinate 237,409 of VYXH01011728.1, read as the reverse complement.
ACATGCTAAGGTCTTATTTTCTCAGCAGATACACAATTGCGAAGACTGTCCAGGCACATAATCTTGCAGAAAAATACAAACAAAGAAAAAAAGGGTTATAAAACACATTTTTTCTTCCATATTAAAACTTAAGTTGTCAGTAATGAGAAGTAATTTATGCTGAAAGATAATTTGAAAGCTGGGTATTATGTGTAGTGCAAACTACAATCTTGCACATCAGTTTGGCATTTCACTTTATAGTGCTTATTTATTTTTAAAAAATCTCTTGAAACCATGAAGTTCTTCAATATTTATATATACCTTTTGAATCTGAAAGTATAATTGTGTTTGTTTCCCTCCTCCAGCTATTGATAGGCTATGAAAATGGGACTGTAGTACTCTGGGACTTACGATCTAAAAGAGCTGATCTGAGAGCTTATTATGATGAGGTAAGCAGTTTCCATTAATTCAGAAAAACTGTTATTCAGCAGTTTTTCATATGTCTTATCAAGCAGATGGAGATTTGTCTTAAGGCATTGCTTGTTCTGGAAATACTGTTTGTACTATGCTTTTGAACAAGTTATTGACAGTAGAAATCAAAACCTGAAATCTCTAGTTCTAATGCATTAGGCTCTTGTGAGTGCACTATGACACTGAGTCTCTTCCTCTTGATTCTGACAAGTTCATCAGTTTCTGTGTGGGGATTCTCAGTTGAACAGAGCGTAGTAATGAGATGACCTGAGATATAGCTACATTAGGAATTATATAATAATCTTTACTGACTATTTCTAGAACATTAATTAGAATGAAAGACAAATTATTTTGTAGGGCTATTGATATTAACTTGTACTCAAGATCTGATTAAAAGATTTTCAAAATTGCATTCTTATAGCTTTATCAGACCATTGTCTCTTGCCATTTGTAAGCAGATTATATAAAACACAGATGCAGTTCTTGTATCGAGAAACAGGCTGTTTCAAAAATAGATATATTCCTAGTTATTACGATTTCAGCCCTAGGAAAAACCAAGTTCACCATGGGTGAATGTGAATGCAACTACAACTGAAAGTAGAAAAGGACATTTTCTTTAAAGTGATCCAGACAGTAATTGCTTTCCTATAGTTCCCTCTCCTTCTTTGTGTTGCCACCTTATTACATGTAAGGAGTATGCACATTTATTTTCACTCTAAAAAGTAATCTCAATATATCTGAATCCTGCACTCTTTCAGGCCTGTTTTCACAGACACATTAACGCTACAGTGAGCTTCAAGGTTGAGATTCTGAGCACCTACATAGCAAAAGTTCTAAAGGACAGGGTAACTCAGATTTTCAACAGACCAGCACTTAAGCCTCAAGACATGCCCACTAAATTGTCTCTAAGTGACAACCTGCCTGTGCATACACTTGTGAAATTGCAGCTGTTCTATTACTTAAGGCTGGACAACTTTTTCCTTTTACAGGTCTCCTGGGGAGGGTCTGTTCACTCACTGTCCTTTCTTGTGCTCAGAATGAGACTACATAAAATCAGATGTTCATAGTACTGTTTCCATTATTTTATTTTATTTTATTTTATTTTATTTTACTTGTTGAGACACAGTCATTGGGTGTTGAAAATTTTTCATACAATTTAGTTGTTACACATTTTTCTGTACTGTCCTCAGGAATTTTTTGTGGCCTTTTTATCAGTCATGTGCTTTCCACCTCTGTGATTACTTGCTGTGTCATTACTCCACTTTGTGCAACTTATGATGGCTTGCTACCATCTACTGAAATAGCTGAAAGATTCTTCTTGTCTTTAAAAGGGTTATGTGACTAACCATTGTACTTTATTCCAGACTTTCAGGCTCCAGATTGATAATGTTCCAGATCTGCTAGGATTACCCTAGGGAGCCCCTATAAAGGGTTCCTTTTTAAATCCTGAGTTATATAGCTTTTGTGAGTCACAAGTGATTCATTTGGCATGTGCCACTTGGTATTTGGCACCAACCCAGGTTTTCAAACCTCTGCCTCTTCTTACAGATTGGTCACCTAAGATCATAGTCCAGAAAATATTGTTCCTGCTCCCCATCACCATTCTATCTGGACTGATGCAAGGCTTCTGTGCCCCGTGATATCTGACCAATGTTTTGGTATCGTCCTGGCGCTGAGCCAGCCAGTCACAATTGCAGGGTATCTGTGAGGTCTCATAAATTGCTGTAAATGTTCTGTATCTTCATTGAATACCAAAGTGCCTCTTTGAATGGGGTCTGAATGAAATTAATCCAGCCTCATTTTTCTTGCTATCATTACGTTTCCTTTAGCACCAGTTTTGAAACTAATGTAGTCACCCTCTTTGATGGTGAAAGAACTGGAAATCTCATCTAACTGGACCACTTCCTCTTCTGGCATCTTTAAGGATCGTCAGATGGCACAATCTTTTCTGGCTTAGCAGTGAAGCAGATACTTCTGTTTAGTATCAAAAATTCCCCTGGCACCAGGCATCTCCATTAAGGGGCACGTGGTATGTACTGTGAGAAACAGCTTATTTTCTTGTATTTGATGGACTGTGAGTGTTCATCACCAAGGCATATGTTTTTTTTCTCTGTAATCTTCTCCATATAGTTGTCCAGCTTGGTAATGTCACTCAAAATAAATGTCAGCACACTCAAGACTCCATCCAAATACTCATCCTTTCACAGGATCAAGTCTCAACTGGATTTCTCCTGTGTTACTGTTGACAACATTGGATTTCAGTCTCCGCAGACCGGCTGTTGAGAAGGAGGCTCTCTGTTGTTATTCAGATCTGTAGAACCTGTCACTGTGCATCATGGGAGCAAGAAGTTAACAGCACACATTTTTTGATACAGAAGAGGAAACGAGGCTAGTAACTGGTTCTCTATCTATCAATCTAAATATTCGTCCCTTTTAAGTTCAAGATGGAGACTATATTTGCTCACATTCAATTGTTATAGAGAGGAATAGTTTCATATCTCATGAATTTAAAGATATTTCTTTTCATACAGCCAGAATAAATGCTTTCATTTCATTGTCAGTGAGAACCATTATTAAAAGGTCTCTTCCATTCAATTTTTTCAGTATGTTGAGTGATGGTTTTTTAATTGAGGTCTTAGAAGTAGTGGACACTCAGCTCAGATGGAATAGGTCCTCTTTATTTGCACATTTGGAACAGCTGGCTAACAAAATGGTCATCAAGAGATAACAGTTCTCAGTCCACTAGGACATCATCACTGTGAAATCTTGCCTATCCTTTCTAGGCTGCATGGCATTGTCATACCAGTGTGATGCTTTACATCACATGAGTCTTGCAGACGTGAATACGAGATATATGTTGCAGATATCTCAAAATATGTGTAATGTTATGACAGGGAGGTGGCTTGTTTCCTACAGTATTACCAGGATCTGTCCAATACTTGCAGAAGTATGCCCTTTCATTTTTCTTGCCATCCAGATTAATGCCATGGACACATTGTTCCTCAAATGAACGGCTCACTGAGACAACCCAATAGGTTGTAAGTGGTGGAGCTGAAGACTCTGCCCCCTGGTCTCAGACCTGCAATTGCAGCATTTACAGCTGCATTCCTTACTCCATCTTTGTCATGCTATACTTCATGTCTTGAAGACGGGGAACCTTTCACAGAAAAAACATGTCTGCTCATTTCAAATGAGAGAGGTTCTCACTAAGGATAGAAAAAGCTGTACAAGTTGCATTATCTGGAACTTCTCTGCTTGGTGTTGTTGTAAGCCTGTATCTTCCCTTTAAAGCTTCTCCCTGATACTTATGGTTTACTCACCAGAGCTAAAAGTAGTCCTGTCTCTCTTTTAGCCCCGCGGATGACCAGTTAGAGGCTGCCTCAATTCATCAACTCCTGACACAAGGAGTTTCTCTTTATTCTTCTCTACTGTGTCAAAGCTTCTCAAGAGACTAATATGTTCTTGCTTGTGAAACACCTGGTGCCAGCGTGGAGCTTGAACCTGCTGCTAAATAATCTTATGTCTACTCTTCAAGATGTCAGCTGCAAAATTGTTTCTTTGTGTGATGATGATTGTCTTATTCTCAATGGTAATACGTATGAGAGGGTCAGGCCCTTTCAATTAATGCTCCTATATGATGCCCTCTATAAAAGACTGTCCTTGCAACCCATTTTATAAATTCCTTCAAAAGTTTATTTCCATCAATTTTTATAAAAGGAGAGCACATAAACATGCCAGATCCTTCAAAGGATTTGCACATTATTGTTCATAGTTGGCAGACCCCCAAAACCCAGCCATCTTCATATGCAGACTGTTTAGAAGTGTGACAGGTTGTGTCAATGCACATTCAGAGCTTCCTGAAGCATAGTCATCATCTTTCATTAGAACACATCTCCAAAATGAAGCTGCAGAGTTCACAGAGACATTTGCCAAATGACACCTCCCTACTTTTATCAAGCACTATGCCATTATGGAAGTATAAAATCTCATGTGGCCCTTGAGGTAATGGTCCTTAATAGTAAGATTCAAGTAACAGGATGAGATGAGTATGGTGCTTGTTCAAAATATGGTTAACAGCAGTCATAGAGTCCCCATGAGTTCTTCTCAGTGGACGAGGTTTGTGGTTGAGAAGGAACTGAAATGGTGTTGGGCATGCTTAATTTTAGTACATGCTGAGTATGAGAGAAGATGGAATATGGTATGCAACCACTGTGGGTATTGCAGAAGGAGAAACATACCCCATCTGGAGTGATATGCTTTATGTGCATACACTGTGTGAACATTCACATGAGTCACCCACCGTGATGAACTCCTGTTCTAAGCAAATAACTGCTCCTTTTTTGTGTGGATGCTGAAGAAGTGGATCAGAATGCTAGACATTCTAGCAGAGAGAAAATTAGGGACTTGTTCAGTACCACCTTTCAGTATTAGTCATGACTCCCAGCTGAGACCTTTCAAAAGCAATTCTGAGTATTTCTTGCCCATTTCAGGGCAAAGTCTAACAGGTAAGTTTAGCAGGTGAGCTATGCCAACTGTCTGTGACAAGAGCATTCCTCCTCAGCTCCACTCAACAGGAGGTTTATGCTGGCAGGTGGTACCTAGCAGCTGAGAGGCAGTTTAACAAGCAGCTTGGTACAATTTTCAGCTGCTAGTTACTAGCTCCTGCTCAGACACAGTTAGTGAGCGTAACCATGTGAAATGTTTCTATGATGTGTGACAACACATCAAAAGCAGATTCAAATTTGGCATGATAGCAAGCATGAATGAGCTCATGTCAGAATTATATGCACGAGGATAGACATGCCTTCAGTGTAAGTGAAGCAGCACTCCCCACAGATCTAAGGTTCTCACTACTTGAGGGCAATGGCACTGGACTCTGTATAAACCATCTTTCGGTGTTACCTTTTGTTGCTTGAGTTATAGTTTGGTATCTTATGGGTCTTTAAGAGGAATTGTGTGCCAGCCTCCCTCTGGTAGCTAGAAGTTTGAGTGACAGTCATATCATTTGAAGATAAATATCTAGAGTTCACTTTGTTCAGCTCTGTTTGTTGAGTCTTTATTGGCATGACTAGCTTACTAATGGGTTAGCAAAGCATTCATATACAAGGTATGTCAGATTCCTGGTAAAACATCTGAGTCATCTTAATGCAAAGGCTCATTTATGTCTATGCTGTCCAGCCTCAGGAGCTGAGTAAAGTTTTGGGAAAGAGCCACAGCCTTTTCATTGGTTCTTCTGATACTCCCTCCAGACTACGAGCCATTACCAACCATAACAATCAAGATACTTATTAAAAGAAGAAGACCAACAGGGAGTTTTGAATGGTGACCAATAGCACTTAGGTTTATTTCTTGTCAACTTAAGCAAAATTGATATGGACAACCCCAATGCTGACTTATGAATATCCAGGCATGATTTTAAAGTGAATAAATCAGGTAAATGGCCATATGCAATTGAAAGTGCATTTCCTGGGTTGCAAAAATGGAAATTTATTAAACTGCATTCAAAAATAGGTCTCTTTTATATACGTTTACATAAAAACATACTGTGTTTTTTGCTATTTGGCAGCTAACATTTCTGGAATGGAAATGAATTCAAGGGAAAATTCTATGAGTTTGTGCTTCTGAGGGAAGTGTGCGAGAAACTGTGTTATACAATGAAACAATACTTTGTTTTGTCAGAAAATGGCTTTTGTTAGTTTCCAGCACGTACCAGTGAAAAGGAAGGACTTACACCATTATCCTTTCAGCTTGTTTGATGTAATTATGGATATTTTCAGTCAGTTCCACTAATTATGCATGAAATACTAAGAATGGTCTAGTAATTAAGTGTTGCTTTTTGGCGTAAGTAACATTCATGACGTGGTACTTGCATTGTGTACATAGGAGTGCGATATTCCTCTTCTCTGAAGCACTATCTCTTCCAAAAGTATCTTTCATCATTGTTTTGTTAATTTCCTATATCAATGAAACAATCCTGGTCTCTTTAGTGGTCTTGTTTTTATACTAAACATCCCAGATTTCTGTGTATTTGCTCTGAAACTTAAGCATATGGGGGGGGGG